>WEKW01016605.1:24699-48434 GCA_013389905.1 Sula dactylatra | reverse complement strand
CTGTTACTTCAGTAAATGGCAGTAGTTCAGTAGAAAAATCACAACTTGTCATTTACACTTTCAGCTTCTTCATAAAATGAAGATCACCCAAAATCTAGATGTAATTTTTAAAGTTCTGATTTTAGTAATTTATCCTGCTACAATGACAAAAAAACCCTTGTCTGGGGGCATATTCCTGCTGTTAAACAGAGAGGAAGCCAAAGGAAAAAAAAAGGAAAGGAAATAACAAAAGTTCAATGTCTACCTACAGAATTCAAATGCCCGTTCCCATGGAAGACATCTGACAGGCTGAGCTGTGGAAGGAAAGCACAGCACTGCCAGAGATTTCATTCAGCTACAGTCACAGCTATTAGGTGTCCTATTTTCAGAAGCAACAAATTCATTCATGGTCAAAATTTATATATAAAGTACTGGAGTGCTGACCTAACTCTTTTTCTTATCACCACTTATAGGGGTGGATGGGAAGGATGTGTTAGCATCTAGGAGAAAAGAAGCAAATTGGTTTTCATGCATCACAAAGAGCATGAAAATAAGACAAGGACATCTTGAAAATAAATATATGCACTTACTGCAGTAATGGATACAGGCTTTGGAGTATAAGTGCCCTTGGAGAAAAGAGAGAATTAGGCACACAAAATTGAAAGTAATAGGAAATAATTTTTATTCTTTTTAAATATAAGAACCACTAAAATATTAAAACCTGGATTCCTTACCAAAAAAAGCACTGCCCCTTCTGCTTATTGTTCTTCCATGAGAGAAGTTATCTGGAGAAAAATAAAAAAAAAATCTGTCTTAAATATGTAGAGACACTAAGTTGCATTTTCTTACCTGGAACAGTGGCAGTACTAATANGAGGGGGGGGGATGGTGGTGTCAGTTTTATTCCTCAGAATCTCTGATTTAGTCAAAACAATCAAAAAGAGAATAATTCATTATTAACAGCTTTCATCAGGAAAAATCAAGAGATGAAGGTGGGGTAAAGCTTGGTCAGAGTTAGCATTAGGACAAAATTCCTACCTCTCAGTGAAGCCCTGAATACTTATACCACCTTCTAAATGAATTAAGCCTTCTCTATATATGGTAGAATTCACTTCCCCTAATTTTAGGGATCTGCAACAGAATCTAGACTGACTTACACAGAAATATGTACCTTAACTTATGATTCAACTAGCATACTTAAATATCTACCTTTGCATGAGATGAATTAGGCCATGAGTTTCAGTGACTCTGTTGATGAAGTCTGCAAAGGGAGCCTGTGTTGAATAACTCAGATGCTGACAGGTATAGTTAAATCAACTATCCATCCTAGGGGTTTAGAATGTGATTGTCAGCCAAGGATTATTTTCTGAATATTCCTTGGTCTTTGTGCTTTGGAAATTCTCTCCCTAACTTCATACAGAACCTTTTTGCCGTTATATATGAGGAATCGACATTGAAAGAACAGACCAGTTGCTGCAATGTCTTGTTTCTTCACTATGACAGCAGAAAGTTGAACACGAGCCAGCAATGTGCCCTTGAGGCAAAGAAGGTAAAAGTTATCCTGGGTTGTATTAGGTAAAGTATTGCCAGCAGGTCAAGGGACATGATCCTTCCCCTCTGCTCAGCACTGGTGAGGCTACTGCTGGAGTCTTAAGTTCAGTTCTGGGCTCCTCAGAACAAGGGACACATGGACATACTGGAGAGAGTCCAGTGAAGGGTCACGGAGGTGCGTAAAGGACTGGAGTATCTCTCCTATGAGGAAAGACTGAGAGCTGGGACTGTGTAGCCAAGAGAAGGCTCAGGGGGGGTATTAATGTATATAAATGCTTAAAGGGAGGGTACAAAGACGATGGAGCCAGGCTCTTTTCAGTGGTGCCCAGCGACAGGACCAGAGGCAACGGGCACAAACTGAGACACAGGATGTTCCATCTGAACCTCAGGAAACATTTTCTCTGTGAGGGTGACCGAGCACTGGAGCAGGTTGCCCAGGGAGGTTGTGAAGTCTCACTCCTTGAGATATTCCAAAGCCATCTGGACATGGTCCTGAGCAACTGGCCTTAGGTGACCCTGCATGAGCAGGGCTGTGGACCGGATGACTTCCAGAGGTCCCTTGCGACTTCAACCATTCTGTGATTCTGTGATAGAGGAATAATGTGACATCAGCTAAATCCTACCCTTAATGATCAGATACCGATTTAAAATTGGATGTTTCAAGAGAATGAACAAACTGACCTCACTCAAGAACTGGAGGCAACAGAACTGTGTCAAGGTAGCCTGACTTCTGAGCCCCTCCAATATTTGCAGTCAAGGCATAACGGCAAGCAAGGGCTGAAAAAGAATCTTGTCAGTGCAGGTGGACTCAGGCTGCATCTGAACATATCACTCTAAGTTTCTACACCAACTATGAGATGTAACACAGAGGGTGTTGCAAAATGCCCAGGGATCATGGTGGGGGTTGCTTAAAGCTATGAGAAGTCATTAGTCACAGAAAAGGCAGTGAAGCACTTTCATCTCAACAGGAAAACAAATATTCCTCAGTTCACAATCTCAGCACTTTTCTTCTTAACCTTTTCTCATTACTCTGGAGCTCTCTTTCCATGGGAAAAGGAAATGAAGGAATCTCTGGGCTGTACTAAGACAGCTGTTGAAAGCACATCCACTCTTTGATCAAGGTCCCACCGTTGCCTGTTTTCCAGGAGCCGCACAGCCTGGGCACCAAACCCCAACCATCTCTTTGTACCTGGGACCAACACACTCCTGCTTAACATCACAGGCAAATGTCACTACTAACAAAAGTCACTGCTGATTAACAATTAAGATAATTTCTTTTTTTTTTTTTTTTTTTCTCTTTGCCAAGGAACAATTCTCTCACGCCAGAAAGACTTAATCAGAAAAAACATTTGTTTGTTTGGGGTTTTTTTTAGTTTTACTCTAAAACTGTGTTTATCCTCTTGTCTTACTGTAAACAGACCTCTTCTACCATTTCTCACTACTTAATTATTTTCCAAAGTCCAAAAGAAAAAAAAAACCTCACCATAGGTCATTTTGTATTTTTAAAAGTAACCTATATTTCCAGCTCTTGTCCATAAACTGTACACCACCAGATTTTTAAATATATATTTCTCCAGATGAAGGCTAAATCCTGAACTGGTAACGCACTGTTTGCAAGACTTATTCATATAGCTCTCAGCTAGGCAAGGTTTGATTTACCTTTTGGGTTTTGGTGTGTATATTTAAATACATAGCAAATGAGTTACTGGAAGTGCACAATGTCATAGTCTGTTAAATGGATATATGCCCATTGTTTTGAGGATTTTTATGTTGGTCTGAAACCTACTGAAATAAATCAAAGGGTTTCAAGCTATGTATTAGCTTTGCTTCAGGGAAAAAAACTGTAAAAAACCTTTATAAATAGGCTATTGGTTTTTCCTTCACAAGCTAGCTAACGCACATAAAAGGCTGCATTTGTTGTCATCTAATTACAGCACATCAGGGATAATGTAGCATTTTTGAGAACTGTTTCATAATTCTGGTCACGTCTCATAAAACTGTCTTATAAAAGCCAGAAATAATCCTTTTAAATAAATAAAAGAGAAATGACAATGTCTGAGGGGCATTAAATGAAAAAAAGAAAAAAAGGATAATAGGGATGGATAATTGATGACATTTGGAGGAATGATGGACAATATCTGTAATGCACAAAACCAGTTTTATTAGAAATAAAGGTTGTTTCAGTCTCTATTAAAATGACAAAAGGGGGCTTTTTCTTCATCTTTACACGATAGCTGCTGCATAACCGAGGACTTGTATCAGTGTTTCATTTCAACCTTGCAGTTCTTGATGGTGAAGATTTCACCTGCTCCTGGCTTCCCAGCAGGGGACAGACTTGGAGAGACTTCCATGTTGTGCTGGAGCATGAATCAAAGTTCGGCCATAGGATGGAACGTGGGATTGCTCAGGGCACTGGTGTATTGCCATGAACGCTGGCTTTGTACTTGCTACCCAGGAGGGAGCTGTATGGAGGGGAAGCAGAACGTGACATGAACAGTGCTGCACCTGCTGCAAAGGACACGTTTAAAGTGAAGGAAACCTTTCCCACTTAATTAATATTTGGATCTAGCCTTACACACTCGCAATAAAATCAACATAGTCTCAGTATCTCTAGAAAGGAAAATGGAAAAGAAAACAACTGGGAGGGGTTGTGTGTGTGTATTTAACTAGATACCTTCCCTCTCAGTGAGATAGGTGAGCTTGTTTGAAATCTGGTTTAATTTCAAGTTTACTCATATTAAATCAGCAAGGAGGCTCAGTCAGATTTTCACAGTCATGCCAGTGCTTAAGTGAAAAGTGAAATCTGCCAGAATGCTCCTGCGTTGCTGTTTGTTTCTAATGGAGAGTGAGGAAGTACCATCTGCTTTTTACTATTTTCAGGCATTGCTCAATAGTGAAAAAGCTTTGTCAGCACACAGATCTTGAAGTATAAGGGATGAGATTGCTGGAGGTATGCCAAGGTAGCCTGCTTTCTGAAAAATCAGGGTCTTCTGCATCAACAAGTTGAGCACATGGGGAGATAAAATGGTCTGTCACAGTACTGGACCTCCTTCAAAACACACTCGCCTTGTCCACTGAGTGTTATCTGTGACAAGCAATGAAAAAACAGATAGTTCCTACGGTGGGCGGGTCGTCACCAAGTTACTATATGATGTATTTTTACAGGAAGGACCTTTTTTGTAAATTTTGTGTTCATATTAACTTGGCCAGTAGTTAACAGCTATGTCTGTACTAATACATTAAACAATGCCATTAACCATTACCTGACTTCAGAGTAAATTACATGCTTTCACCATGACTATACTATTAAATTCTCTATGCCTTCAGGTAAAGTGATTGTACTCAGCCTGTATGTTGGGTAGAATCCCTGGTCTAACCTAATGACTGAACTGTGTCAGGGAGTCCCAAACAATCCTGGCCAAAAGGGTACTAAAGACAGTTACAGCAATTTACCAGTGTTCGTCCTGGGTTTCAGTGCTTCGACCCTTGCCCTGGCATCTTTAATTTGCTAGCATAGGTGTACCTGTACTGTTTGTTCTCTGTAATTGCCCTTCGTAATTTTTCATATGACAAATTTCCACTTAAAGCAAATTTTTTTGTGTTAGACCCCAAGTCCATGATCTTTGTTTCTGGTACCATTCATTGTTATTCCACCATCTGTTAACCCTTTTTGAGGGTATTCAAGCTATATAGGGTGACTCTTCAGTTCTACATCATATTGAGCACGCCTCTGCAAAGTGCATCTTCAGTAACTGTCCTTTGTGCACATCTACTTTGTGTAGCAAAACATTTAGTGAAAAGGTTAACTACCAGTTGCTCCAAGGCTCATCCGCTAGTAACATGACTCCTTTTGCTAATTCTTCTTTCAGAATAACTGATTTCAATCATCCCTTTACTTTGTTCATCAGCTGCCTGGAATTCATCCAAGCAACAGCTGTTCCCGAGATGTTTCGGTGAGAATCTGCTTATGTCATTTTTCCTAATATGAAAGATCACCCATGAGTTTTTCTTCACTCCAGTCAGGATGCTTTTGAGCCACACACTGTGCGTTTGCCATTGGCAGTTTTCTGCTCTAGGGACCTGTTCTGATGGTGGAATTAATGATTCTTTTTCACAATAATCCCTCTCCAAAAAAAGTGAATAAACATGTTCCCCCCCACCTCCCCAACACCTTTTCCCCTGGCAAATCCTATTTTTTGTTCACTTTCAATGCCTCTAGTCTAAGATCCATATTCCTCTGTGGGCTCCAGATTGCCTGCTCCATGATATTATATGTTGCCTTCTCTGTTCACATGTATTTCTGTAGATGTCATGGCAGAAAAGGAGTTAACAAAACTAGGAAGAAGACATGGAAAAGTTTCAGAGATACAGTTAGAAATCAAGATGGAAACAGATGCCTTCCTAGGATTTTCAAAACCTCTTGAATGTCAGTTAAATACTTAAGCTCTTTTTCTGAAGCGTATGTTAGTTTTCTTTGAGAAATGTTTTGGAGCTTGGGGTGGGTGGAGTGGATGCTTTGTGAACTCTTCTGTTAGCAGACCAGAATTTAATTTATCTAACGTCAATCATCTAAAAGTTATTCATCTAGTCTAATCTAGTCATCAAGCTCCTTCATAAACAGTGGAAAGACACAGGCATCTTTAAAAGATGACTTATTGCTCTTTAGATAGTTATTTTACTATGGAGTGACTCTGAAGAAGTCTGTCTCTCCCTTGGACTTCCAAGGGAATTTATATTACTAACATGATTTTCAATGCCTGAAAGCAGGTGGGATGAATCCTGTTTTCCATACCAGTTCCATGGTTTCTTTCAGCCATGGGAAACTGATCTTAGATATCAGCTGATTTCTTCCAGCCCTTATTATCTAACTTGGTTAAGTATTTCAGTACACCCTACAAGTTTGCCATCAAGCACTTATATACCCAAGCTATGTTTAAAATTTTTGAATCAACACAATGCTGAAGCTAATGCAGGCCACGCTTAAAATGCGAAACATCAGGAGTTTATACTTCTTAATGTACACGTCTTAAAACTTTCTGCAAAAAGATGTGACTGACTTTATTGTCCATATAGTGGTGTTAGCTCATACGATTTGTTACTGCCAATGTACAAAGACGGTAACTTTGTCACTAAGTGACAATGTGGTTTTAATGTGAAACTACATTATTGCCTAAGGCCTAGTTATGTTCAACTGCTGCCATAATACGAGAAGTCCAGTGGCAGTCACTGATTTCACACACTCATGTAACAGCCCATCACAGGAGCAGGACTTTGGTCATTGACTTTACAGTCCAGCCCAGCAGCTGCCGGGTTATTTTGCTGTTCTTCTGGTGAGACTGTGCTTTGACTGAAACCTTCACATTAGTCATCCTTTTAGCATAAAGATGCCTTGACAGGCAGGCAGACTGGCAGAATATGTAGAGAAGTAGAGGGGATAAGGAAAACCATTTTTTGCCAAAGTATGTCATCAGCAAAGCTCAGAAATTTCTTCAGACTAACAAGAAAGAAAGCTTATGAAAAGCTGACAACAGATACTCACCCTCCAATCACTGAAAAATAAAAATAAGGATAACCAAGAGACTACTTTTATGGAAAACAAAAAAAAAAACCAACCCATGCACCTGAAACAGAAAATATATATCTCTAAGTAATTGATCTGGACACTTTTACTTCAATTTCTGAGTCCCCTATAACCAATAATCTATTTAATCACCACTGTAATATAATTTTTCCTGCTGTAAAGATGGGCAACTAGAAGGCAAAAAAGAGTCATGCCACGACCAAGTTTATACAAGAAGTCTGTGCCAGATTAAAGAATTAATCAAGGTTCCTTGACTTCTAGGCTAACAATATTTTTCGAAACACCAGCCAACTCCCATCAGAGAAATGAAAAAAAAACCCAATCAACAAACAAACAAACAAAAATCAAAAAACAAAAACCCAAGAATTTTTTTTAATACCACAAGGTCTGAATTGTGAGGAACACTTTTTGCCGCCAGCTAAGGAAAAAACACGAAGGCCCCACTTCACACAACTTCAGAGCTGAACATCTCGAAGTGAACAGTCATTTCAGAGCACTGGCACAACCGATGTAATCACTCATAAGTCGTGTGCCATGTTTTCACTAGCTTTGTACACAGGCAGGCACATTTTTTTGCCAACAGCTTTATGTAACTGACAGCTTCTCTCTCCGCAATATGCTGCTTTGTGCACGCAACTTGGCAAACAGATAGTCCCTTTTACCAGCAACAGGGTGTGAGATCATATAATTTCTGTATAAAGATTTCTTCTAAAGGGGGCTCTGGTGAGTGCAAATACCTTCCCTAATAAATATTTTAGGGCATATTTTTCGCTGCTGAGTCTGTTCAAATCCATACACACCACAGATAAAATATTGTAGAACATCCTTTTGTGCCTTTGCTTTAACAGGCTGCAGAAGAAAGACAACATTATGAATCTCCTCTTTGCTTTGAAACTCAGTTTTGGATTTAAAGGTGCGATTTCTGCCAGGGGAGAAATCTGACCAAGGAAGACTACCTGGCTGGAGACAGTGTGAAAGAGTGCTTTAGGGATGACTCCACAGTGTGTTCCTCAAGGCTTTGATGAGAATGGGTGGAGGTGTAACAGGCACGATGTTAGCATGGATGGGGAGCTTGTTGTAACATATATATTGGCCTGAGTTAAACCATGGGTCTCTTCAGCTTTGTGGAACAAACTTAGGAAGAGAGCATTGCAGAAGTCATTTAATCAAACTGAAATTTTTATTCTGTGATCTGCTTTGGCTCTGCTGTGGAAGCCAGAACGGTGCTCTTGCTCTGAAACATGGGAAGGAAATCAGAGAGAGGGACAGTTGGTTAATGTGAGTGGATTCTCACATTAACACTTTCAGTGTACTGGTCAGGTCATTCTCCACCCAGTGAAACAAAAGTAAATGCAGAAACAAACACCTACTTTCACAAGTGTGATAAAGTGTGTAATAAGACAAGTTCAATATTCTGTGCTTCAGGATACCGAAACGATTTCTGCTTGATATCTTTTGCCTGTGTTTAATGCCTCTGCCACCATATACATCCCAAACAAGGACTTTTTCCGGTGTTTTATAAACAGACACATGTAGAGGTGGAAGAATCATCCAGTCCATTTCCAAATGCCAAATGGGATGAAACACCCTGATGTTATTCTTCACAGATGCATATCTGACATTGTCTTAAAAGTCTCCATTAATAGGCATCTCTCCATTGTTCCAGGTAGCTGTCCCAAGTGTTAAGGATCAGACTCATTTCACGTCACTTTATACATGTATAGCATGGGCATTGACGGCTCAGCCAGTCCTTCTGGGTTCTTTTTATAGTCAATGAGAGGAACAGAGATGTGGAGGGTATGATTCATCTAACTTGCTTCAGAGGTCTGCTCTCATGTGAGAACAATCGTATTTTTTCTGCATCTCCCTGTTGAATATAAGATGTTTCTAGATGACCAACTAAAATGGAGATAAATGTATCAGTCAGTTGACTGCCACCTTCATCATCCACATAGCTAAACACCTTTTCTCAGTACCTATTCTACCTCTCCCAAAACCAGACACTCTAACCCAAAGGGGTTCATGGTACTGGTGGGCTAATACCTAAAATACATCCCAAAATTAGGGTTTTTTTTAACAGCAAAAGCATCATGTTTTGAAATCATAGAAAGACTGGAATTTACTGTCACGTCCAGGTCCTCTTGTGTTTTACTTGCAGTTAATCAATTGTTTTAAATTTGAATTGTGTATTAAATGTTATTAAATGTTATTTTTAAATTTCATTTTTAAATAAGGATTACTGTATTATGTTTTAATTCTGTTTGACATGGTAGTAATTTTCAATTTTAACTATATCCGGACTAATTTATTCTTATAATCCAACTGCTATCTGTGTGTACACACCTACCTAAATACACACACCCTCATGCATGAAGATTAGAAGCACAGATCTATTTTATGTATAAATGTACATCAAATCCATTTGTGTATATGTAAAGAAATGTAGATTAACAATTAAACTGTAAATTTATTTCTATTTCTTTATGAATTTATTCAATTCAAAGCTTGAAAATTAAGCTGGTGTAGAAGACATCAAATATAATGACTTATGCCTAGCAACAATTCAGTGTAAATTGGGCTGTAAGCCCTGTCTTACACCACCAACTTGGAATATACTTTTAGCTTTGATTCAAATGTCTGTTCATTTTGAAAATGACCAATGAGGAGGAAAACATTTGCACTGCCTTAGGGACATTCGTTTCTTAGAACCCACAGCTACAAAAGCACTGAGTGGTCAAAATTATGAAAAATTGTGTTCCATTTACCCTGGGAGATATGTATCTTAGACTGCCCAATTTCTTTTTATGCACTGCAACATTTATTACTACAGTAACAACATACAGATCTCTAAATTGCTTTATTGCAGTCTGAGAATCAGAGGAAAAAGCAGATTGGTGAAATTTTCTGTAAGATACGAATCTTTCTACTTAAAAAATTGTCCAGGAAGGAACATTCAGTTCTCTGTTGTTGTTATGCAGAAATGAAGCCATTTTATTTTTCATCCTCAGCAAGACCTGATGGAAGAAAAAAAACCCCACAAATTCTTTCTGCTTTCTTTTAGCTTCTATTCATTCTAGTTTTGCCTCTCTGAGTATGGAACTTTCCAAAAAATGTAGTACTTCAATATTTCCTGATGTACCAGATTTTCAGAGGAATCACTCCTTTCCCAGCATCAATGTCTTTGATCCACTGTTTTCTTTTCTTTTTCTTTTCTTTTCTTTTCTTTTCTTTTCTTTTCTTTTCTTTTCTTTTCTTTTCTTTTCTTTTCTTTTCTTTTCTTTTCTCTTTTCTTTTCTTTTCTCTTTTCTTTTCTTTTCTTTTTTCTTTTCTTTTCTTTTCTTTTCTTTTCTTTTCTTTTCTTTTCTTTTCTTTTCTTTTCTTTTCTTTTCTTTTCTTTTCTTTTCTTTTCTTTTCTTTTCTTTTCTTTTCTTTTCTTTTCTTTTTTTTCTCATATATTTATTGAAACACCAGTAGCTCTAAAATTCAAGGTACCATTTGAATTTGTTGTCTCTTCAAACTCCACGTTTAAGAATCCAGTAATTTTCTCATTGCTATTACTCTGCAATGATTTGGAGCTAACAGAAGTGGATTTACCAACTTTTTGCCACATCTGTTGCTACATTTTTAATCTTATATAGAACAAACGTAATTTGAATCTTTATTCTCCTGTGCTTTCAAAGGGGTTGAGAGATCAGGCTTGTGCTGGCTAACTTGACCATCCTGAATACCTGGCACCGAATCTATATTTGCCAAGGAGGGCAGCAATGACAAATCTTGTTTCAGTCCAAATTCCCATTGCTGCCAGACTGGACACCGATTTCTCTAGGTTAGCACCTGTGGTCCAAACACCTCCTGTAGTTACAGACACCCAGAGACATGCCCAGAGACTAATTCCTCCTTCTTTTTATTTATATATATTTCTTTTAGGACCCTGTAGCAGACCTGCAGAAGAAGCATAGACAGGTTCTTAACTTAGCTGCTCAGAGGGACTGGCATGGTGGCACTAAGGGTTTCAGCAATCTGCAGACCCAGTTTAACTCTGTGAGGGGAGTCCTAACCATGCACTTCTCATTAAGGCCAGTGGAAATTGCAGAGAAAGCAATCAAAATAAAGAAAGGCAGGTCTTTCTGCTAGTTGCTGTCTGTACCAGGTTGAAGATGATATGCATCTTCAAACTGTCAAGTGAATGCATCTTTTATTATTTCCCATTTACACCCATTTTCAGGCAAAATTCACTTTTTACATCTACAAAGATCTTAGTCAAAATACAGCCCCTTCCACCCTCATTTTAAAACACAGGGACCATTTTTGCCCTACTAAAACTCATATCTCTTTTGGTGAATTTGTACTATTCAGATTTCTTGAATCAGAAAGCCATTTATATATTATTTTTCTCTTGAATATAATGTAAGATACTGTAATTCTGGGAATATAAAGCAGGAAGTGAATTATATTTTACTTGAGAGGAAAGTATTTTTGATAGAAAAAAGAACTCATTTGCCTGGAGGTGTTATTATGTCTGCTGAAACCGAAGTGCTATTCAGTTACCCTTAAAGTAGCATAATATGCACACAGCAAAAATTATAAAGCAGAAACTCTGTCACTTACTCTCTAGTGTAATTCATTCACTGTATCCACCTCCTCCAAAGTCATTATACACTTGATAATAGAATGGTCAAAACTAAACACATGATTTTTTTTCCCGACAGCTATTATGACTGACATCAAAAGAGTCAGGAAAGCAGAAATCACATACAATTTGAGTAAACTAATTTGAATGCACTGCATCTGTTCAATGATCAAAACAATGTGTGGGACTGATGAGACTTTTTTCTTTTTTAGTTTTCCTTTTCACACTTTGAGGATGATTTATGTTATGATTTCCATACTAATGGCCACAGTTTGTACTTTTTGAATGAACTCATAAGAGATCAAGTGATAAACAGGAGAGAAGTAACAACTTCTACATGAAAGTGCAGAGGTCATACAACTTCATGCTGAGCAATATATAAACTGATACTCCACCAAACAAAATGGCAACACCCTCTGGCAAACTCCTACAGATGTAAAGGCATCATGTCATATAGTAAACAGAATAAGGTACATGCCTATAGACATCACTTCAGCCCACTCTGAAGCTGATATACAAGATAGTTATGATGAACCAGTATCTGTTGCCACCTTGTGCCATACTATAAGGTTATAATGTACTATATGCTACACTATAGGACTATCGGATTCTACAGTTGATAAGGCCTGAAATACTTAAAGAGAGAGGGAGATGAGGTGAAATGAAGCCTTTGTTTAGCAAGCGGGGAAAATATCTTTATTTTTAACCAAGTTTTCATTTTGTATTTTTGAGGGGGATATCTGGGTTTTTTTAACACCAAGCATACCCTTTAAAAAAAGTGGAAAGAGCACTGGTTTGCATGTCCAAAGCACAATGAAAATGTGCAGCTTAATGAATGTTCTGGGAAGGTTTATGCACACCCCCCCAACTCATAACATAAGAGAGAAGAATAGTTCATGATATGATGCATGTATCCTAAGTTAATTCTTTAAAAGGTAGATGCCTAATTTTAATATAGTTGCTGCCTTTGACATCCATGGAAGACAATAAACACTTCCAGGGACCATACAAAAATTCATCAGATGAGCAAGTTCTGGAGGAAACTTTCAGCAACAGAAGAGAGCAGATGGTGACCAGCTATCTCGGAGGCAGGCATCTAGTCCTTTGGACCCTATATCTTTGATGGAGAAAACACAGAGGAAGGAGTTTAATGTCTGTTCCATACCTCTTTCAAAAGAAAGAGTTACTTTCACCAGGAATTCAAATGCTCTCTTAAATTAATAACAACACGTCAGATAGTTTTGTACCTGAAGGCACAACCCAAAGCTAAGTAAAGCTCATTAAAAAAGTTTCTTTAGACGAACTTTTGAAGATGTTCTTCCAAAAAAATGGACATATATTTTACTGTATAATTACATTAAATATGAACGGATTAGGTGCCGAAACAAATTCACAAATGTGAACCACTCAGAAGAGCAGCTCCTTTAATTTTAATTAGTTTCACATGGGTAACTGTAAATTCCTTAGTAAATTGAATAACTCTGTTGGAGAAACAAAAATAAAGAGAAAGAGAGAGAGAGTGAACATCCTTACTATATCCTTCAGCTGAGAGGAAAGGAAAAGGATTTTTAGTGTACGCAGTACAGTGAGTTAGAAATAAGCTGTATGTTAGTTATTACCCCTTGATTGTTGCTTTGGATACCAAGGATCATTACTCTGTCTGTTTGTGTAATGTAAGAAATGGAATTAAGATTTCATGAACATAGTTTAATACTCAAGGGAGGCTAATAAATATGCATAAGTTAGGAGCAGTAGTTTTAATAAGAAAATTAATTAGATTACCTAGAAGCATTTTATCGTGTCTCTTAAAATCCAAGTGGTATTCAGTTACCCGTAAAGTAGTGTTGGCTGATAAAAGCAAAATTATTTAACTATATACTACTTTGTTGTTTAATGCAATGAGAATATCCTGCTTCTTCAGTGTTTTACTGAAATGGTGAGTATTAATAAATCTGATTTTGCTTGGCTTTCTTTTCAAGGAGATTTTTAAAATACTTATATATTAATATTAAATTAATTTTATGGGAGGGACGGACCCTTAGCTGGACATCACTACCTTTTTTCTATTGAGGACATAAAGCTACCTATGCTAACTTACTTTTGGTGAAAATTCTGAATGTTCTAAAACAATTAAGTCTCTGAAAACAAAACTGTATCCTAAAAAGGGGCAGCACTGCAGGCTTCTTCTGCAGTCTCTAAAACTCCATGTTCAAGGAATTATTTACAGATACAGAATCTTTCAGTTTCCCACGTGAATTTAGTCTGAAAATTAGAAGATTTCTAAAGAACAGAGCAGAGAGTTTCTGGAATACTCAATCTTGTGAGAAACTGAAAACAGGATCTTAGAAAATGTTAATGAATCTCCAGTATAGAAACTTTTTTCTGGCTCTCAAAAACATCTAGGCACCCAAAGTCTCTATACATAAATTTTTCAACTTTGCTTCTTTGCACAGTAGATGTAAACCAACTGAGATATGGGATTATGGAAATTTATTGTGAGATTCATGTTATCTACTCATCGCATGCATCCAGTCTAAGCTGTCTTGGTAACAGTAACTGCAAAGAGAATGCGATCTTCAGTGGATGGCTCATCCCATCCACTTTGGGGGTTCATAGAATCATAGAATCATAGAATGACTTAGGTTGGAAAAGACCTTTAAGAACATCAAGCCCAACCATTAACCCAGCACTGCCAAGTCCACCACTAAACCATGTTCCTGAGTGCCACATCTACAAGTCTTTCAAATACCTCCAGGAATGGTGACTCCACCACTTCCCTGAGCAGCCTGGTGCAGTGCTTGACAACCCTTTCGGTGAAGACATTTTTCCTGATATCCAATCTAAACCTCCCTTTGGGAGCCTAAACTTGAGGCCATTTCCTCTCGTCCTACCACTCATTGCTTGGGAGAAGAGACCAACCCCCACCTCACCACAACCTCCTTTCAGGCAGTTGCAGAGAGTGATAAGGTCTCCCCTCAGCCTCCTCTTCTCCAGGCTAAACCCCCCCAGCTCCCTCAGCTGCTCCCCATCACACTTGTGCTCCAGACCCTTCCCCAGCCCCGTTGCCCTTCTCTGGACACGCTCCAGCACCTCAATGTCCTTCTTGTCCCGAGGGGCCCAAAACTGAACCCAGCATTCGAGGTGCGGCCTCACCAGTGCCCAGTACAGGGGGACAATCACTTCCCTAAATATCTCACTTGCTCACACAGAAGCGTCTAGTGACATCTGAGATGCCCTAAAGGGTCTTGCCTGGCCTTCCAGAAAACAACACATTGCATACAGGTTCTCTGTTATATCTGCCAACACCGTATAGATGTTTTGGATACCCTGTGACAACTTATATTGCAACAGGTGTCTATATATAGGTACCTGGAGAAGAGCTCAGGCACCTAACTCATGTATGGAGGTCTAGACTGCAATACCTAAATTTAGGTGTCTGAGTCTGGAGCCCTAAGTTAGAGGACATGAATTACATACTTAAAAATAGACACCATAGCTCCTGCAATTAGTGATCTGTCCCTCTCTTTCCAGGAAGACATTTCCTTTCAGTCTCAGTCAAAGGTCTTAAAATTTCAGAGTCTGGACAATTCAATCATAGCTTTTAAAGGCTAAAGGAAGAAAGATAACATTTTGGATTGGGGGATGTCCTTTAAAACTTTATTATATTCAATGTTATCTGAGCGATAATAATTTAGATAAACAGTTGCTGCAAACAAATGGTCAAACCGACACTGAATGTTGTGTTCATTTAAAAAATAGTTGTGGCTTTTTTAGCCACATAACGTCTTCCACTACAGTTTTTGTCTGTGAAGATTGTTTGAAACCAGACAGCACAACACTTTAATAGTCACTCAGAATCAGAAGGGTAAGGTCTCCCATTTAAAAAAAATTAGGCAAATGGATGTGGAGGAACATGCTGGTGACAGACTGTGTGAAAAGGAGCAGGAATAGATGAAGTTCTTTAATTGAGCTCCATCACTCTTAAAATGAATAACGTGTAATAGCTCTTTGGCAGTAGTAGCTGGGTGATTTTAAAGAGTTGTCTGACAGTAACCACAAGGCCATATTAATTTTCGTGACACCTGAAAGCATTGGACCATCATATGATGACTTAATACTCATGAGCCTCTCTTCTAAACCATCTTTGATATGCTTCAGGACTGTATAACAAAGAAGAAACAGACTTACCTATATTAATGTTCCTAATTTCTAGGACAGAAGTCTAAATTCTGTTCCCCTGATCCTTTTGAAGCTTTTTTTTCCCGACTGCAACATGAAGATGAGTAAGCATCCGATATTGCCCTTTACCCAAGAAGTGGTGGTTGACCATGCATAAGCTGCTTATCAGTCGTGGTGTGAAGTGAAACAGATGAGTTATTAAAGTTTCAGAGTCCCTTGCAGTTTTACCCTGAGAAGCAGCAGCTCCCTGCCAATTGGTAGTAACTTTTCGTAATATCCAATCTTGTTAGTGGCAACCACTTGCTGATTCTATCACATACGGACAATTTTGAACCACAACGTTATGCAGCTTCTGTGCCGAGATGTGAATGACTATGCCACATGCCAAAGTATGGAGCAACATTTGCTGGGATCTGGTAGTCAGAACTCATGTGAAAATTGTGTTTTCTTTTTTAAAAGATCTATTTGGCTTCCTTAACAGTTAATGGAGAGAGAGAGTTATTTTAGGACATGTTTTATTTAATTTATTTTAGGTGTTTATTTAGCAAGGATTGAGTTGGTCATACAATCCACTGACTATAATGATTAAATCTCCACTGCCTATAGAGGGAGTCAAAGATACTGGGTCATATACAGATATCTACATTATAAACATCTACGCTTTGCCATATAAAACCCACACTTCATATTCAAAATCAGCCAGTCACCTGTTTCCCAAACAGTCAAGCTTTACAGCACAAAGAAAGCAGCAGGCAGCGATCTACGGCAGCCTTCACATTAACAGAAATGGTTCCTTAAGTGATTGCACTTCTACCAGTCAACTTCCATGAGCAGATAAATGTTTCCTTTGGGGCATGCCCAGAACCATGTACATTTTGATGACACTGAGCAGCTAAGCATGTAATTCATATTTATGCGCTGTCAGGATTTAAAAACCAATCATTTCTCCAAATCCAGTTAAGAGACATACAGAAAGCTTTTGCACCAATCGCAGGCTTGGCAAATTGAAGCTTCTTGTTTTTACCTTTTTATCCAGTAACTCATGGTCAGTGATTTTAAGTCCTGTCTGCCAAGGAGAGCTAAACCCACATAAACCTCTCCTAACCATTAGGCTGCAGTCTGGTGGGATTCTATAATCCTTCTGCCAATTTTTTTTTTCTGTTATGCAACCTAATTATCTGTTACCTGAGCTCAAGAAAGGAATAGGATCTGTGGTTAGCTGATGCACCCAGGAGACAGGGAGCTGCATATACACCATGCTCTGATGAATGCATACTTTACTTATATTAATTGGAAGTGGGACTGAAGTCTAGCTCCATTCCCTCCAGTAAGTGACTAACCTCTGGGGTTCAAAATTACATTTACTAATCTCTCTCTCTCTCTGTGGTCCAATTCATACCGAATTCTTTATGCAAAGTGGAGCAGCTTAAGGAGAAAGTGAAAATATCTGCTTCCCCTATACTAGACAAGTCCACAGCAGCTAATAGCCTTTTGGCTGGAGCACCCTGTGCACACATGTAAGTTTAATCTCTGGAAGTACACCAGGGTTTCCTGCTGTCAAGGGGGAGGTTCTGCTGAGCATCCTCCCAGATAAAGGGTAGAAGAACTTCCTTCATGGAAGAGAGGATTCTTGTGTATTTTGAGGCTTTTTGCCTGGTTGGGTTTTTTAAATGTAAACAAGAGACTAAGTTATTTAATTCCAGGAGCGTGCATAAAGCTGTGAATTCCCTGTGAAGAAAAGGCAGCTCCCTGCAGTTCAGAATAAAATACTGAAATCTTCCAGAACTGCAGAATTCAAGACACAACCCCCTCTTTTGCATTATTGCCCAGCCTGCTGTTTCCTATGAACAGAACTGACCATTTCAGCTCTTCTCCTTCTGCAGCTCCAGCCTGGATGCCTGTGAATTCTGCTCAGCAGCTTGGCACCTGAAGGCACTGTAACAAGTAGCACTGTGACACTTTATCTGCCTTCACAGATCTGACCCAAAGTGATTTATTAAGTTTCACACGGGAAGCGTACAGCAGACAGCAGGGTTGAACTTGTTTCCTGAATCTTAATGTAATACCTTATCTGCTGGATTATCCTTTCTCTGAAGGTTTAACTTCTGAAAATCTTGACAACCAGATGCACTTCCGTTACATATTAATGTCTCAGGATTCAGTCATGCACGTATTTCCCAGGTCAAACTCTGATTTGTGGGATCAAAGACAATTATTTTTCATTTTATGCTTCATAGGTAGGTATTTTGTAATGTGAAATGTAGCTTAACAGTCTTGTTTGATGTATTGATGGTTTCTTTTCTATTATGACTTGAAAAGTTTACTATTTTCCTAAAACATTTTTCATATGCAATAAAATGGAATTATTTCTTTCCTTTTTTCCCCTTCTTTTTCTTGTTTTTTAAGCATAACATGAAGGGAAGTGTCATTCTGGTTACTGAGGCTTGAAAGAGAAGAGCAGTACCTCCCACAGGGCTCGAAAGAAAGTAAGTTTGAATAGCAGTAATGCTTACTGGCCCTCAATGGAAGTAAAGGCAGGTGAGCAGGACTATTTGGAATGCCTAAAAAATAGCTTATTTGTGTTTTGTATTTTATTATATGTGGGAAAGTTTAGTCCTCAAAACTCAGGGACACTCTACACTTAACAGAATAATAGGATTATCATTATAAGTCTGAACAAACCAACCAGCCCTGCATGGGTCTAGTCAAACTAACTGAATTACACAGCTTGTAACCTTAAGGTACCAAAACCCTAAATCAGAGGCGGGGAAAGGAAGGTAGTGTTCTAAAGTACACAGCCTGTTGTATTTCTGCTAAGCAGCAAAGATGATAGAGAGGCAGATGATAGCAATCAGTAGCTACCGAGAAAGCTTGCAAAGAGCTTTGTAGTAACTGGCTAGCCGTGGTGGGTTAGCAGGTAGCCCTATATACAGGGTCAAACGCAGCTCATTAAGGTCCTGCTCATCTGCAAACCAGTGAAAGACCTACAGAATGTGGCACAAAGGAAGTGGAGGTTAATCAGTTCCTATTCTAGTCACCTCATCAGAAAATTAAAGAGAGTTTTAAATTATTGCTGCTGTATTCTGGGAAAGGGGTATTTCCTTCCTGTATGTTCTTTTTTTCTCCCTTTTCCTTTTCTCCCATCACCCTCAAGTGTTGTTTTGTCAAGACAGTTGATTCATAATTTGGGAGCAGAGATCTTTAAGTACTCAGGGAGTTGGACTGAGCTTCCAGATTTCTGGGCAGGGGCTCAAGCTGGTATTTACAGAAAGCTGATGGAAAATGAACTCAGTCACGCTGTTGCCAATGAAAAATGAAGGACTTACAGAAGCAGAGTCTGTTTACACCTAAATCCAAAAACGTGATTTACAAAGGCTTAAGGATAGGAAAGAGCATATATTGGTCTCATTTGTCTACTTCCACTTAGCCCCATAATTTCATTCAATCCAATCTCTTTTCCAAGGGGGCAAAGAACTCTTAGTGTCTTGGAATGGGCTCTGCTTTGAAGAGTCTCTTTTCAAAACCTGGAGAAACTGCTGCTGTGTTCAGAGGGAAGCAGGGGTGAGGGAAGAGAATAGTTAACTCACAGATTATCTGCCTTCAGTATTAAAACTTAACTTTATTTGAATTTATCTTTGTCTTCCTACTGTTGGCCAATGCTAGCCTTTCCTACACTAATATCTCTTTAGGACCACACATAGTCACTTTCATAAATCCTAATAGGTGCAATTTCCATCTCAACAAATCTAAACACCAATGCAAACCTGACTCAAGAGAAATATCTGCAAGAAAGTATGAACATTTATTTTAGAATAAAAAAACAGCCTCATGATAAATCTGAAGGAGTTAATTGAGCTGCCTTCTCTTCTTTACTCAATATGCAAAAAGCAGCAGTTGAATTCGTAATGTGCCCTAATTTTTCAGAAAATGAAATCAGTCTTTGCCATTTTTAGAGCAAGCTAAATCCTGCCTTTGTCTCCATTATTCCCTTATATCTATCAGATCGTCAGCAGATGTTTATGCCATTCTCTGTTTAAGCTGGGATCTTCCGCTCTTATGCACTGCTCAAGAACTGCCAACATGAAGAAAACATTACAGCCCTGTAGGTATTGCACAAACAAAAGGGATGCCAATGACAATGATTTGGTATCTATTTTAAGAAGAACAGCAGACAGGCTCTCGGTTTCCTCTGTGCAGTCCTCACACTACTAATAATTAGAATCTATAGGTCTTTATCTGTAGAAAGGCAGAAAGAAATTTGCCAATGTGGTTATTAAAAAAAAAGAGAAAAAAAGAAGAGTCAACTTTTTAGGGTCTGATAAGGCAGAAATACATGTTGCTGTGATGCCATTGGGTACAGTGACCCGATGCGATGAGCCATCCCACGTATGGGAGTTCCTTGCTCTTCTTACTCCTCCAGGACTGTGGTATGGTGATAACAGTCACAAATCTGAAACTCTTGCTGAGGTTCTAGTGTTATGCCTATGGACAGTCATTCATCAACTTATATATGAAATGATACAGTGTGTGATATCATCACCAAATCATTTTAAGTAACTTCCTGGTCATCTTTCCCTGAATGTGCTGTGTATGCAGAAATTCAAAAATGTTAATTGAAATCAGAGTGAGCCTTGACTAATTTAAAGTAAAAGCTGCCTGTGATCGAAGTCTAAGTTACTTATAGTGACCTATATTTATCTTAAGAACTCCAGCTCCCAAAGAATCATTAACTAGTGGGAGGAAACTTGCCAGAAATCTCTGGCAAGGATTAAATCCCCAAATAATTAAAAGAAATACCCACTCTTTTACAGATTAAATTATTAGATCCTGGCATAGAAACAGGCAAAAAAGCAAATGGACTCATTGCCAGAAGGAACAGGAAAGAAATTTTAAGAAGTAAAATTAATGTGTGCCTTTCCTTATATCCCTTTTTCTACTGAAATGAGGAACTCTTGGTGGAAAATCAGTGTGGATTATCTCAGCAACCTCTTAGATATTTGATAAACTGCTTCACAGAGGAATGATCTGATCCTGGGTAGCAGTTAAATAATCTGGTCAGTGATTGACTGCAATCCAGCTGCCAAGAGAGTATGTGAATGCTATTCACAGGGATCCTTGTTTTAAAAGACTTTCCTTGGGCAAGTAGAGATCTATCTCTTTCTTTCAAGCAATTGGGAAGGGTCTTGTTACAAGCATACATGTTTGTTCATCCTCTGCATGCTAGGCATCCTAGGCACTTTCTGTTTACTTATGAGTTGAGTTATTCCTCCTTAGAGATAGACCTCATTTTCTAGATTAAAACACACCAATTTAATTGTCTAAATACAGATATCTACATGTGTGCAAAGTATCTAAGAGTTCATTATGGTCAATGAAGGTCTGATCAGTACTGTGGAGCCTAAAGAGCTGTTCCAGTCACCAGATGGGGATGGTACATTAGCATGTACCTTCTAGCACCTATCACAGCACAGTTTTCTGTTGGTCCCTTGGGGCTGCCAGTGAGTCACAGCATGGATGACTCAGACATCCTAGGGCATCTCCAGTATCACTTGACACCTATGTTATCACAACTGAATGAAGCTCTCCACTGACAGTAATGGGGGCCCAGACACAGCGTACACAGGTAGACAAGATGCTGTTTATATAGAGAGTCCAGAAATACAGTCCATCTGCTTTCAGCTCGAAAAATATTTGCAGACCATCAACATCTTCGGAGTTGAAATGAAAAATTTCCTTCTCCGACAGACCACAAAGGAAAGGTTACTCTGATTTTGAGATAATGGCAACTGTTATCTACAAGAAGGATAGGATATGAGCATTGAAAGTCTTGCTTTGTGTATTCCAGACCATAACTTCCAGATGGTACCTTATTCGGAGAATCTATTACGATGAGGACTACAAGATTTCTCTTCTCTAATGAGTAGTGAAGGAAGGCAGGCAATGTAAGAGATGAAAAAATATTTGAGACAAATAAGATCCTTAGAGAACATTTGTTCTACTCTCCCAGGCACTTTCTGTTTTTCACTTTCTGGTTTTGGTGGTTTTCTTTTTGGCACCTGCTCCTGAAATCTCATACTTAGCACTAGCATCTAATTCTCATCTCACTTCATCCTGCCTCACTTTTTTACTCTGGAGAAACAACTAATCATACTGCCAAGGATTTACAATTCATTATGTCTCTCTATTACAACAGGATGACTCTCTGGAGAACTGGGTTTGATTTTTGCCTCTGGCAGTGAACTGTGGCATATTTTTGGGTAAATCCCCTTTTGATTCCACCTTCGTTAGTTGAAAAGTCTCATTAAATTTCGTTTATTTTGTGTCCGTATTTCTCTTTCTACTCTTAGGTGAGATTTATTTATGCAAGATAGGCAGGTTACCTGTCAAAGCCTGGCCTAATCATCTTTATATTCACTGGAGAGAAATAAAAACTGCAATAAGATTATTTGTCTAATTCTAAGATAAAAATTACCTCCTTAGGTGCCTATTTCTCTCCAGTGACTATAAAAAATGGGAGACTGGCATAAACTGAGAGATGTAACTTTTAAATATTTATAATTAGGTGAGATGAATTGCATGTTTTATAAGGAGGACCTCAGGCAAAAATACTTTAAGTATGTTTTTTATTTAAGTGGCCTGAATGGAGAGCTCTCATGATAAAATTAACTGTGATCAATTAACATATCAACCTAAATCATTCTGCAAGGCTTGAGGAAAAATAATAAATTGTGGTTTGTATTTAGCAGCAAAACTGAGAAGAAACAGAAAAAAATACAAATATGAAACTCTTGTTTTTTGTCAACTTTATTTTCCATCATTTATGCAGTCAATTAAAAAAGAACAGCATAACACAGAAGTATTTTTATTTGGCTTTTTTTTTTATGTCTTAGCTGTGTTTCTCTCTCTGGTGTTTGGTACCTTAATTTGTAGGATTTTCCAAATCTATCTGTTACACTCTGAGTAGGAAGTCTGACGAAAGAAAGAATACTTACTCCCTTGCAATTACAATCCCCACATAACAGTCTTTTAAAGATATAAAATGTGTCTGTCAGAGGAAAGTTGTACATTCATGTTTGCATCTACTGTGGCTAAAACAAAAAAAAACCCNATTTCTGGATTTCATTAGAAGCAGACTGTATAAATATCTAAAAGAGTTCTTTAGGTAAGCAGGGCCTCCCTCAGAGAAAGGCTATAGGCTACACAACCTCTTGAGGCCTTTCCAGCTGTATTTTCAATGACCTTTTGGTTTTGTGCTTAGCTGCAATAGAAACCTAGAGAGCGTGTCTATCAGGACATAGATTTCATTGAGAGAATATTGAAGAAAATTAGGACAGAGGCTGCACAGAGAGCTTCAAAACAGAGCCAGCTGAATTACTTGTTATTGACACATGACTCAAAATGCACAATAATAATTTTGGAGGATCATTACAGCTTGAAATTTCATGTTTATATGAACTACCAAACTCACGTTATTATTCCTCTGTTAGTCTCTTCAATTACCTAACAGCACAGAACAAAAAAATTGGCTCTTTTTAGACTACTTGGAAGATGCTTGTACAGAGAAATGCTTGGTCTACAGGAGCAATACGTGCTATAGATAAACATGCATGTAGATGGCTCCTTTCTCTCATGAATTAATAGCACAGGGAAAAGCTTTGCTGACATTCCAGAATGTGAACAATCATTGATTTTTTTCTCTCTGATCTTTGGCAGTCCCTTACACTGAGGACTCTCCTATTCCACAAAAGGCATTCCTGAAGACAATAGGTCTAACAGGAGTGACAGAAGAAAGGTGGTAGAAAGGGTCCCTTCTGAG
>WEKW01016605.1:0-24066 GCA_013389905.1 Sula dactylatra | reverse complement strand
TACAGAGTACGGGTATCTTCATTAAGAGAAATAGAAATTTAAGGTTTGTGAAAGCTCAGAAGTAAAATGCCAATCAACTGGAGGTGAATGCAGTTCATGAACTTGAAGTTGTCTGTTCATGTCTGCATTCATACTCTCTGGCATGTGGAAGGAATCAGAATCTCTGTGTGTGCCACTCTCATGCACTACGAAGTGCAAACCACCTTGTTTTGGACAGACAGATGAAGCTGGATTTATCTTATCTAAAACCAAAGTGTCTTTTGCCGTGAAGTGGTCAGACAGTTGGACTAGATGATCATTCTAGGTCCCTTCCAATGGAAAATATTCTCTTCTATTCTAAATTTGTAGGTGGTCAATGGAGACACACAGACACTTCCAAATGTCAATTCAGTCTCCCTTAAGGTGTGACTAACAGAGATTAGATGAATTAGAAGTGAGAAATTCTGGGTTTCATTTTATTGGATTTCATTTTATTGACTGTAGAGGTGGTCTACTTAACCAGCTTAGATTTGTTTTCTAACTTCTGAATAGCTAACAGAAGGTAAAAGAACTTCATTTGCCTACTTGTTCTGTTNGTTTGGAATAATTTATTTTCATCACTCAGTAAGTATTCTTATCTCTATGAAGTACTCCTCTTGCCCCCATTTCCCACAGCCTCCTCTGAGGCAATGGCTGGAAGTTACAATGCAATCTAAACTGAGGATTTTGAGCTTGCCCACAGCAATTAGCCATGTAGCTTTAATTGCCATTTAGTCAGATTTATGCATCAAAATCTATTAAGCACCTTTGAAAAATCTCTCCCTCCACCTATGCAGTAACATACACAAAAACTATCTTCTGCTTTCAGGCCTTCTAAGAGGACTAAACACTACAGTGATGCTCTATGGGGCCATGAATTTTGATTCTTCTGCAATTTGCATACATAATTGAACAACTTGTCTTCATTGTCTGAGCACTGCCATCAGTGTTTGGGATTATTTTCAGTTCCTTTTACAAAGCTGCATTTTCTTTGCATAAATTTTGAAAGAAATATTTCATAAAAGAAGACGCTGCTTCTTCAACTTCTGCTGTTCTCATTCTTTCAGTTTTTGTTTTTCCTGAGATTCTGAAATGCTTGAAGACTTCACATTTTCATTTCCATTCTTTTGAGAAGACACTACAGTGAGAAACTAAAATGAAGCCTTGTAGAATCATAGAATCATATAACCATAGAATCATTTAGGTTGGAAAAGACCTCTCGGATCAAGTCCAACCATCAACACAACACTACCATGTCTCCTAAACCATGTCCCAAAGTGCCACATCTATGCGTTTTTTGAACTCCTCCGGGGATGGTGATTCCACCACCTCTCTGGGCAGCCTGCTCCTGTGGCTTCTAATGTCCAGTCAGGTATTAAAAATAATTTTTTTTTTCTCAGCTGAAACACCAAAAACATATTGCCATGGTAGCAACAATATCACTGAATAAGTGTTATGATCAGTCTTCACAGATCCTGTTCAACTTGGTTGGGAGAGCCTTGCCTTATCATATAGCATGGTGGGAGGTTAAAAATGTCTACTTTGTCATACAGCAAGGGTCACTAGTCCCAGTCAGCAATCTCAGTCTCTCTTAGGGAACTGTTTTAAAAAATACCCAGGACACCAAGTAAAACCTAACACCTAAATTAGTGAACAATAATGATTATTATACCTAAGCTTCAAGCTGAAGTCAGTATGATCCACAGAATAAGTCATCACACAATCTGGCATCTCGAGAAACTTGTGCATTAGTCCTTCATCTTCCATCAAATTCTTACCCCGCTAGGCCTCTAGGAGATGGTTCAGAAGGACACAGGACTCCTGCAGGACATCAGTCATATCTGCCACCTTGAATAATCCAGGGCTTCTCAAAGAACACAAGAGTCTTGTGTATGGACAACTGGATCAAGCCCTTGATATTAATATTCCCACTTTTAGTGGTGTGATTTAGCTTTAAATACAGGCACTTAAATATAAGTGCCTATGGTGTATGTTAGTTGTAATGCTTGAGTCAGCTGCCTGTACAAGTGAAGAACTTTTTAGATCTGTTTTAAGATGTCAGTTGTCTGACCTGTATCCCACCTGTCAGGCCCATATAACTGTCCTGGAAACCCTAAAGTAGCTCATATGATGAGCATCTCATATAATGTTCATCATAATAGATGACTATGGGCAGCTGAAGAACATCTTAAGACACTACCTAATTAGCTCTCTCTCCACTTGCCCTTCTTGTCAGAAGGCCATAGGTTTCATGCAGCTCCTACATCATATTTGTCAGCATCATGTAGGTGTATCAGATATTTTAGGACATCTCAAACAGGAGTAGGCATTTGTGAACAATTAAATCTAGCTGGTTTTTGCAAGGTTAGATTTAGCTGATACCAGTCCCATCTCTTGATAATATCTTACACCTACACTCTTCCATGAAGCTAAATATAAGTGCTAATAAAAACAACATATTATTAATTAATTAGTAAGAAGAACATTCTCTGCAGCTCTAGAATGCAGGACAGAATTTGCCTCCTTTAACATAATATTGAAAGGTTGCTGTCTCACACAGGTGTCCTCTTGGCTGCCTTCGCACATTTATAGAGAGGCATAATCAGAGGACAATTTATTTCATTTCAGTGTACTGCACCTAAGGTCACAGATACCACTTTCTGGAAGAAGCCTACTTCTCCCCATCACATATCCAGGGAGCCTTGTTTGACTAGTGGAGATTTAGAACTCTGGTGTTAAACTAAGTCCTACCCAAAGCATTTGAATTGCATATGGAAATTACTTGACTATGGGTCAATACAGTTTGTACTTGAAATATATAAGAAAGATAGTATGAAAAAAGCTTGCCCTAAGGCAAGTCCAGTGTAGAGTTGAGCTGCAAATCTGACAATTTTTCATGTCTTATTTTAAATCTGAACTCCTGAAGAAATAAAAAAGCAGACAATAAGGTTTTGTTTGTTTGTTAGTTAGTTTGGTTTTTTATGTAAAAATTCATTTCACGAACGCTGACCAAGCAGCGTTGTATAGAAAAGCAGATAGGAAATATCAGTTCTAAGGACCGTATTGCAGATCTATTTGATATTTTTAGTTTGCTCTCTGGTAAAAATCAGAACATGCAGCAGCAGGGTTCTCCTCTACAAAGCCCTAACATCTGAGAAGTGAGAGGAATAAATTAAACATTTTACCTGTTGAAAGTGCCCAGGGGTGTCTCCTGAGTACCCTGCAGAGGACTGTGAAGTAAGCAGCATAGCAAACAAGAGGGGCAATTGAACAGGCTTTGACACTTTTCAGCAAGTTCACTTTGTTTCACCTGCTACAGAGCGATTGCCCTGACTTTGTCTAATGTGTAGGATCTGTCCTTTCTGGTTTTCTTTAGCAGGCAGTTCCCCTTACCATCTTTTTTCAATCTTCTGTATCTGGAATGTCTCACAGAGAACGTCTGCTCTTCATTCTATTTCTCCTTTAACTTTCCTTCTCACTCTCGGTATCCTTCATGCCTTGTTTCTTCAGAAAGCAATGTGATATTGAAAAAGATTCAGCCCACTTTCAGCTGAAATTCAGTTAGAAAACTCCATGCTTACAAATACATGCAATAGAGACAGAATTCAACTTTGATTCTTGAATTGGGATTCATATGCTGTAATTTAGACCCTTAAAGTTAGATGCCTAAAAATTAAACTTAACTTCCAAATTATACATAGAACCCTTTTAAAGCCACTGGTGAGTGATATCACATCTGCAGTGTGGTTCATCTCACTGTCTTACATGTTTTGCTTAGGAAAAAATTACCACTCCTTGGAGGTGCCTGTATGGCCTATTGACTGCACAGGAAGCCTGTGACACACACCTTGGTTTGGATCAGATGAAACCCAGCCATATGGAACAGTATTTCTGATCCAAGTCAACCATTTTTTTTTAACAATTATTACTAAAGGTTATCAAAGTTTAGCCATCTTAGTTTAGTTTTGCCAAAACATTGAAAAGAGAATCAGAAAAGGGATCACATGAGTCAGGAGGCCTTAGATGATAACTTTTACTTTACACTCCTACAAAAGGAAGAAAAGCAAGTATTTTTCAGCTACCTTATGAAGCTGACTTTTACCAGGAAGAGGTCAAGTTGCACTCTGCTTAGAATCATAGAATCACAGAATTGTTTAGGTTGGAAAAAGCCTTTAAGATCATTGAGTCCAACCGTTAACCTAGTGCTGCCAAGTCCACCACTAAACCATGTCTCTAAGTGCCACCTTTCAAATACCTCTGGGGTGGTGACTCAACCACTTCCCTGGGCAGCCTGTTCCAATAGTTCACAAGCCTTTCAGTGAAGAAATTTTTCCCAATATCCCATCTAAACCTCCCTGGCTCACCATGAGGACACTTCCTCTTGTCTTATCACTTGTTACTTGGGAAAAGAGACAGACAACCAGCTCCCTACAACCTCCTTTCAGGCAGTTGTAGAGAACAATAAGGTCTTCCCTCAGCCTCCTCTTCTCCAGGCTAAACCCTCCCAGCTCCCTCAGCCGCTTCCCATCACACTTGTTCTCCAGACCCTTCCCCAGCCCCGTTGCCCTTCTCTGGACATGCTCCAGCACCTCAATGTCCTTCTTGTCCCGAGGGGCCCAAAACTGAACCCACCATTCGAGGTGCGGCCTCCCCAGTGCCGAGCACAGGGGGACCATCCCTGCCCTGCTCCTGCTGCCCACACTATGGCTGNCCTGTAGCATTGCATGGGGTTGTTGTGACCCAAGTGCAGGACCCAGCACTGAGCCTTGTTGAACCTCATACAGTTGAACTCAGCCCATCGATCCAGCCTGTCCAGATCCCTCTGTAGACCCTTCCTATCCTCAAGCAGATCAACACTCCCACCCAACTTGGTGTCATCTGCAAACTTACTGAGGGCACACTTGATCCCCTCATCAAGATCATTGATAAAGATATTAAACAGAAACGGCCCCAACACTGAGCCCTGGGGAACACCACTCGTGACTGGCCGCCAACTGGATTTAGCTCCGTTCACCACAACTCTTTGGGCTCAGCCATCCAGCCAGTTTCTATCCAGCGAAGAGTGCGCCTGTCTAAGCCATGAGCAGCCATTTTCTCCAGGAGAACGCTGTGGGAAATGGTGTCAAAGGCTTTACTAAAGTCTAGGTAGACAACATCCACAGGTTTTCCCTCATCCACTAAGCGGGTCGCCTTGCCATAGAAGGAGATCAGGTTAGTCAAGCAGGACCTGCCTTTCATAAACCCATGCTGACTGGACCTGATCACCTGGGTTTCCTGTACGTGCCATCTGATGTCATTCAAGATGGTCTGCTCCATAACCTTCACTGGGTCTGAGGTCAGGCTGACAGGCCTTTAGTTCCCTGGATCCTCCTTTTGGCCATTCTTGTAGATGTGCATCACGTTTACTAATCTCCAGTCAACTGAGACCTCCCCGGTTAGCCAGGACTGCTGATAAATGATTGAAAGTGGCTTGGTGAGCACTCCCACCAGATTCCTCAGTACATTTGGGTGGATCCTATCCAGCCACATAGACTTGTGTGTGTTGAAGTGGTGTAGCAGGTCACTAATCATTTCTCCTTGGATTATGGGGGCTTTGTTCTGTTTCTTAGGCTTGATCTCATTTATATTTCATACATTGTCCCAAAGCTCAAACCTGAACCTTAGAGCTTAGTACATGTGATTTCTGATGAACTTGTTCTTGTGGTTTAGCCCCAGTCAGCAACTAAGCACCGCACAGCCGCTCACTCACTCCCTACACCCCTGCGGGATGGGGGAGAGAATCAGAAGGGCCAAAGTAAGAAAACTCATGGGTTGACATAAGAACAGTTTAATAATTAAAATAAAACAGCAATAATAATAATCATCATCATCACGAAAAGGAAAATAATGAACGAGTGAGATATGAAAACTTGGAAGAAGGGAAAGAGGGAAAAAAACCCAACCAAAACCAAAACTAAACAACAAGTGCTGCAACCGCTCACCACCTGCTGACCAACGCCGCCTGTCCCCGAGCTGCGATCGCTGCTTCCCCTGGCCAGCTCCCCCCAGTTAATATACTGGGCATGACATCACATCATATGGAATACTCTTTGGCCAATTCAGATCAGCTCTCTTGGTTGTATCCCCTCCCCTCCCGGCTTCTTGTGCACCTGGCAGAGCATGGGAAGCTGGAAAAGGCCTTGACTAGTGTAAGCACTACCTAGCAACAACTAAAAACATCAGTGTGTTATCACATTATTTTCATACTAAGTCTAAAACACAGCACTGTACCAGCTACAGTGAAGAAAATTAACTATCCCAGCTAAAACCATGACAGTGCTGAAAATGTGAAGGCAGTTTTCTTCAGACTTGGATTTTTTCCCAGAGGTTTTGGAGACTTATATCTCAGACAGAATTAACCTGATATAAGCACCCCTTGCAGAAGAGAGCTCCTCACAAGCACTAATGATTTCCTTTGGGCTGAGTGTAGGCCATGTGCCTCCCCTGCCAAAATCCCTCTTGCTCCACTGCTGCAGGAGCCTGATACCTGCTCTCCAGCTGAGTATTTACAGCAAAGCAGTTCATGACTTCTCACCTTGTTTGGTAATTTGGGCCGCCCTATTGCACACACCCTTAGCAATAGGCTATCACATTTTGTTTTCGCCCAGCACATGTCAATTCCTGCAACTCCTTCACTTACAGGGTAAATGCAGACCAGCCACAAAGGCCATGTAATCCCCTGCTGCCTTTTCCTCTGCACATGTTTACCCAATGTGAAATCAGCTACTTGCTGTTTGCCCAGTTTTGCTGCTAAAAGCCTTGTTTTTCTCATCAAAAAATCTTCTCAGCTCTCCAAATCCCAAAAGCCTGTTAGAGGGGACACTTATTTTAGGATAATCTTTTATCAGACTATATTCCAGTGTTGCCTGTATCCCCTCTTGCTGATGCCACACACTGGCACAGGCTCCGGTTACAATCTATTTATTGAGATATTTCCAGTGGTTACACTTCCTGGAGCTATTTTATAAGTGCTCAGGTAAACAGACATGCAGGGGAACAGTAATTTGGAAGAGGTGGAGCTGTGTGAATATACAGGAAAAAAACCATCTCTACATAGGGAGAACCAGCATAGATACTGAACAAGGCAATTCTGCAAAAAGTATGTGTGTGTCTGTGTGCATTCTGGAATACTTTTACATACTGCTAAAAGAAAACTCCATTTTTTCCCTTGAAGAAAAGGAAATTAGGAATTTAACATTTCTCCAAAAGTCTTCTCGCTGAATTTATGCTGTAGATCCATGTTTTCAAATAGTTTCAATTGTTTTAAGAATAGCCTGTCTTTGTGAATTTTCATTATGTCATAATTGAAAGCAATACTAAGCAAATGCCTATTCCAAACACAAGTGCCAAAAGGAAAGTAGGGGAAAAAGAAAAAGAAAAAAAAAAAAGAGAAACAAAAAGAACCCAACATTTAAAATGAGAGCCGTGAATTCATCAAATTAAATTATATTCTCCACTGTGTCTCTGGGAGGAAAGAAAATTTCTGGTGTTCCAATAGCTGCTACTTTATTAAAAGCCACTCTATTTTTTCCAAAGCTTTTAAAGCAGAGACAGAACGAGATTAAAATCCAACCAGCAGTTAAAAGCTATTTTCCTTTTGTTACTGAGCTTCTGAAATGGCACTCAGGAAAACAGATGCATTAAAAGCTGAGGGATGAGGATAGACAGCACTTGCACCTGGTTGCTTCAGTATATTTTGTCCTATGCCCATGCAAATGCCAGAAACAGCAAAACAAATGCCACATGCCAGCAAATTAGGTAAACATCTGCTTAACTTAAGTACTGAAGAAAACCTTGGAATTTTCTGGGTAGTTCAGTGAAAGAAATCAGGATATGAAAAGGCATTGGGTCTATTTACTCTGCTAATAAGCCTATAATTGCACTGGGGACAAAGGCTGGGCTATAACTTCATTTTTAACATGGTCAGGAAACCTTCTCCAACACTGGGAGCAGACTGCAGGGAGACCTGGGCTATTGCTTTGCTGAGCCGTGACAAAGTTGGCTGCCACAAGCAATGATTCTTGAGCAGCAATGAATCAAGCACATGCAGGCATATCTGTTGGAAAAGCCAGAGGAATTGCACCAGGCCAGGTAGATTAGCATGTGTCCAGGGGTGTGCATATGCATGCAGGTCTCTGGGCGTCTCTTGGATGTGAGCCTTCAAACATCCTGTGAGGTCCTGACACATCCTAATGCAGGACAACAAAAGGGCTTGTGAATGCATGAGGTACCCTGGGGATGCCAAACAAAACAGCTGACTGGTAAGAAGATAGTAAAACTCATCACGCCTGATGAGAACCAGCTTTGAGGAGTCTCCAGTACATCTACAGCTGATCAAGGTGGGCTTCCTTTTTAAGCTACAGAGAGCTAGCGAGGGGATTCTGCAGTGCAATTCATCTCATCTTAAAACAGAGTATATAAAACAGATCAAGTAAATCACATCTGAAAATGATCTATTCCTCTCTTTTGACCATAAAGGGAGCATGGGTTGCCTGGCCTGAATTTAGGCACCTACCTCTTAGATAACAAAATAATGTCAAATGAAGCCCATCTCTTTGCACCTGACTAGATGATCCCACTGGGACTGCATCTGCAATGGTAAAAGCTTTCTTTCTTTGTAGCAGTCTCCCCCTATGAAGACCATAAGACATGCAGTTTCTATAGCAGGCAAATCTTCAGCAGGAAAAAAAAAAGATGGTCAACAGAAAGGAACCTCGTGATACATTTCTTAGGTTGATAAGTAGGGTATTTTGATTTTTAACAGTGGTAATTGTCTGCATTTCCTGCTCAAAGATACTAGAACAAATTTTACATTAACACAGATACAAAAAAAAAAACATGCTTTGGGTTAATATAGTCCATGTTCCAGGAAGAGACTTAAGAATGTGTGCAGCATTAACCACATGAGTAGGTTGAGTTGGTTTCCCCAGCTGGTGTGGACTGTTTTCCAAGGATGCAACAACTCTTCAGAAGCATTACAGAGACTCTAAAATCGGTAGAAAAATGTTCATTTTTCAATAAAACATTGATGTTTCCAAAATATTCCATCTAGCCCTGGTTTATGAAATGGATAGTAAGTTAATGTTTCCAATACGTTCATTGCTGCAGCCTTTCTTTATCAGAAGGAAAATGAAAAAGCTATTTTCAGTCAGAACTGGAATGGTATTTTTTAATCCCCTGCATGAAATATGTGAGCTCTGTAATCTGTGATGGTGGCATGTGGAAAATAATTCTATTGACATTCATCTTCTTATTCATTCTTCCCTTTTATCTATCCACAAACACTGAAAAATCTTTTTTTTTTTTTTTTTTAAATGAACTTTACAGCTATACAACCACCTATCAGAATCAGAATCAATTTGAATTTCAGGTCTAGCTCTTTACCAAAACTTATCCTCACAGAGGTCACTATAAGCCTACAAGGTTTTCTCTTTACAATCCATTAAAAAGCATTAAAACACCATAAATGCACTAGTAAAACAAAACAGAGACAGGGAACTAGTGAGGTTTTGTCACAACACTAGAAAAAGTGGCTTTTTCTATCACTACGTGATTTTTAGAGCTGACTTCACAAATGCATCCACTACTGTCACAACCAAGTGACCAAGCCACCATGAGGACACCCTTGAATGAGTTTCCTACAACTGTGAACAGCCAAGCAGCTGTGGCACTAAGTCCATGTCAGCTGTTAATTCATTTTTTTCTTGGCATCTCAGGTGGATTTTAAAGCCTGAATTGAGCTCTGTACAACCACAGCAATACTGCTGCCCGTACCTGAGGTGCAGGCTTTTGCACCAAATCCACATTTGTCGCTTCATGGGGTATAGCCTAAGAGAGCCCTGCTTCTGGTGGAGTTGTTTTCACTCAGACACTAGCTCTAAGGCACTGATTAATACATCCAAATGATTCAGCCTTTGCTTTGTCAACTTTGCCATCTGTCTGCTTCTCCTGCATCTGTCCAAATGGGAGCAGATAGCCCCAGAGAAGTCCCTCTCCCCCCAGACACTCCCACCAGTATTCCAAGGAGTCTTGGCAGTCCCCAGAGGGACTGCAATGTATTCCCTTCATGCTTGGAGATGTCTACAGGCTGCCATGGAAAGTCATTATGGCCCTGGGTGATCTCCAGTGTGTCTGTAAAAGCAAAGTGATACATATTCCACTTAGATGTCAGTCAACAGTGGCCTTGCAAACAGCTTGCACGCTGCTCTCCAGTCATGTCTGGTGGTCCAGGAGCCTGTGGACCACGCTCAGGGATGAGTACGAGCCTCAGCCATACCTGAATCCACACTCGCAGTCTCACAATCCGTACAAGGGTGCCTTGGGCTTGGTCTACTACGGGACGCCCAGTGTAAACACATGGCACTATCTTGCAGAGAGTCCTCCAGGTGCCTTTATGAGTATTTCAGCAATCCCAGGCAAGCAGAAAGGGCAAGAAAGATGTAATGTCCTGGCTGTAGGACGGATAGTGGAGTCCATTGGTGCTGTACTGAATGTTGAGAGACTCACTGGAAAGACAGTGAAACAACTCATCCATTGAATGGAACATCTTAATTGGTCTGTGTCAAGGGAGTCCGTCAAAACTATAATCCGGTTTCAGCGGGATGAGATCTGTGAAGGTTCCGGCTGCCATCTAGTGGAGTCGTAATGTGTCTTTAGACTAAAATAAATATATAAATAGTACATATTGGAATAACAGAGAACTAACTTGTAATCTGTAGATTAAATAGCCTCATTACTTGAGAAAAAGTAATAAAAAAAAAATAAACTAGGCTAGGCACCAATGAAACTGAGGATAGAACCACATCGTAATCATAGGAATCAGGGGATAAAGGAACACTGAGGTTGTCTTGCCCACTATTTCTGAAGCAGTTTGTGTCCTCCCTCTTGCCTCTATAGAAAAACACAAAAGGGTCTTCATTCCCAACTAAAGAAAAGTTGGGATGTTTTCAGAGGACTCATATGGTATTTTAATTCCCCTACCCCAGTTTATTTTCTAGCATGTGCACTTTGCAATGCGACTGTCCTTTTTTGCTAGAAAAGGTGACAGATATTATTGTTGAAGGTTCACTTCAGAACTTTCTGATCAGCACTGTTCATCCTCTTACCAGATCAGAACACACATCACGTCTAGCATGTACCTCGTCACTGACGATGACCAAAACTCCTGGGGAAGAGTGCAAGCGTAGGCAGGCATATGCACTGCTTCCCTGAGAACCTCCCACTTGTGTCCCTGGCATTTTCCAAATTTTCCACTCATTTGTACAATTTGTCTTGAACCCACGCAAACTTTGCATGTCTGGCAAGGCTTTGTAAAACAGTGTTGTGCAGGGGGTGAGGGAACTTTTCAATGGAAAAACCTCTCACCTCCATGCTGACACTGCTAATTTTCCTTTGACATGCTTTCACGTTCTCTTATGAAATTTTACCTCGTTTCTGTAGACCCTACTGGATAGAAAAGCACAGTTAACCCAATATAAACAAAATATCATGTGTTTTTTCCCACTAAGCTGATTTGGACTCAATGTTCTGTTTTACACATTGATATAACCTGTTCAATAAAGAGACAGAGAAAATCCTTAACCTGTTAATGCACTCAGTGTGGATTTGATGTGGATTTTTCTCTAGTTTCTAAAATTACTTCAATTCTTTGGAAATGAATGCTATTACCAAAAGAAAAGATGTTTCTACAGTTTTCTGTGTGCTGGTATCAGTCAATTGGATCAAGGAACTAACCTGGCTGGACACCAGTCTGAGTTATTAAAATAAAGCTGGTGCTTGGGCAGAGCAGGGGAGGCACTATCTCACCCTCTCGTCATCTCCTAACCTTGGCTGAGCTACAACAGCTACAGGTGAATCCCATTCCTAATTCGATGGTGTGGCTCTAGCTGTTTGTCCTGATCATGGTGAATCCAGCTTAGACATTTCTACTTCATCCATTGTTATTGGAGAAAGGGAAAAGGTCCACTTCGGGTTGCTTCTTCCTACCTCCCTAACACAGCTCTATCAAATTTCAAGGTGAAATTTGGCTCAGTGAATATTTTCTGTCTGTGGCATAACAAGAAGTTCCTATAAGAAAGGAATAATTTTGCTAATATTTTAAACATGCAAAAAATGGTGAAAGATCTATCTGACCCAAGTCGAATTTGGGACAAGGAAATTGATATATATATATAGCCCTCCAATCTGGAAGTGGAAGAAAGGACTACATAAGCTAAGCTTGGAGCAAAGAATGTCATCATCAACTAGACAGCTCTGCACATGACTGACTATGGTACAGATAAAACGTCTGCCAAATTCAGTGAGCATAATAGGGGAAATAAAGAAACACAGATTTATTACAGACATTTGTGTGTACACTGCATTAAGGTTTTACTGTATGTGTTCCTGTCACTTTAAGAAAGGTATTTATTGTCGACTTTGATACAGCAGTTTTGTTCAATCATATACAAAATGGCAGGAAAATCCTATTGCTACATAAAATTACAAATAATTTTTTCACTTTCTTTTTTCATATTGTAAATTATTAATATGTATATTAAAAATTGATAGCATTTGAACCAAAATATAGTAGAAATAAACATTTCCAGTCATTTAATATTATGACATGAAATATAAACATGATGAATTTTTATTTGTGACTAAACAACATTGATGTTCTCCAAGCATAAAAATAATGAAATATTCATACAAAATGTAATTCTCTTTTTAAGCTCTTTGGTTATAAGATTTTCATAGTATGTTATAAAATCATTTTCACCAACCAAAGAACTCACCATCATTCTGTTTGGACATATTTTGCAGTAGACAAGGTCTGATTAAAAGCTTTATTCTTTATGGATAATTATAAGACATTCACCTTAAGGATACCATATTAATATCTTAATTTGATAATATGAGAGCACAATTCAAGCTAGACAGTGACTGTGTAGGTGTAATTCTCTCTTGCAATAACATCTTGATGTGGATTATGTGTGTCTGATCACGGTTTCAATTTCCACAGCTCTCCCAGATCATCAGGGAACCGTAACATTATAATTAAAATATGTTTCTTGCTTGTTCCCAGTCTATTATAGGTAGACGGGGACATCTTCCTTTTCCTACAGAAGGTCTTGGATCTTAATGCATGGAAGGATTTCAGGTACAAATTGGTTTAGATAACAAATTTTGCTACTGGAGTTTTTATTGGAATAATCAATCTAAAGCTCACTGAACACTTTGGGCCACTTTCTAATATTTTTATGTTTTCTCTTCTCTACAGCATCCTACAATAAGGCCAATGTCCTTATCCCTGTAGGAAACCCCTTGGTAGAGGTGCCAAGTGTTTACTGTATTACAGATTGAATCATAATTCAAATAAAGCAAAACACTGAAAAGCTGCCCTTTCTTCACTCAAATCTGAAATCATTTCATGTTTTAAAAACAATAATAGTAACCTTGCCTTGATGTTAGATAAAGACAGAAGAATCACAAGTGTTCACTATTAGCCATTATATGATGAACCATTTAATTTTGTTATTATAAAATATAAAATATATACTGTTAGTAGGAGAGACTTTGCCTTTGCTTTTGATTGCCATTGAAGTTATTAACAGTTATGCTGTGTGGGGAACTAATGTAAGGCATTAAGCTAGACAGAAAAAAAACAGTGTAAAAGGGTAATTTCTTGACTAAGAAAAGATAAAAAATCTAGGACAAAACCAATTGACAAGAGCCTAACAGAAAATGCTACCTGAATGTGTAATGTGGAAGAAACTGATCAAATACTCTACAGTGAGATATTTCCATTCAAAAAAATAAATGGAAGATAGGGTCTTTAGTGATGCCATGCTGTCAAAAATAGTACTTATATTTAGGAATCTGGCAGGTGTCTTTGAAGGTAGAAGGAGAAAAGTTAATCAATGTCGTACGATTGGTTGTGATACAACATAAAAGCCAAGTCCAAATGACTTCAGTTGCACCTAAGCTGGCAGAAAGCTGGCAGATGTGCCTAAAACTGCTGACATTTTCTTCTGGTGCAGCCTGCAACGAGACCAGCACAGCCATCATGCCTGGAAGCTCTTTTTTACTTCTGTCTTTACTCATTGCGGTGTAAACCCTGTAGCAAGTTGCACACCCTGGAAATGATTCTCTATCTTCACATCAGTTTTCCATTGCTCTGGCCCTACTCCAAGTGAAAGTAAATCATACTTAGCATAATTTATTCTTTAAAGGTTAAGGAGTTTCTGTTACTCACACTTTTCATACCTGTTTTATCAAACTTTGCACATGACAGACAAGAACTTGCAGAAACATAATCTTATGCAATAGCATGCACATGCTCCTAAGCTAGTGTTAAGCTTGGTAAAAATTATCTAAATTCAATGCAATTCCCTTCCTGAAAAACTGAAAATGTCTTAAGTTTTTAAATTCTGCTTAACACTTTATAATCAAGATTGAATTTGCTAAATTGTAATGTAACCTTAATATCGATGCCATGCCTAGTCAAAACTGATATTAATATTCTAATTAAACAGTTAGAGTCATGTCTTCTGATTTTAGCCACTGTTTCCAGTTTCAGCTATCCCACAGGAAAGTATTCCCCCTATAGTGCCTATTTATTTCAGGAAGGAATGAAACGCTCTCTGAAGATTTCTGCCTCTGATCCTGTTAGAAAAAGCTGAGATGACTAGAAAAGGACAAAGACCTAGATTTGATAGCCCTATTTAGGTGTGAACAGATGATGCAGATTCCTGAATGCAGCCAAATAATTGTCCATATTATATATGATACAAAGCCGATGGAAATTATTTGGACAGACTGCTGGTATTCTTGATTCAGAGGGATTTGGGGCCAAGCCCTTAATGTAAGCTTCTATAAAAGCAGAGAACAAGAGCCCCGAGAAGCCCATGTACTCATGTGCCTTCATATCTATTACTAATGTGTCATGGTAACACCATTTCAATATTGTAGGGCTTAATTACAAGCCAGAAATTCCAGTTGATATAGTCAAGATTTACAAGTCTTAATATGACATGTTATATCACTGGTTGAGACATGGAGATAAGAAACTGCCATCACACATTCAGAAATCAGTTGAGCCAGACAATGGTTGATCTGTTCAGCAGAAGAATTTTATTTAGTTTTTATTGCCCCTTCTTTTATCTTCCAGTTACAGTGTATGATGGTCTTCAAAGTAAATTTACCACTTCACAGCTAATTATACAACAACAGAAATGCAGCAGCTGTAGGAAATTTTCTCTCTAAACATGTATGGATCAAGATGGGTAAAATTTAGACTTCTTAGTTGATGTATTAGTCTGGGCTCTTTTCCAGCTAATAGAGACCATGATCTTTTTGAGGCTCAGAAGCATGTATCTCCAAGAAAGAAGACTGATTCATCTACCTCGACACTCATGCTTACAGGTTATGACACTTTTTCACATTAGCTGGATGCTGTATAACACTGAAAACCTTGCTCGTCTCTCTGTTAGCCTCTTACTTTCAACAGATCACCAACCATTTGACACATGCTTCCATCCAGCTCACCTTGAATCCTCCTGAATAAGGGAAAGAGGCCAATATAAACAATTTCTTGGGACCCCACGTTGTAATATGTGTTCCAAAGAGCCAATGCAGAAATGGAAATAAACACCTTCCTCCTAGCGCTCCCTCAGACTCTTTTCCCACCCTCAGATCTGAATTCAGCCATTGTTGTACTTTTCACAGGTGGAAGAAAAAAAAAGGAGAAAAACACTCTTTTTAATGGAAAGAGGAAGACACCTCCTTGGCAGTCAGCTTCTACATAAAACCAAGATAGTATAACATTCTAGTTCTTCAAGTTAGCTGTGATTACCTGGATAGAGCAAAGGAAAAAGGAAGGCAAGTCCACTTTTCTCTATTATCTTTTCTGTTGTTTAATCAGACTTGGCAGGTCACTGGAATATCCAGAAGAGTGAGGTGAAAATGCATCCATCTGATAGTCCTCACTGTTTAGTACAGTTTAGCTTTCTTCACTCCTTTCCAAGCCCATGTGTTCCCATCAAAAAGATTAATCAATCCATCACTCTACAGGTTACAACCACCATTGGAAAAAAAACCCCAAACACACCATGCCCCCCCCAAACAAACAGATAAACAAACAAACAATACCCCTTAAGTACAAACACTGGGAATGCAAGTTTATTTTCAAGTTCTGAATATTTTACAACACTGGAGAGCAAAAACAGTCACACAGAAGAAAATACTTTGCAGTATTGCTAGCAGGCTCCTAGTCCACCTCATTCTCTTTCTGTGCAAAAGTTTGTTTTTCTTTCTAACTTCCTTGCAAAGAGCAATTCCTTAATGATTATCTTATAGAGCCTCATCCTTCCCAACACCTCCACTTTCTACTACTTGACTATCAGAAATTTTCTAACCTGTAGCTACTGAAAATATACCAGAACACGAGTGTACTGATTTTTATTGTAAACTTTGAATTTCTTTGCTTCTAAAGAGAAAATATAAAAAGAGGACTTTTTAGTCACTGTGTTGCAGTTTAACAAGACATTTGGCTTCTTATTTACATGTCTACTGAACTAAAACAAGGAACAAACTTGAATAAGCTGGATAGACTCCATTTCCCATTGTATAAGGATGGAATACCAGTTTCCAGAGCTGGTCATCTATGGTGTCGCTGAAGGGTACTACTGATGTCCACTCCCTAAACACATTATGCTATATGGTTCATCAGTGAAAATGCATGGGAAGTGAACCAAGAAGAATTGATTTTTGTGTTTGCTGTGGTGCAAAGTATATCAACGAGAGGGCTATTTTGATCAGCCAGTCAGTGTTTAATATGCCACTGCAATGCTTGTCCTGCAAAAGAATTCTGATGGGCAGAACTGCTGCAGAAGAGGATCCTCCTCCAACTTGCTCAGTATAAACTGCAATCGTTATATTTGGTGGGTCTTTTGGTTTGTTTGGTTGTGGGTTTTTTTCCTGATTGGGCTTTTATATGTGATTACTCCAGATCCTGAGGCCATCTTTAGCACACAGATGTGGTCATTTTTACTCCAGAACTAGACGGCACAGTCCATCTTGTCCTCCTCCACACTGGCATAAGTCCATATCTCTTACCATGCCACCTCCGGCCAATTTCCATTTGTACCTCAAAAGGAAAGGAGAATGCTGTTTTGTGGTCAAATACTGCTTGGGAATAGAGTGGTGGGAAAGAGGAATGGTGGCTAGAGAAGGGTAAAATTTAGGTATCTCATAGAACCATAGAATCTTTTGGGTTGGAAGGGACCTTTAGAGGTCATCTAGTCCAACCCCCCTGCAGTGAGCAGGGACACCTTCAACTAGATCAGGTTGCTCAAAGCCCCGTCCAACCTGACCTGGAATGTTTCCAGGGATGGGTCTCAGTTCAAGTGAGTTCTTCTGGTCTCCCTTTCTAGCTGATAGAGAAAAGTAGGGTTCTCCAGAGAATGTTTCATCTAGCCTGTCTCAGTGTGCTCATCCCTCTGCACCGATGAAAATGTCTAGTGTGGCTATCTCAGAGCTGGCCTCCCAGGTTGAAAAGAGTAAATGAACCCCACTCTTCCTTTCAAGAAGTAAAGACACTTTATGTGAGTCTGCCCAGTCCTGTGTCTACTTAAGGACTATGGGACCAACAACCAATGTTTATTATTAGAGCTGTCACAGAGTTAAATAAATTTAAAAAGTCCCACTTCCATTTTTAACTTTCCTGGTTTCTGTTTCCACCTGGTGATCCTCAGTCCGCCTTCCTTTGCTGAACTGAAAAGTCTGTCAGTGCTAAGTAACCTTCCCCCATCAAAGTAGTTATACTTTGATATCTTTATGCATAGTCGAGTTACCTCAATCTTCTGAGAGATAAAAGAGCTTGAGGTCTCTAACTCTAGCACTGTAAAACATTTTCTCTACCACTAGAGTATTTTCTCAGCTTTTTTTTTTTTTATATCTTCTCCCTTTTTCTTTTTAAATATCCCTTTGAAAATTTATTCCAGTGATGGTCTCACCAACGTTGCCTACACAATTAAATACATTCTTTCCACATTGCTTGCTTTTTCTCAGTTGTTAAGGGATGTTGTCTTGTTTCCATCTATTTCTAGAACAGTGTAATCTGGAGCAAATTCTTAATTGACGTTTGCCAATTTGTAGCAGAGGAGTAATACTATTTTGCTATTTAAGACTGTGAGGTGAAGGCCATCAACAATCAGGATATGTTTGCTTTCTGTTGTTGACAACTATGTATATCATGCATTGGCAGGTTCACAGAAACATACAGTGGGTCCAGACCACCCACTAAAGCCTGCTTTCACATCTGATTCTCATTATAAATGTGCCTTCCCAGATGCTTAATAGGAAGGCAGTTTCTAAAATGAAGTGTTGTATGTTTTATGTCTGGGATGTCAAGCTGGATGGAAAGCTATGGTCTCAGAAGAGATTAGGACTATTAATAGACTAGTGAACAGGAGTATTAACTGAGCACAAGCATTATTAGAGCAGTCAACATTTCATAGCAGTAAATTCAACCAAAAGGCTAATAAATGTTAACATATTTGAAGACACTTGTTTTAATATTTCAGAAATTTCTGACAAAATTATCAGGAAAATGTGGACCATGGCACATGTAGACACTTACATACTGTTTGCAAACTTAATCAGCCCTAGACTTTAAACTTCAAAAATGGCAATTTAGTCAATGCAGCCTAGGGCGTCTGTAGTGGGTCAGCTGTCTCTAACAGAGACTACTGTACTTGCTCATTTCAATATCTCTCTATGTTTCACTGACTGTGATGATTAGAGACAGGATTCACCCCCTAAAGACACCTTTCACACCCTAGGAGCTGCAGGTAGAAACCAGTAGACTCAGTGTAGTTTGCAACCGAATCCCAGTCATACTCTAGGCATCTCAGCTACTCTGTAGTCAAAAAAGAGGGTGAAATTCCAGGGTTTCAGCCCATTCTAAAGTATGGAGGATAAACTTTTATGTTATTTATATAATTCTTTTAAGATGCATCCTTATCACAAGGTCTAGGCTATATAAATGTACATGGCTACTAAGCTAAGTGGAATGATTCCTGTCCCATCGACAGTAAAATTCTGATTTACATATTCTAAATGGAAGAAGAGATTTATCCACATGAAGAAATACTGGGAAGCTTCATAAGCATATTAAAAATTCTTGAGAATAATATTTTTGTATGGTACAATCAGCATAAATTTAATTTCTTTCCAATTTAATCACAGACTTTTAGTAACTGAAGATCTCTATGCATCACTGCAGCAGCTTGTGTTTTCAGGTCTGGACCTAGCATGGGTTTCCCAAGCCCTGCTATAGTACAAAATAAGCAGAAAGGATAAAAAAACTGGATGGAACAGCAAAGTAGCAGAAGTTCATTTCTCCACTAGATGGCTTCATTCCCATGAAGATAATTGAAAAGAAATTCAACTTCATTGATTCCTGTGTTAACTGACAATCATAAGAAACTAAAAGATTTGATTATCTGCCTGTATGAAACTGATCATTAACTTTATATAACTGCTAGTGAAAGCAATACTGTAAAGGACATAGCTCCCTTACCTCTTGGTTCAGGAAACAGTAGAGAACTGCTACAATAAACCCCTGGAAAAAAAAGTAAAAACAAAGTTGAGTGTTAGCACAGTTTGAAAAAGCTACTTGTGCTATCTGACTTCATGATGGTATTGTGTAAGTGAATTAATGAGTATCATTACAAGCTGGAGTATTATAAATTGGAAAATTCCTTATGTATCTCCAGTAAAACTGATCAGCCAGATAATCAACTAGTTAGTGGCATTTCATCAAAGTAAGTTCAGTAAGGCGATATGAATTCACAAGAATAGATGATACGGCAACTGAAGTTCTCCCACGTTATGCTTACAAAAGTATGGTCCATTCTACTGTCAAACACACTGTGAGCTAATTCTTTACAGAGTGCAAATCAGTAAGGAAACATAGACTTCATAACGAGATCCATGTATGGAGCTCATACAGCTTTCCAGTCAACTTCTGTGTCTTTGCAGCATATCAGATGAGATCAGATTCTGGCCTATTGAATACTTCTGTTAAGATTCTGAACTGAGATAAACCCAGGAAAATCCTAGAAGGCCAATAGACCCATGTGATTAGATACCAGCTAATCACCTCACCCTTTTATTCAGTTTACTTATTCCTTACACTGTTAATTAACTCAATGAAGGACAGCTCCAAGTACAGAGGGTCAGGACTAAGGTGTGCAGGGTATATTGGACAGGATTGACACAATGGATTAAACCCTTTGGAGGACTAAACCAGCTCAGCTGCTGGATTTTCACTGAAAAATGATGCCATGCAACCATTCAGAGGGAGACATGCTCCCTTGTAAAGCCTGGTAGGATTGCCCACAGCTGCTCTTGTAGATTCTGAGATATGGCACAGGGAAACAGAGGAAAGCAAAGGGCAGCTGAATGCTGCCTTGCTCATAACTCAGGCAGCAAAGCCACCTGGAGGGAATGTCAGAGCAGCCCCAGTAGCTGTCCTAGTTGGCACCAAGCTCCTCAAGCCGTCCATACCCTGTCTGTCAACTGAGAGCAGTTGGGGCCACCCAAAGTACACCAAACATTTTGCCTACCCAGGAGGAAAAACCATGTAGAATTCCTCAGGGCAGTAGTCTGTATGGGACTGATATGTGCATCAGTCACTGTTCTGTGTTTATATGCTTGCCTATCCATTTATTCCTTGCCAAAGAATTTGAAAGGGGGCTGGACCTACAGCTTTGATTGACCCTGGACAATTTAATGTCAGGCCAAATCAGTTTGATCTCATCAGTGAAGTCAGGGAAGGTATGCAGATTACTACTGGTAGGAAAGAAGGTTTTCCATGCTTGACTTTGACCCACCATTCAATTTACACATCCATCTGAAAGACTTGGCCTTGTATTTGTAAAAGCTGCAAATACACAGTCTAGCCTACAGCTCGATAGGATGCAGGTCACACCTTCAGATATCATAACTCAGCAAAGAACCATGAACTTTGTGAGGAGACACTTAGCTTCAGGATCCAATGATTTTTTGTGCAATACTAGTTGTCATGTGGATGCTAGATTAAATTAGAAAATCTACTAAGAAGGAACTGAAGCCTCTGTGGTCATTTTACCTGAAAAGATCCAATGCAGAGCTCTAAGTAAAGCCGAACGCCCAAGCTGGTGTATTCCGGAAGAAAGTTGAAGACAATATAATGGGTTCCAAATAAAGGAATTAGAAGCAGAGTTGACCTTGAAAGACGTCTAGCATAGGACATGAGATAATATTATTTTCCTGAGTAAAGACTAATGCATACACCATGCAGTGGTAATGAACAGAAATTAAAAAGAGGATCTAAATATCTACTTGTGAAGTTCATATCTTGTGGGACGACAGTGCTGAGCAGAAAGCACAATGAGAAACTAGCTGAAAATAGATTTCTGATGCTTATTGCCCTATTGGAAATAACATGTTCACGGCAATGCCATGTTCATGGCTTTTCTTATGGTATTTTGACATCCTGTCTTTCTGAATGAGATTGCAGTTCAGGAAAACACAAAAGAGTAGAATACATTTTGCCCCATTGGAGCCATTGAAAATTTGACATTTATTTGTAAATAAATACAGAGATATGCAGGTTCCCTTTATAGTTCACATATGGAAAAGATATCTATAGAGAGTAATTTATCCTACCCTAAATCAGAGATCTAATGTGGATTCAATTAATGGATTCCTAGTCTCTCCATTGGTTGTCCTTGGAAGGTAGACATCTGAACTGATCTGAATACATCATGTTTAGATGGTCAGTATTAGGTGAGATGAGTCCCATCCTTGGAATAGTTTCCTTGGGAATGGGATGAAGTTGGGAGTTTCTAATACTTAATGCCAGCCAAACTGAGCCTCTCTGTGACATTGGACAAATGCTTCTCATTTTAGAAAAGAGATACAAGTTTTTAATGATTAAAATAATTGATAATTTTTTTTTTATTCCATACACTACCTGTACTGAGAAGAGTTATTGAAGTTGATTTGTCTAGGGTCTAGCTTTTTCAGCAAAATTCTGATGATATTGATAAATAGGACAAAATTGACCTGTTCACAATATTTTAGGGGGAAAAAAAGAAAAGGTTACTTTCACATGTAAAACTTTGCAATGAAAATCTGTTTTTTACTTGTTATGTGATTTGTGCAGTTTCAATGATACCAATGTAAGATTATTAATAGTATTCCTGTTGGCAGCATTCAAGCATCTCAATAGGTTGCATTCCTTCTTAAAAAAAGAGCTGAAGATGAAAACTTGACTTTGTTAAGAAAAGTATTTTTATCAATAGCTCTTATAATTCTTTTTATTTTTTGTAGCTCGTATAATTTTGATTCTCTTTTGAGATAGCTATTGCATTAAATTCTGGCTAATATCTTTAGACATTATTAGTAGAACTCATCTGACTAAATATAGTATCTACAATTAAGTGTCTGCATCTAAGCTGATCACCCTGTTCTCCCTTTGATGTCAACGGAGAGCCAGCCAATAGAGCCTTAGGTGGAGTTGGGGACAAATCATCTCCTCTAAATGTAAGTCAGATGAATCACATACCAAAAGTGCATAATTCTCTTTGTTGACTCTGAATAGAACTGAGGAGCATTAGCTCAGCTCCAAAGCTAGCTAGGGTTAGTCCTAACTTGCAAACCAAATTTTCTACAATTGCAATTTGGCACAAGTTTATCCAGGTCTGTGAAGCTGCTCAGTTTTCCACACTCAGAGAGTTTCTCCCTGCATTTTTGGGTGCCCGTACATATCAGCTCTTCTTTAGGTGAGGCTGAATGCTTAATTTTTCTTAAGAATGTCCACATTTTACCAGAAAGTCCAATCTCATTTTATTCATAAATGATGTCTTAAGCACATTCCAGCAGAAAAATCATCGCTGTAATTCCCTGAATCTCTCAACTTCAAATGTGGATGTCAGATAAGTGCTAGTAAAGGAAAAAATAATGGAGGTAGAAGGAAATGTAACATTTTATTGAAACATGGCAAACTATGACCAGACTTCGACTTGAGATTCTTCATTCACATTGTTTGCCCATATTTGCCTTATTTGTATTTATTTGTTCCTCCAATTAAATTAAGCTTTTAAGAGATGACCTTAAGGTCATCCATTAGCTGTTTTCTCAAACATTGTCTGGGTTTAATGACACTTGGGAGTAATCACACATGGGAATCATTTAATTTGCATCAGTTTATTCAATAAATATCAGGCTCAAGAGCTATTATCATTGTTATCACCTGTATTAAAATATATGGGTGATTCTGGACTCTTGGAATCTTGCGTTTTCAAATATTGTAAGGACGGCTTAACCTCTCACCTGCTATTAATTTCAACCAATCTGACAATTCTATGAAATCTTTCATTTCTATGAAGAAAGTTTGCTTGGGGAGAGGAGGGCAGTCCTCTGCTTTTTTTGTAGTTTGCATTGGACATAGGCAGGTTTACAATAGAAATTCTACCATTCCTCTTCCTTATTTCAAACATTTCAGTTAAAATCTGGTTACTGTTTACTGAAAAGTCTTTTTTGTTCTAATTAATGTTGGCAAATTTAGAGTTACCTACCCCAACAGAAAGTATAATAGGTCCTTTGATTAGCCACCAGTATGGAGAGCCTTGATTAATATCCCAGCATCTGAGAAAATAACAGTAAGTTTAGAAAAGGCATATGAGTAATCACTACAAGACACCACCTAGCACTGTCAGTGAAAATCTCAAGAGAGATATTTGTGTGGAAGTGCAGGTATAGCACAAGTACCCAAATATTTAAACTCTACTTTGAACAGGACATACTCTTTACATATTATCCTACTCTTTTTAAAGAGAAATAGTGATCTTGATGCGTTAAGTGACAGCCATGGATGCAACAACTCTGACAAAAGACTTAAACAGAGGGTGCCATGACTAATACAAAGATATAGCTTTTTTTCTTCAAAGACACTTATTTAAGACATGAAACATTTTGTCT
>WEKW01016604.1:25248-45638 GCA_013389905.1 Sula dactylatra | reverse complement strand
TCACAATCTTAGGCAAACTGCAAGCAGTGCTAGTCATTTGGTCAACAAGCTCCAAGAAGAAAGGCATGTAAAACTGACCAATCAGAAAAACTGTACTAATAGTTTCCTAATCTATATCCTAACTTTGGAAAATAATATATAAAAGGGGAGAATAGCTAGAAACAGCTTTATTGTGAAGGACTAGACAGAAAAGAAGACCTGGGAGTTTCTGGATAGATTCAGAGGACATCAGGTAACTTCTAGCCTTGTTCAGTGGCAAAAGGCTCTGTTTATTTCTGAAGAAGGGTTTGTGTGATTTTAGCAATTAATTAGTATTTTGAAACCAAATGCTGGATGCGGCTCCCTATCAGAAAAAGAGCAAAAACCCCTTTATTTTCCTGTCAACTGCTACTTAAAAACAAACAAACAAACAAACAAACAAAATCCCAGCATATTCTTCAAGATAGATTCTTTTTGTCCCGGAGCCTGAGTGTAAATTCTTATAAGTAAGAATTTCTACCCTTTTTTCTACAGTATTTTTTAAAAATGTTTTCATTCTCGGGTGAAAATTGTTATCTGTCTGCAAAGTCTGTTCATTGTCATCTCTACTGTATTCATGTCCTGCAGTCTGTGAAGGTATCTTAATTTACTGAAAATGCAAATTTTCTCTAGTGTGAAACACCTTTACAACTGTAAATACATCAAAAGTCTTCATTAAGGATTTGTGGAATACTTGTTGTTTGTGTTGCACTTTTGTACCTCTGTGATTGGCTGATCACTGCACAGGAAAAGGTAGGGAAATCAATAAATGTTACTGCTGGGATATTGGATTTGCTAGAATTTCAAACAAATTGCTTAAAATCTGACACAGAACACCCTGACTGAACTGACTCTGGAGTAATAGTAGATTTAAAAGAAAGTGATAAATAGGACCTTTTATGAATAGCATAGACTTGCTTTCCTGTAAACTAAACTTAGAAGGTGCTGGTTTTCTACATAAATAAAATTAAATACCTTTGTTAATGGATCTACTGTCCATTTTCTTTTCGGGAGAAATTTGCCTACAGTGGTCCCCTGTGGTCACAGGTTCTGACCAGACTACAAAAGGATGAAGATTCACAAGCATATAATGCCATTCTCTGCAAAAGAAAAGTAGGTTCCTTCCCCTATCAGAAGCAGCTAGTTTTACAGTGGGCTGAGCAGAACCGTATGATTCTTCCTATTTCAGCAAAAATGTTTCTGTCTCACGTACACACACAGCTTGACTTCCTGAAGGGTACAGATTAAACGGTTGGGGTTATTTGAAAAGTGTCTGAAGTCCTCTTCCTAGCCATAAAGAATTGCACTATAAAGATTTATAATTTGAAAGGGGGGAGTTTCCTCTTTTTTGGTGCTGCACAAAAAAGACTTGGTTTCTTTTAACAACTGAAATGGTTTCTACCTCTGTCTGAGTCTACAAGAACCTCTTACAAAGTTCATAGAGTAGTTACAGTTCACCATGTGAGCTAGTCAAATACAAACTTATTTCTCTTAGCAGCTGCTAGTCATCTTTTTTATTAAACCAGTTGTCTAATTCACATCCAATTTAGAGACTGTAATTTTATAGACAAGTCTGAGGATCTCAGAAAGAAATAAATCTTAGGGACATGATGATGAAATGTGGAGAGCTACTTGGGTTGACTTCAGACTGGAATCTGGGCTGTAGTCCTGAGGAAGGTGTTGTAGAAATTTCTGCATGGCTTCCCCCCCCCCCCCCCCCCCCCCACCTTTTTTTTTTNCCCAAATTCTTATTTTTCTAATTCTTAGTTTACTGTATGTCTGCTTTGTTCCTCTTATTGTGTATGTATATGTATATTTATTTTCACAGTCAAAATTCTGCCTTTTCTAGAACGACGGAGTTCTCTGTGAGAGTGAAGAAAGGAAGAAAGTACATCCAGGTAGCACAGCTTTGAGTGTTTCTAGAATTGCCCCTATATTAGAGCAGAGTTTAAACATTCTGTCAGAAATACAGGGTCACTCAACTGGGTTGTAAACCTGATACCCTAGTTTTCTTGTTCTGACTACCAACATAAGTAAATTCTAAGCAATATTTTAACACATTTTCTTTGCCCCAGTTATTCATATTGTGAGGGGTTTGTCTAAAAAGACATGTCCTGTCCCCAAGGTCAGCATTATTTTATGATTATTACACAAACTCAGCTGTTTTTCTTAAAACAATCTAATAAATTATGCCATATACATATTAACTAAAAAGTTTCAATATGGGAACTTAGAGGACTGCAAAGGTGATAGAAAAATGAAGGGCATTAAAATCAAGCCATTGACTTGGCACACATACGAAAAACAATGTGCAATGCACAAGAATGATGAGGCGCACCCATACACAGGCATACAGCTATCAGTCTAATAAAAGGTTGGAGGGGGAACTTCATCATTATGAAATCTGGGGTTTGTGTCCACAGCAAATGAGAGAGTGAGCATATCCTAAAATTCCATTGTTCATTCTCTCTGTCTTTAGCTTACAGTACCCAAGAACGTTTGTTTTGTTAAGGAGCTCTTCCTGTTTTCTGATGATCTTCATAAAACTTCCTCTATTCCATGCCACCGCATGAGTGATGTGATCATTCTAGTGGGTCACAGAATGAAGTAATCAAATTCATAAGTTGTTGCAGCAAATAACTTCAAGCAAGCCACTGGCTTACAAATCACAGAATCACTGAGCCGCAGAATCACAGAATGGTTGAGGCTGAAAGGGACCTCTGAAGATTATCCAGCCTGACTCCCCTGCTCAGAGCAGGGGCAGCTAGAGCAGGTTTTCCAGGACTGTGTTCAGTTGGGTGTTTAATACCTCCAAGGATGGAGACTCCACAGCCTCCTTGGGCAAGCTGTGCCAGTGTTCACAGTAAAAAAAGTGCTTTCTGAGACCCTCACAGTAAAAAAGTGTTTTCTGATATTCAGAGGGAGTCTCTTGTGTTTCAGTTTGTGCCCATTGCCTCTGGTCCTGTCACTGGGCACCACAGAAGAGTCTGGCTCCCTCATCTTCTTTCCCTCCTGTTGGGAGGGAAAGAACATTATACACATGTATAACGTTTATACACATGGATAAGATTCCCCCGAGCCTGCTTTTCTCCAGGCTGAACAGGCCTACCTCTTTCAGCCTGTCCTCATATGAAAGGTGTTCCAGTGGCTTGATCATCTTTGTTGCCCTGCACAGGAGTTGTTTCAGTATGTCTCTTTTGTACTGGGGAGTCCAGAACTGGACACAGTACTCCAGATGTGGCCTCACCATTGCTGAGCAGATTGGAAGGACCACCTTCCTCAACCTGCTGACCACTCTCTGCCTAGAGCAGCCCAGGATACTGTTGGCCTTTTATGCTGCAAGAATGCATTGCTGCCTCATGGTCAGCTTGTTGCCCACTAGAAGCCCCAAATCCTTTTCTGCAAAGCTGCTTTCCAGCTGGCTGGCCATCATGTACTGGTGCCTGGGATCATTCCTCCCCAGTTACAGGACTTTCCATTTCTCCTTGTTGAACTTCTGGAATTTTCTCTCTGCCCAGTTCTCTAGCTTGTTGAAGTCATTCTGAATGGCAGCAAAATGCTTTGGTGTTTCAGTCACACTTCCCAGTTCTGTATCGTCTGTGAACCTGGTGAGGATGCACTCCATCTAATCCTCCAGGCCATTAATGAAGATGTTGAACAGCACTGGGCCTGATGGTTAAGCTACTTTTTAATCCACTTCACTATCCACTTATCTAACCTGTACTTTGTCAGCTTGTCTATGATGGTGTTACAGGAGACAGTGTTAAAGACTTTGGTAAAGTCAAGGTAAACGCCATCCACTGTTCTTCCTTCGTCCACCGAGCTAGTTACCACATTGTAGAAGGCAATAACGTTGGTGAAGCATGATCTTCCCTTCGTAAATCCATGCACTCTATTCCAAATCACTTCTTGTCATTCATATGTCTTTAAATGGTTTCCAGGAGCACTTGTTCGTCACCTTCCTAGGGACTGAGGTGATGTTGAAGGGCCTGTAGTTCTCCAGATCTTGTTTTTTGCCATTCTTGAAGATAGGAGTGATATTTGCTCTGTTCCAGTCTTTGGGAACCTCTCCTAGTCACCATGACCATGCAAAGACAGTTGAGAGTGACCTTATAGTGACATCATCAGCTCCCTCAGCACTTCTGAGCTTATGTGCAAACACCTTATGTGCTCCCTAACTTGGTCTTTCTTCACTGAGGTTAAGTCAGTCTTCCTTGCTCCAGACTTTTCCTCTGATCTCAGGCGCCTGGGATTCCTGAAAGCAGTTTTCACTGGTAAAGGCTGAGGCAAAGAAGGCATATCGGGTACCTTGTCCTTCTCAATGTCAATTGTCACCAGTTTCCCAGCTCCATTCAGCAGTGGGCTTACATTTTCCTTCTGCTGTTCATGTACTTGTGGAATACTTTCCTGTTGTCCTTCACATGCCTTGCCAGATTCAACTCCAGGTGGGCCTTGGCTTTGCAAACCCCATCCCTGCACAACTGGATAGCAACACTATACTCCTGGGTCACTTGACCCTGCTCCCACCTCTTGCCCACTTCCCTTTTATGTCTGAGTTCAACAGCGCAAATAAAATGGAAATGAGAGGTCAGTGAGAGTTATTCTTCCATGTCTGCCTGTAACTGTTGATTTTGTTGATTAATAGAAAGGGGGACAAATATAAAGCCATATTAACTGCTACTACATGCTACATGTGACCAAACATCTGCAGAACTACAGCTGCATGCTGGTAGGCTATGAACCGCCAGACCTTCAAATACTTCCATTTTGAAGCACTTAATTGCCATCTAGATCTCCTTGGGTTGAAAATTTAAACTATATCCCAAAATAAATGGCTTAATTGTATTTGTAGCAGGGAAAATTGCTATGTTTTCATATCATCCATATTTTAGGATTGTAGATAGTTGGAAATGTATCTACAGCTGATGTTTATTCTTATCTGGTCTTCCATGTCAAACGAGAAATTCTAAGAATAGAAAGGAAATTGTATAAAAATTATTTTATATTTCTGGATAATAGAACCTCTTTGCAGTTTTTAAAAAAGAATACTTCAGAAACAAGTGGTGAATAAGAATGGATAATATAACACACAGATGAAAGTGGAATTTATAGAAACTGCTGATATTCAGAAAATGAAAGGGCTGGTAATAGCAATTAATGATTGTGAAGCCTGCTACTCTGTTCTGTGAGATGTTAAAACCACGACTGAAAAGGGGAGAAGATTAAAATACATATTGATTGGCTGATGGGCAAAAGGTAAGGTTTAAAAGCAAAGAATTGACTAATATGCATGGTATTAATTAAACTCTTCTCATCGTTGTGAATAAACAAGGGCTGATAACCATATCTGTAAACTCCTGAATTGATTCCAGATTGAGTGTACTTCAAAGGTCTATGGCATGTAAACCAGAAATCACCTTCAGAATGGTCTTTTCCTGCAGCTCAGGGGAACTGCAAGATACGATGTTTTCTGCTGCATGATTTTCATTCTGATTTTTCCTGCTGATTTAATAGGCAACATGTAGTGGGTGGATTGATAAGATAGGCCCTGAAGTTTACAAGTTTGCCAGAAATACCTGATATGCCTTCCATGAGGACAGACAACAGCAAAAAGGCAAGTGTGTCAATTTAATCAGCTGTTGATAACCAGGTGTGACCAGTTACAAAATATTTGGATTAAACCTGCAAACATGGAGACATCAGTGTCCTGCTGAGAAAGGACAGTAAGGGAGGTGCTTTGGAGGCAGGACTAATAAACCACACAGAGACTAAGGTGGGATGCCTCCTATGTGAAATCCTGTTGAAGTAGATAGGAATTTTGGCCTTTTATTCACCAAGACCTATATTATACCCAAGATGGATTACTTGCCTGCTAGGGTGCCCAATGCTTTAAGGAACGTTACTCAGGCAACATGTGCTTCTCAGTGTTTCTCCTGCCTTGGGTGTAGATCTTTTTGCTAGGAGAAATGGTAACTATACGCAGCACTTCTTTTCTTTTCTCTGAGACTTTGAAAGCCTTTTACAAAGTGCCTTTAGCTCATTTTAAGACTGCTGCAACTACAGCCCAAAGAAGTGTTAAAGTACTTGTCTAAGCTAAAACACTCCATACCGTGAGATAAATAGAGCCAAATATTCTGCCTCCCTATCTTATATGGGTCCCATTTCCCTTATCTGTGGTTCTTTCAGATTTTGCTCTCTCATATTTTGATACTTAAAATAAAATTTAAAAATAAGAAGAATGAAACCTGAGTTAGAAGAGTTCAGTTAAGAGAACAAAGTGTCTGCCTCATGACTACTTGGTGTCCCCAGCTTGTATGCAGGTTATATATATTTTTTTCCCCATTTTTCTTTCTATGACTTTTCTGTTATTATGTTTTACTCACATTAAACACTCTCCTGTTATGGAGTGTTGCATGACCAGGAAAGATCTGTAGCACAGATAGCAAAGAAATACAGTAGGAGGAAGTGTGTCCCTCCTTGCCATCAGCTGAAAGCATGGACATATTTCTACAGTTTAGCAGAGTGCTTAAGCAAAAAGATTTAATTGAAACTCAGCGTGTGTAAGGTTGACTCAGCTTTGTGTACCAGCTAGTTTGGGTAGTTGTTTTTGGATTTAAACAAAAATTAGGTGTTCCAGGATGTCAGAAACTGAGCTGCAGCCTGGCCCTCTCCACAGCACACGTCCAGAGAGGGCAGCAGGGCTGCAACCTCCCTCCGCTGCCTTTGTCAGTGCACCCACCCGCCTCGCCCAGAGGGCTGCCACCCTGACCACGGAGTGTTCTGCAGTGGCCACTAAATGGATTGACTGGCATTTATGATGGCCATGGTCTTTGCCAAAATTATCCTCTCTTCATCGAGTCACTTCTCCAGTCAAGCCTTGATGCATTTTTGCCTTTGGAGAGCTTTGTGGTTAGGAGGCTGTGGCTGTCTTGGCCAGCCCGTCATCTTCTCTGAAGTTCTGGCTCTCCTATACAGGTTCATACGGCTTTAGTATTGGTGAGGCCAAAATGGACTGACGCCATTGTGACTGCTCGTCATTTCTCACATTCCCATCACATATTCAGACAGCAGTGCTATGTCATCTACAATCTTTTTCACCTGCTTCCCTTCAGTCGTATCTGAAGCCCTTATTAGAGTTTTCAATTGATTTCTGCTGCTGCGTCACCCAGTCAATTGCAACACTGCACAGTACAAGGTTTAAACAAGAGAAAAATGCTGCCCTGGTTACTCCCTGGGTTGTCTATAAGCTGCTCAGGATTCCCTGCTGTTTGTTTTCACATAAGATTCAGTGCGGTTTCTGGCAAAGCCAATGATCTCAATAGCAAAGTTGCAGTGGTAGCATCACTATGGAGATTTCTCTCTGTTTCTGTTGTCCAAACTCCTTGAAAAAGTGAGGAAATTGATTATCACACTGTTTTCAGTACTTAGCACGGCTCCATATTATGTCAAGATGTGTCAGGCAGGGGAGCTTCATACTGATGGTGCTCAGGCATGTATTTCCAAAGGCATCAATTAGCAAATTAGCAAGCCTACGTCATGAGACAATTGAACAGATTTACTGTATTTTAGCTATCATAACAACATACATTACCTGGTGCTTTTCATCTAGAGAACCTACCAGTGCATTAGGGTCAGTGTAATATCAAAATGTGTCATTTGCAAAAGTAAGCTGAGGGACAGCACTATTAAGTGACTGGCCCCAAATACAGGTCAAGAGTAAATTTTAACAGACTTATAGGATCCAGGTTCTCAGCCCCCTTTCAAGACACCAAATTGCGCTAGGGTTTTTGTGTTGCTATTTCATGTGCTTTCCACTCATTGAAAAAATGCAACAAAATCAGTAGTAATCTATGGCTGAAACCTAAGAAAATAGACGTCTAAGAAAATTCAGTATTTTCTTCTGAGTCAGTTTCAATCAAAACTGAATTGTAGCTGGCCTTAGAGATGAATATTTCAACCAAGCAGCTAAATGAAAGTCAAAGCCTAGCCTTGGCAATCCGTTCATGAAAACTGTCCCTTTGTTGCTCTGTTTCCCAGCAGTTCAGAAAACCAGGTTCTTGGCATAGCCTTGCTATAATTTGTAAAACATCTTCATCCTCCATTCTTTTTGTTTAATGTACTTGTATAAATTACAGAACTAGGATCACTCCTGTTGTGTGTTTCCTAGTGCATCAGTTCAGTTAGTTAGTTTCTTGTGAAGAGTACCAAGAGGTATGGGTGGAAAACACATGTGTAATCTGACTTCTGTGATAAACTGCCTGAAAATGACGACTGAATAAATATTTTTTGAAAGTGAGAAAAGTGCGTTTACTTGCCCTTTAAATCCACTTACAAAATTGGCACCAGTTCTCCTTTTTGTTTGGTTTCCTTATTCTGTCATGTTAAGAAGAGACCTGTGCTGCTAGTTATCTGTCAAGCTCCCCCCTTGTATTGGAGACACACTGCAGCTTGTCCCAAGGGAGATAGTCAGGCATATTGTATTCAAATCTTACTTTTGCTGAAGATATATGCTTACAGTTCATCAGGCTAATGCAAGGAATAATTAGGAGTAATTAGGGTGAAATCTAGAAAATTACTAAGACCAGACAGGGGCTGTTTTTTTTAAAAAAAAATCAGTGTTCATAACTGATTTATTTCATTACTGGGCATCATGCAATTCAGAGGAAGACACCCCTAGAACTAAATCATCTTGTCTGGGGAAAGAGCAGAGAAAGAAGAAGAAGACATACAGGAGTTGCTCATGGGTGCTGTGTTTCCTTGCAAAGATGCCACACACCTACTGATTGTCTGTCTGAAGATGTGCCTCAGGGATCCAGGTCTATTTTTGCCTTCCAGTGCCAGGCCCTCAGTCCAGCCTGTTCCCATCTTCTAAGGTTTGGAAGGTGCTTTTTCCTATCTGTTATGCCCACACAGGAACCAGTCATAGTAGTGGGCAGACCTGAAGGGCATTCAAAGTTTGTTGGTTTTGTGGCAGGATGCCAGGACTGGCCACATGGAGTGCAGGCTGAAGAAGGGAAACCTGGCACGAACATGATACAAATGTTATCATTTAATGCAAGAATGAGGTGGTGCTGTGGCTGACAGCATTTTACTGTAAGGAAAAAGCAACAGCAATGGGTTTCTAAAACTGTGTTGAGCCAACGCAGCATGTCTTTTTGACCTGTGACAGTTGGATTTCTGTAGCGCTGAACACAACCCAACTATCTGTTTGCATACACAAGATGCTGACACCTACAGTGCCTGGCAGGATTTTGCTAACAGGGTTTTTACACCCGTTCTTCTTACAACAGAAAACACAGCAGAAGTTTTCAACCATACAACTTTTTTTCTTGTTTTCCCTTCTGGTCACGTAGATCTAGGTCTCTGTTGCTGTAAAGCCTCTTGTGCCTTTCAGCTATCATGTAAGGAGTAGCCTGTTTAGCTGGGCTATTCATGCTTTCTACTTTGTCTGGGTATTCCAGAAATATTCTGATTTAATATCTGTTCTTACATGGGCAGGGGAAGGAGAGCTACCAGTGCAGTAAAAACACAATTGATAATTATCAATTGAAAAAGGGGGTGAGAGATTGGCAAGTCACTAATCAGGAAAAGGAAAAAAAAAAGGTATAAACATATGAAACCTTTTCTTCCTCCATGTTACTTCCACAGTTTCTTCTTCTTCCTTGGGGGGCTCTGCTAGGAGCCACACTTCTAGTAGTGTGGGATGTTTTCAGACACCCCAGATTGCATTAGGAAGTGGAAGCCAAAGAATGAACCAAAATATTGACCTTTCTTTCATCCAGAAATGCTTGAAAATGGCCTTCCGTGATAGTTACACTTTCCCACCCCAAGGGAGGTGGATGTAACATATCCAAGAGGCAGCAGAGCTGTTCCCAGCCTCCCCAGAAAGAGATCATTTTGCCATGACAGGGCTGTTTGGAGTGCTGCCAGTCCCAGCTGTCTTTGAGAAGCAGGTCTCCAAAATGCCATTGTCACAGTCACTGTTTGGAGTGGAAATGTACTGTGACTTAGAGTTATTGTAGAAGTGTATGTAAGCTATGACAATTTAATGTTTCTACTACAGCAAATTTTAGGCAGACTGATGCTGTCTCTATTAGTAACTCCACAGCATCTAGCTGATAATGCTGGCACCAGAGTTTTTACTACACTCCAGGAGCTCAAGCCTTTTTCTTCCAAATGTTGCAAAACCTGAGATAAGTTAATTAGTAACTAAAAGCTGTAAAAGGCTTTAAACTACAAATACGACATTGCACAGACCTTTCAAAAAATATTTCAAGTAAAAGCCCCAACATATTAATTCCTGTGAGCTGTATATGGCTTGAACATAGATTGAAGTGTAAGATAGATGGGAGTACATCCCACATGTTAGGAGAATGCCACAGTGGGTTACCCAAATGGGTAACCAAATGTGAAAACTTACAGGTGTTGCTGCAAATTCACCGCTGCAAATACTGATGGGAATGAGCGGACCAACTCAGATCACTAAACCAGGCCAGTTTGGAGACTTCTTCTGGGAAGAAGCTGCCATGAACATGTGGCTAGATTGACAGGCTGTGATGTGCCACCCGGGCAGGCAGGCAGAAGGGTTGCTTAGTCTGGGGAAGGAGCCATGGGAACCCTGGCTGCTGGGTGTCCTATACTGGGCTCTGCCTGAGGTCCCAGAGAAGCTTGGCATGGTGGATCCCGTGGTCCTGCATGAACAGATGTCCATGGGATGATTCACAAAACTATAATTACACACAGTAGTGCAAATGTTTAATTAATCAGGTCTCATGTCCTTATTATCCCCTCACTGGGGTTCACTAATAATGACCCAGAGGAAAATTCTGCTCCTTTCTGTGAATTATATTCTATTTTTAAGTGTTTCATTTCTTAGATGATTTTTCTCTCTCATTCCTGGGTAGCACTACCAACAAGAAAATAGAATTCTGATGTCCTTTACAAGTAAAACTTGTGACTGGCCTAAAATTGAAAATCAGGGAGGGCTTTGTGCTACCTCACACGGTTCCTTTTAGCAGAATAAATTAGAATAACTTAGCACTTAAGACGTCTCTTGCCTCACATTCACAGGATGCATAAATATTTGGCTGTAATCCTGTCACTAAAGCTGAGAGGAAAAGAAAAGAGGTCTTGAAGGAAAAGCCATTCTGGATGAGGAAAGCAAGCAACCCCTTACAAGCTGGTTTGTAACCCATATGAAGGGTTAAACTGCAGAAGGGTGGCTGGAGCCAAGAATGGAGTTCCAGCCTCCTTCACTGACAATGCCTCTGCCACCCTCAAAAGCCAGTCACTGGAAAGAAGGTGTTAAAAAGGATATTGTTTGCATTAAGGGGCTGAATTTTCCACTGGGTAATCATCAGTGAAACCCAGCGAAGGGCAAATGAGGATGGCAGGCCTGATTAATTAAACATGTGCTATTGTGCTAAGAGCAAGATTTATGCTATTGGTTTTACAAGAGTCATTGATATTAATACTGCTAGTAGAAATTTTGAGCTGCTGTTTACTGTTTCCATTTTTTACTGCAAAACTGGTGTTAAAAGTACAAATTAGGGTTGTGGGGTATTGCTGTAATGTTGTAGTTTCACTCTCTAAACATTACTACTGTTCTACAGAAGAGATCTTGCAGTGCTGCTATTAGATGCTCTGTTGCACTATTTCCATTATAATCTCCAATTCTGGAAGCTTTTAAACCTGATTACAAACATTTACTTTGGGCTGAAATCCACTTTACAAAGATCTTCATCCAAGATACATATGTTTGATTATGTATACATGAGTGCACTCCCATTTGTACAGAATATTATATGGAACTTTCTGAAAAATTGAAAGAAAAATAACACAGTATGCATCTGTAAGTCATAGGAATGCAAATAGATATCTACCAGTGATCTGTGAAGCTGCACACATGGTGACATGTGGCATTGCATTCTGCTAAAGCCAAATGACATGGTCTGTTCGAGCCTAAAGAGACAAGTGTCATTACAAAGCATAGAGTAGAACAAAATAACATTTTGGGAATAACAGGGGCTACTCTACATGAACACTCTCTCCCCTAAGCAAAAAAAGGCTTTTATAAAGCTGTTAAGTATTTTCAGCACTTCCAGGTTGATATGCAGTACATTCAGAAGTATCTATTTCATAATGTGTTAGTAGAGTAGAAGCTGAATGCCCTTGCACTATAAACACTGTTTCAGAAATGTGTTTATAGGCAATTCTGCTTTTGTTCATTAATATGCCACAGGAAATACAGCAGTAAAATCTGAAGTGTGGGGTGTGAATGTGTGTCTTGGGGTAGAAGCGGAGGTTGTCTGTTGCAAATAAACTTGCTCACATCATGGAGAGCATGAATGGCAACCAACCAGGTCAGTGTCAGTTCAGCTTTTATTTTCCTGATAACAAGCTCTTGTGTTTACTTTTGCCATTACACTAACATGGAACATTTTGTTGGAATGATGCCTCTTCCTCTGGGGTAATTTTTTCCCTTTCATGACAAAAAACTCTCAGTAGTCGTGTGTAGCCCAGTAAAGCCTGTAGACTTTGCAGTAACTTTGCAAGGTCTCAGGACTGAGGCAAGCTTGCCAGGCTTTGAGCCGGGTCTTCTTGGCCTGCCTGGTGCTTTGTTTTAGTTAATTTAGCTGTAACAACAATTCTTCCAATGATCACGTGGCTGTTGCCTAATTTGTTTTACTTTTGCTTATCTTTGTACAATCACAAAATAGCCATAATTTTTATAGAATAAAAGGATGTTATAATTCAGCCACAATTTTATATTTTATAGTATAGTTTCTCCGCGCAGAATGCAGAATTTATGAACCTACCATAATGATGTCATTATTATGTCATTATACGTAGGCCTGGTATGACAGCAGAGGCCTTGGGAATGGGGATACAGCATAGCAGTGTGTGGGTGTGGGGTGATGCAAGAGAAGGAACAGCTGGCACTGGAGATCCCAGGGCTATAAACAACTTACTGCTGACAGCTAAAGAGGCACGGACCTGAGACCTGAGCAGAACTAGCCACAGGAGCAACAAGCAATAGGTATCTATCCACCAAGTGTAAAATACACCATACAGAGTAAATTGGGATGTAACATGAGCCCCAGACCAATAAAGACAGAGCGAAGTGTAGAAGTGTGTCACACTGTGCTGCCAACCTGAGGACACACAGGGGCTGAGGGAGGGTCAGTATAAACCCAGAGAAAGGGGAAGATGGTAGGAGATTTTGTATAATGATTTTTAAACCGTATTATTAAGGAGATTTAATTTGTGTTAATTAGATCATTTGGACGATGAGTGTTAGCATTGTTCTAGCTGGACTACTCGTTAGAACTACTTGCTGTTGCTTAGTTACACTGTAGGATTTTAATTACACTAACAAGAAATTCTAGGCTTCCCTTATAAGGTGTGCTGCCCCTTTTGCCCCATAACAAGTTTTTGAGCATAACACAAAAGTGCTCTTGGCAAATGAGAAATTGCTGTTTGTTTTGTTAAGCATTCCTATCTCATGAAGGAGAGTGCAGGATTTAAGCATTATAGCATAGATAGCACCTACCTTGAAATGGGAAACCTTTTCCTATAGCAACGCTCTTCCTATTTTTATCTTCTTAAGGCAGGTAGCAAGTGACACCTTTGATAGAAAGTTCATTATAATATATATTTTAAAATACTGAACAGGCTAAGCCAGTAACCTCAGAGAAGTGTCTCCCTTGATCTAAACCAAGGAACTTTACGGAGAGACCTCAGCGAAGACTGGATCATCAAGCAAGCTCAGCAGCTCTAAGCACGTGCCTGATGTTGGGGCATCACGTGAAGTTTCTGAAGTTATGGGTACCCACCAACTCCACTGTTGATCTGGTAGCAGGTGCAGGCCCCTGCAGCGTCCTGGCTCCACAACATCCTGCAAAGCTCAGTGCTGAGCACAGGCTTGGTGGTGCTGCTGGCTGGGTCACATGTGGTCATCCCATACTCTCTGCCAGGCTCATGTCTTCTTTTGTTACGTGAGTCACGTGTGCTATTTTGTCAACAGCCATGGGCACATGGTGCCTTGTGCTAAACCAAAAAATAACTTTGGAAGGGACACTAGCCTGAAACACAGCTTGGCAACAATGCTAGCACACCAGAACTCTCTTATGGTGATGACAGCTGGTTTTTGTGGCAGAAGCAATGAGGTGCATTAAAGCATCTGGTGAGTGCAGGCCCCTCCTGATGATAGTGCACCACTGCTGATAGATTACCTGCAATGTATGCAGGAGGGTTTTCATCTCCCTTGGACCTTGGTCTGTGTCTGTGACTGCTAGGTCACTAACGAGGAACTTTCCCTTTTTCATTTCCAGTTACGAAACACAAAGGAAGTTTTGGCAAAATGGTGACCATGCCTGCCTGTAGATTAATGCAGCGATTTTCATGCAGCAGGGCTTCATTTTGCAGTTTGTATGGATACGGCATGCCTGCTTGAAGTCTTGCATCTGTCAGTTCACCATTGACAGCACATCAGTGTATAGAAGCATGACTGCTGAACTCAAGTAGGGGGACGACCTGAGTGAATTCAGGGCTTAATTCATTGAAAAGGATTTTTACAAATTAAGTTGCTCACTGCTGCAGAGTTGTTCTTTCAGGTGTATCGCCATCAGCCATTGGGGAAAATCCAGAACCACTGAGATCAGTCACAGGTGTGGATTTGTTATGAGTGATGTGAGGATGTGTTCTCTCTTCATCCACCCTGTTTAGGGTGGGCATCAAACTAAGCACCTTGCTAAGAAGGTACTAAATAATGTTAAATTAGGTGACATTTTTCTGATGTGAAAAAAGGGGTTTGGTTTTATATGGCATGTAAATATGGAATGAAAAATTTACAAACCCAACTTGCAGTGTCAATTGCAATCTGGACTTGCTATTCATCCACCAAAGAACCATTCCTGGCATGTTGTCAACTTTGCATGGCACTGTGAGGAAGTAATTTAACCTCGTTGTATCTTGGTTTTCCTCATTTACTTTTTTTTTTTTTTTAATCTTACATACCTTTCATATGTTGTATGATTCCAACTAACAATTTGACATCAACTTTTATGTTTTCAAAGGAGCTAGTTTAAAAGAGCCTTGCACATGTAAGCTTGGAACATTTTTGGATTGTTTCCTTAGTGGCTGAAGAGTGGTAAGTATATTTGCATCTTAGAACAGATCAACATGTTTATTCAGGTGAATAATGCTGCTACGTAGAACTTTCAAGAATATTCCAGTATCTATTGTCCTGTTGAAAAACATTCCTTTGTGAAGTTTTTAATAAAATCTCATTCCTTTTCAAATTACATTTTATTATGTTTTGTTAGTTCTCCTTCATTTTTAAAGCTGCTATTTTCTTCACTGTTCTTACCATGTTCTGCAGCTACCAGGCCACTACCTAGACACCAGCTGGTCTGTGCACTGCCCTAGCAGCTGAAAATGCACTTAGTAGCATAATCCATAGTATTCAATAGATGGATAACTTGTGTGGGACTTTCTGTCCAGGTGACACATGCTGCCAATGTCCCACAGTCTGGTTTTGGAGTTTCCAAAAATTGTGCATATTGATTTTCTAACTCAATATGTGTTACATCCAAGTCTAGGGAGCTTTATGCTAGACTTCACCTTAAAAAAGAGAAAATTATCTCAGAACTTAAAATCAGTAGTTTTTTAGATATAAATTTTCTCAAGTTACTTACCTTTGTTATGTACAAACAGAATACAGTCTGAACCAGTGTGCTGGTTTCAGCTGGGATAGAGTTAATTTTTTTCACAGTAGCTAGTATGGGGCTACATTTTGGATTTATGCTGAAAACAGTGTTGATAATGCAGAGATGTTTTAGTTGTTGCTAAGTAGTGCTTACAGTAGTCAAGGACTTTTCCAGCTTCCCATGCTCTGCTGGGTGCACAAGAAGCCAGGAGGGGAGGGGGCGCAGCCAGGACAGCTGATCCAAACTGGCCAAAAGGATATTCCACACCATATGATGTCATGCTCAATATATAAAGCTGGGGAAAGAAGAAGGAAGGGGGGGACGTTTGGAGTGATGGCGTTTGTCTTCCCAAGTAACCGTTACATGTGATGGAGCCCTGCTTTCCTGGAGATGGCTGAACACCTGCCTGCCGATGGGAAGTGGTGAATGAATTCCTTGTTTTGCTTTGCTTGCATGTGCAGCTTTTGCTTTACCTATTAAACTGTCTTTATNCCTATTAAACTGTCTTTATCTCAGCCCAAGAGTTTCCCCACTTTTAGTCTTCTGATTCTGTCCCCCATCCCACCAGTGGGGAGTGAGTGAGGAGCTGCGTGGGGCTTGGTTGCTGACTGGGGCTAAACTATGACAACCAGCAATACATGTACAAAACAATGTTAAAGGGTCCGACTCACAGACTTGAAAACAATTTTAAGTGAGATCTTCTAGGAATAAGAATCTCATTATTTGTTATAAAACATTTCACTAGCTGCCCACAAACGNTACTACTACTACTACTACTACTACTACTACTACTACTACTACTACTTAAAAGGTAGGCATAGAGGTGAAAATAAATAGTTTTTTTCAAAGATATAAAAATTATTAGAAAAATAGAAAATAACATCAGTGAATGTGAGTTAAAAGGCAGGAAAACCAGAAAATTGATGAGGGAAGCAAAAGTTCACAAAGAGATGTCTATGGAAAAAGTCTACTGAGAAACCAAAGAAGTCTGCAATGTCCCATTGCTAGTTGGTACAGTTGCACTATTTATAGTGCAATTCAATAAATATCTTTGTTACAGACTTAATAAAAGCCCCTGCTGCTGTCATGTAATGCATATTTCTCAGTTCCAGTGATAACAAAATATGATGTTAAAGAACATCTTTGAAAATCAGATTGATTACCTACTGAAAGAACTTATGCCAGCAAATTTTAAACAAAATGGCTGAGAACTCCTCTGAGGCACTAACATCTACTTTTTTTCCCTAACATGACTCATAACTGTTCCAAAAGACTAAAGCAAACACTGGGCCAGAATACGAGGGGGCTACTCAGCCTGCTGTTTCAGACATTGGTGCCGCATAAAATAATGAGAAAACATCATAGACTCTAAATAAAAGGATGGTATTTCTGTTAACAGCAATCAGCATGGGTTAAGAGAATAGGTCTGGGGAAATAACACGTGTATTTGTGACATTTTGAAATGTTGTTTGATAAAAGTAATACGTTGATCCAATAAGCTAAGAAATCTCTGATGCATTTTGTTTTGTATTAACATGCCATTTGGTTGAAAGCCTAGAATGGTACCAAACCAGCATTGCTCTCAGATAATGGACAAGGGGCAGGTCTCAAGAAGATAATTACAAATGCCTCCTTTTCTCAGGCCACAGACATTTGACCCAGCCTTATGCTGTTTAACATTTCCCTGAGCAATGACCGTAACTGTTGCTGATAAACGGCTTCTCATTCCACAAGAATGGGGGGACAGTGAATAGCGATACTGGTTATTTGGAATAGCCAGGATGCAAGAAAACAATACACATTTCCATGGCTCTTTCATCAAAGGTAGTCTTATAACTGAGGGACTCTATGAGGGAAATAAACCACAGTGGCTTGTGGTCATCATGAGCAAAGAGGGTAGTGCTGTCTTAAGCGTGACGCTGAGCCTGCTGCAGTATTGCCCACCACTGGTCCCACAGTCCAAGAGGGAGCTGACATATGGTGAGGGTTCAGGGAAAGGCTCAAGGTGGTGCCAGGCCCTCAGGGTGAGCTGCAGCGTGGAGTGGCGTGCAGATTACTCCATAGGACCATTTTCTCTATTAGCAAAAATTTCTAACAAGATTAAGAGATAGAAAATTGAAGTTAGGCAAATTCTGGCTAAAATGAAGACAGTTCTTCAAAGTAATAGTCATTGAAACAGCAGAGGTCATGATTTTTACCTGGGGGGAATTATTTTGGTCAAGATTTCATTTTTTTTTTTTCCCCCTAAAAAAAGTGCATTGCCGTTCAAGAACGTGCATTGGGCAGAACCAGGCGTTTCTTAAGAGAAGTTTGTTGTCTTTTGTTGTGATGAGTCCATTCTGACATTAAACCCTATTGATCTGTTCATAGGGGCTAAAGTCAATATTTAGGCATATCAATAACAGGTCTGACTTTTCAAAATTCTTCATTTGATTTCATTAACCTTAACTTCTGGTTGTTATTCTACTTCTCATTGATTACTTGTAAATATAAAAGAATGAGGATGCATTAGTGATTTTGACTACCGAAAAATTATTATCTGTACCATTATGACAAGGAAATAGAATTTCATATGGCCTTCATGTTTTTGTATATAACAGTATTGTATTTTTTCAATTTTCTAACACAAGAAGATGATACTGGTAGAGAATCTTTCTTTCCTCTGATGAGTTACACCAGTAAATTTAACAACAGCTGTTTTGATATACTAAGTATTGTTTACTTTTCCAATGCAAGTGATGGAATAATATGGATTGCAAATGTTTCATTTACTGCTATGTTGAATTGACTTATATTATTGTTTTCATTTTAGACACAGGCTTTTAAAACCATCAGATCTCTGATGTTGTCTAAGACCTATTTAAATCTCACTCTCCTTGAAGCTTTCTGTCTGCCACAGTCAACTTCAAGTTTAAAAGTTGCTCATCTCCTGAAAACATTGAGAGGAACTTGGCTGTCCAGCTAAAATGCATCTTCACTTCTTCCATTCGGCCTCTCTCTCAGGAATGATGATAAAAAACCAATTAAAATCAAGTCTGTAGGTTTTAAAATTGTGCTTTAAGTTAAGGAAGAGAGACTGTTCATGTTTCTAGCTCCAATATCACGATGTGATATATGCCTGCCATACCATGCCAGGTATCCTTAGATGTTGCTAAAATTAATAATCATCCCGCTCCAGGACCAGGCGTATGAATGGCAGTCCTGCAGAGACCTGTGCCTGCAACTCTTCCTACTGAAGTCACTAGGACTATGCAAGTAATTAAGAGTGTTCACATGCCTGTCTTGTAGACATAACTGTAGAGAGCAGACTTAGTGTTCACAGAGTAGAGGCCTGGTTTAATTACATTTTCTGAATGTTTTTGTTAAATGACCCAGGTACCAGACTAATTTCACTGGAATAGGCAAACTGCCTGCTTCAATCTGTAGTTTGATTCCAGCACAGCAGTAATTTGTAATGTAAAACTGCAAAATATGTCTTATTTAAGATGTAATGTATATGACAGGGAAACTTTATGTCACCTGTCACAGTGAGCGATTTTTCCAAACAAGATACTCTGGGTTGTTGCTTTTTAACTTGCTGCTCTTATACTTATGGCTCCTTTCTAATGGCATGACAAAACTGACAGGTGAAAAAACACAGAAAATTTAAATCCAGAATGAAATATAAAGAATGAATATGTAGTGATATTTAATATGATTTTTTCTTAAGCAAGCTACAGGAGAAATTCTCTGCAAGTGATACATCCTGTGGTGCTAGGTACATGTAAACCCCTGGCAATCCAATTTATGACTTCTTGAAAAACAAGTTCTGAGACATTAGTGGTTTTGTCAATCATTTTGTCCACTGTTACATTACGGAAGTCTCAGTGACGAACAGCATTCTTTATATTAGCAGAAAATAAGGCAAAATTTAGCCAGGCTGGGGAATGATTGCAATCTGGATTTTAGAAGCCTATACCAGATATGGCATAATAGTTTGCATCCTGGATATTAGCTCTGCTTCAGAAGAACTTTGTCTTTAAAAGTGACTCAGATCAAAAGTGGCATGATGTCCTCATTAAGAAATGCCTTCTGATTCCAGGTAGCACTTAAATTTCGGCACATGCATAAAGTTAGGTACCTACTGTATTGCTCAAGGACAGATGTAACAAGCCTATTGCCAAAAAAACTTGTGAAAATCTCCCCTTCAATCACAGAATATCTCCACATGGGTTGAGAGCAAAAGATCCACTTCCTCTGGTCCCTCAATGTCATTGTGCGACCTCTGATATCACTGGTGACGCTTCACAGCCGATGAGCTGGAATATCACTGCAAAGCAAAACCAGCGTTTTCCTTCCCAAAGTGGATTATCTCTATATTATATAATATAGAAATTGAAAGATCTTGCTGTGAGTTAGGATCAGATACAAGAAGCCCATGGATGATAATGTCATCAGTTTAAAGCTCTCAGGTTAGGAAAAATCACCACAGGGTTTTCTTTCAGCCAGTCAAGGTGGCCATATTGATCTCAACAAGCCTTTCGTTACTGCAAAGGAATTCAGCTGGAAATAAAGATGCAATAAGCCAAATTTTAAAAGGGTTACAGCCAATTCTGTTGTTCAGCATATCGAGGTTTGCCTTGATCTTGGAATTTGTCTTGGTGCAACTGAGGCCTTGGGGTG
>WEKW01016604.1:11224-23377 GCA_013389905.1 Sula dactylatra | reverse complement strand
TCAGAAACTTTGTATATGACAGAAAGATGGATGTGTCTTTTCTCTTGTCACAATAGGATTTTGACTGATCTGCCTAACACCATGGTTGAACCCCCTGATGTAGAACATTGCAACCACAAGAATTTCCAGTGACACTGATATTTATACTTTAATATTAGTGGACTTTATGAGAGTGTGGCAGTCTGTGCAAGTTTACCCAGTTACTGATCACATTATGAATGTAATGGGAAATTTAACTCCACTCATAATGTGATAAATGTAATGGGAAACTCTTGCCCAGCTTTGTGGTCAGGGATGGGGGAGAAGCTATATTCCCTGTTTCCTGGCCAGAGGGAGCACTGGCAGGCAATAAAAAAAAAACCCAGACCTCCCCTCATGGTCCAACGGAAGTCCTAAGTCAGGTAGTTACAATCACTGAAGTGTGTAGGTCATACATACATACATATATATATATATGTTAGTAGAGGCAATTTATTCTATATTCTCCTGCTGAGTATGAATGTGTGAGAGAGAAAACTCTCCTGTTGTGACTGACATGTTTGTGTGGGCTAGAACCAACTGGGTAAAGACATAAGAGGTGAGTGGAGAAGAGCAAGTGGGACTGAGAGAGAGAACTGAGGAGGGAGTGTCTGGGGACCTTCAGACAAGCCAATGATTTCAAGGGATATAACTTCACAGCATGTATTAAAATCAAACCAAGAGAATGAGTTGACTGATGGAGGGGGAAGCTTTAATGCTCATAAAACACAATGAACTCATTTAAAGTGACAGGGGATATGTGAGCAGACTGACTCCAAACCAAACAACACTTTGTCTCCTTGTTTGGCAATTATTAACTTATAGCATTATTAACTTTCCCTAACTCTTAGGGTGAGCAAGGCATATATCCTTCTCCTTAGCTATGTTTATTTAAATTTGTTCTGGAGGAGAAAGTTGCTGGGACCTATTGTCATAGTCTAATGGCCTGCTGAATACTTAATAACGAAAATATGTTTAGTCGTGAAGTTAAGCAACTCTCATTTAAGGGACAGATCTGAGGGGGCAGGTAGATTCTTGAAGTTCTCATTCATTTTCCCTTGATCAAATTTTGAACTTTCTGAATTCAGTGGATGCTTTTGTACTGTTAATTCAGGTTAATCTAAAATGTACTGACGAAGAGATTGCATTATATGGAAGTTGGGTCAGGTGTTTGATAAACTGTGTATTCTTCAGCTTTGCAGAAAAGGACCTGGGATCCTGATGGACAGCAAGCTAAACATAAAACAACAACATGCCTTTACTGCAAAGAAGGCAATTGGTATCCTGGGCTGCACTAGGAGGACTGCTGTCAGGAGGTCAAGGGAGGTGGTTCCTTCCCTGTACTCAGCACTGGTGAGGCCACGCCTGGAGTCCTGTGTCCAGTTCTTGGCTCTCCAGCACAAGAGAGACATGGACATACTGGAGAGAGTCCAGCAAAGTGCCACAAGGGTGATTAAGGGACTGGAGCATCTCTCCTATGAGGAAAGGGAGAGCAGGGATTGTTCTGCCTGGAGAAGAGCAGGCTCAGGGAGATCTTATCCTTGTGTATAAATACTTGAAGGAAGGGTACAAAGAAGATGGTGCCAGGCTCTTTCCAGTGGTGCCCAGTCACAGGACCAGAGGCAATGGGCACAACCTGAAACAGAGGCGGCTCTGTCTGAACATCAGGAAACACTTTTTCACAGTGAGGGTGACAGAGCGCTGGCACAGGTTGCCCAGAGTGGTTGTGGAGTCTCCTTCCCTGGAGATATTTTAAAGCCATCTGGACATAGTCCTGGGCAACTAGCTCTAGGTGACAGGGGGGTTGGACCAGACAACCTCTGGAGGCCCCTTCCAACTTCAGCCATTCCGTGATTCTGCTACGTGTCTGAGATTCCTGGATAGATATTTATTTCTTGCACAATAGAAAATCTAGTTCAACTGCCTTCAAACCATTTGCTGTCTTTGTAAGAAAGATCAATTGCATTGGGACTGATATTCTGTCTTTGTGATGCACTTCTGATCACAAGGTATTCCTTTTGCATTCTACAACATAGTTTCATCCCTAGATAGTTTATAAAAGGTTCATGAATGCTTACTAGAGGTGAAAAAGAAGTATAAGCCTTGTAGTAACAAGTGATATGGAAGGTTATAAGCATGTCAAGAGGAGATGTAATGCGTGTTTTTTAATAATGGTTGGCAACCTATTGACTTACTGGATTTTAAAACAATTGATTATTTATTACAACATCTACTAACCATTTATTGTTATTAATCATTTTTTAACTTTCTATTCACTATTTTTACAGAGATTGTTGAAAATTGTGCCTCCAATGACAATAAAGAAACCAAAGTAAATGCAAATCATTAGAATCTGACTTATGTATGAAAAGATTGAGTTTTAATTATTATTTTTTGTCTCAATTCTTCTGTATCAAGATCTGTAGGCCTGATTAATTTTGACTCATGCAAATATTTATTATGTGTACAAATACATTTCAGTCTGTCAATTTATAAAACTTAGATTGTCCCCAGAAATTGTTCAATAGCCCAATTTATAAGGGAATTCAGGAATTCTCACCAGGAACAAAAACTTGAGTAAAAGTCTGGGGTTTGGTCCTTTTGATTTAGATGCTAAGAGGAATATTTTTTGAGTCTGAGCAAAAATTTAGCAGGTAAGTTTAATGAGCATTCCAAGAAGAGGTGTTAAGAAGCATACCATGAGTACAAGCTGAAGCTGATCCTGAGTTAATGGGAAGCTGCTACACAGTCCTTCTGTTAATTTCATAAAAATATTTGTTAAGAAGGACATCTAGTGGGTCATCTGGTTCAGCAGCCACAGCATGGTTATTTGTGTTGAATTCCTACCAGGTTGAAGGGTAGAAGGGTGGAAGGGCAAAAGGCGTAGTGTGGCAGCTGTACTGCTGCCGAGGACACCTCCTTCCCCTCCCCCAGCTCTGCCGCTGTGGGCACAAAGGTTTGCCTGCAAACATGTTTCCAACCTGAAGCTCTTGAGTGTGTTTTAAAGGGTGACATTGGTTCAGTCTGCCCAGTAGATTGCTTTCCATTTGGTGCTACTTGGGTAACAACAATACAAAGTGAAAATCCTTTAACCCACTCTCCTTTCATATTAAAATAAGCAGAATCACAGAAGAATCTTCAGTTGGCCAGGCTAAGGCCTGGGTGAATATTTGGAAAAGGAGAACGTCTCTTTCTTGGCATTGTCAAGAGTTGCCCTCCCATGGCAGGAGTTTGGCTCCGTGAGGTCGTCAGCCTGTATCCTGGCTACTCTGCTCTACTCTGGGATGCAGAAAAGGAGAAAAGGTCTGTTCTGCCCTAAATGTCTCCAGCTGGCTCCTCTCTGGGACTAGATTTTCAGGCCATGTAGGAAGGAGACAAGGAACGGGCTGCATCTGCTCCCTGTGACTCTCTGCCAAGCTGGAATGGTCCTTTCCTGGGGGGATGAAGCACACCATGGACTGTCTGTACTGGTGCATATGGGGAGACTTCTCTCCATTGCAGAGCCTCCCCCCAACTCCTACTGCTCATGGCAGTGGTTGTGTGTCTTCCTCTGCCAACAGGCTTCTAGGACCCTCACCAGAATTTGTAGGTATGTACACTGGATATTTCTTTCCTACCTCTTGGCACTCAGCTGGAAGATCGGTGTGCACTCCACAGCCTATGAGTCATCCTGCCACTGCAGGCTCAAACAAATGGATGTACATCATGTTTTCATTGACAGTAAATGCCGCAGTATATATGCACATTGCTCAACACTCATGGTGCAGCTCAAAGAAACCCCTCATTATTTCACAGCTTCCCAACATGTTCTCCATAAACACAAAACCAAGCTTCATCCTGCTTTTCCATGACACCATCATGACTTTATAAGTGTCTTGTTTCAATGGTTGGTATAAAGCCTCCTTCTAAGCCAATGAAATTCCTGTAGACCACATCAGAAGATCTGGTTGAGTTGGCTATTTTTTGTAACAGCAACAAAAGCAGCAACTGTAGCACTGATAGGCAGAAATCCCACCACAACCACCACCATTTTAGTTTGACACAGAGATCTGGGACTTACAAACATGTCTGGAGTCTTTCACTTTCCTTTCTGCTCTAAGTTCCTATCATTTAAGACCTCAACTCCACCATTTTGCAGTGTCAAGAAAGAAGACTAATGTTGCTTTAATTAATAATGCCTCCAACATCATGCTTGCTAAAGGGACTAATCCATGTAACGGATAGCTTGAATGTAAGGTATTTTTAATCCAACAATAGCCTTTGACCAGAAGGGAGTTATTACCTTCAACAGAGAACAATTTCACCGTGGTGCACCAACCCTCTATAAAGCTTGATGCACTGAGCAGTCCTGAGGTGCAGAATGCTCTTAGCGCTCTTTACTTGATTTATGCCTGGTTGTGGTCTTTGCAGGGCTGGTCCTCTAACTTCTGGGAGAATATGGCCTGCAGGCTCAGAGGAGAAACAATTAATTAACTTGATGAAAAATTATGGCAAACAGAGATGTATTCCTGAAAAGGGTGAGTCTGACAATTTAACAGAAAAAACAAAAACCCACTGCTTCCACTCTCTTACTAGGATTATGATTCAGCTGCTTTGGCCTTAGCAGCAGTCCACACAGAGCTCCCTGTCAGCTGCCACATCACATCTCATTCACTTCTGCATTGTGTCATCGCTCTCAAAGAGACAACAGGCAACTCAGAGAATTTCCTTTGTTACTACCTGCTATACCATTATTCACCTCTTAGCATTTTAGCAAAGCAGTTACGCTGCTGTCAGAGGTAATGGAGTCCATGCCACTAAGAAAATTGGCTGTAATTTATTTATCAATTGTTTCTACATACCACAAAAGAGACCATCTACTTTATGGCTGGGTCTAAGGTATCTGAGAGCCCTTGAAGTTCATGGTTTTCCGGTATTCTAAGTTCTACTTATGGCTTTTCCTGTATATGACACACAACACCACCCCTGTGGTCTTCAAGGCCGATTTCTTCTTTGCTTTCTTTAGTCACAAATCATTCTGAGGCATCCCTTAAGTGCATTTGTATTGTTAAGTGCACCGGCCTGATTTGGTGTTAATTCAATTTGAGTGCCCTTAATATCTTGCGGGAGTGAGGCAATGCATGCGAGCTGTACCTTGTAAAAACAGGTTCCAGGTCTGCCTGAGAGCAAAGCACCTTTCCCACAGCAATTTACCAAAGCTGCTGATAAAATTTTCATAAGGAAACCTTTTTAGTCTGACCCTATTGTGTTATTCTACCATTAAGAGTCAGGGAACTGAGACTATATTCTGGTGACAGTTTATCACATTCTCCATTATTTTAGTGTATAGACAGCCTACTGATGGGTCGCAGCCTACATCCCCTCCTCTTGCAACATGGAAACAGCTTTCAGAGCCAGAGCCCAGAGGCCTGAGTATGCCAGTTGCAGCATGTGTGTGTCAATATAACTGAAGTGAACTCTAGATAAAACAGTCACCTCTAACCTTCAAATGATGGGAGACAGGACATTTTAGTGCATTTGGGGCCAAACAAAGAGAGGGAAAAGCAGAAATAAACTGTAGGAGTGGTTAGCCATAAGGACTGTGTGGAAGAAACAATGTCACATTTTGATTAAAGAAAAGATATTTGACTAACAATCACAGATGAAAAGCCAGTTTTAAAGTAATTGGGATAAGCAGATGCTATCCTCATACACAAGGACAAATTTTGCTCTGAAATGATTGATTGTAAATTCTAAACAACTCCAATGTTAACAGAAAAAGGTTATCTTATAAAGGTGAAACAGTATATAATACCAAGAAAAGTGCCCACGTGCCTGTCAGATTGCCTCTCTGCACTACTGTCACCCCCAGACTTTGGAGAACATGGAGCTGCAGCAAGGGAGTCAGAGTGAAGGGTCCAGCTGCTGCTGGACGTGATGTTCCAGAATCTGTATGTTCTGTCATGCTGTATGAACTCATTTTTTTCAGCTGTTATAGAAAGCATAATCAAACTAGGCTGGATGCCATCTGAAGATGAGGACATGTGTCTTCTGAATTGCTATCTAACATTTTGAAGCAAAACTGAGAGGAACAAGGAAAGAAACAAGGAGAGGAAGAGAGAAGAGAAAGGGAGGAAGAAAGTGGGTTGGGGAGAGAGATGGCAGAGTAAGAGGGAGAAAGAAAGTAAAAAAGGAGGAATAAGGAAGAGGAGGAAGAAGAGGAGGAAGAGGAAGAGGAAGAGGAAGAGGAAGAAAGAAAGAGTTGAAATATGAAGAAAGGAAAAGAAAAAAGAAAGAAAAAAGAAAGAAAAAAGAAAGAGAAAGAAAGGAAGAAAGGAAGGAAGAAATGAAGGAAGAAAGAGAAAGAAGAAGGAAGGAAGGAAGGAAGGAAGGAAGGAAGGAAGGAAGGAAGGAAAAAAAAGAAAGAAAAAGAAGAAAGGCAGGAAGAGAGAGAAAGAAAAGATGGAAATGACCTCAGGGTTTTACACTGAATTTAACTGAGGCTGCAGCCGAGGTTTGGGAGCTTAGCCAGTGTGGCACAACTGTTCAGCATAGGTACCTAAAACTGAGGCTGGATGGTCTGATTATAAGGAACATCTTCTGTAATCTAGCATATAAAGGTAAATTTGTTGCTCTCTAAATTGCCTTTGGGAGTCTTGCCCTCCCTACCAGCATGACTTACTGTCAGTTGCTGGTAAAAGCCTTGATCCTGCATCCTATGGAAGTCAATGGGAGCACTGCCTTTGACATCAATGAGTGCTGGATCACACCCCAGGTGAAAAACAATAGCTTTGCTTCTAGTTGGGCCAAACTGATGAATAAATCAGAGCCTTGCGTGTGTGGAGTCAGGGCTGGTTGTGAGTGTCTCTTGCAGAGGCATTTTACAGTCCAAGTATGTGTGACCAAGGCAATCTGATTAATTATTGGATAAAGCTAAAGGCAAGAACAGAGTTACAAACACCAGCTAGAGAACTGTGTTACAGAGGAATTTATAATCCTTTGACTATCAGCCTCTTGATCTTCAACGGTATTCAAGGAAGATGGAGATAAGGCAATTCTTTCTGTGTGTTTTCAATAGGGGAGTAAAAAGAGACAGCAAGTACTTATAGCTGTTTCTCTTTCTGGCACTCAGTATTATGCTCTAACATTGTGCTCTACTTCCAATTATTTTTGAAGAAGTATGTAAGTTCTCAGGAAAGACAACTGAGTGCATTTAATAGTGTGTACATCCCCTCCACCAGATCACAAAACTTGAACTGTGGCCATGTGTTAGGTGTTTGCAAACTGCCCTGCAGCATATAAACTCGGCAGAAGCTGCAAAGGACAGGGTAAACATCACCATAGGCCCTGGTTGTCTGTAGACAGTCCTGTTTTGTCTCCATTCATCAAGGAGGTCAGTGGCTAGGCTTGCACTGCAGGGTGCTGTGGAAAAGCTGGGCCATCTGAGAAAAGTGCTTGCAACCTTGATTCAGCCTTAGCTGTTTTGTTCTAGGGTGGGTCTGTGTTGGCCCTTTGAGTGACCCAGTCTCCTCATAGTTTTTCCTGAGTTGTGCATAATGCCTTGTGACAAATTTTTGAGGGTTGAGGGAATATTGGCTGACATAATTTCTCTAGTCAAAACACTGGGAAAATGAATTTTTTTTTTTTTTTTTTTTTTTTAAGTAACACTGAGGTGGGCCCAGAGTGTTAGTGATTTCAGAAAGAGGAGCTCACCAGGACAGTCTGGATAACCTTCTGCCAACTATGTCTCTTTGAACTCCAGTTAGCTGAAGTGGCTAGGAAAAGAGAAGTCATGAAGATAAAGGGGCAGGTGATATGCCACAGCACAGCAAGGCCAAAAACATGTGGACCTTCAAGATGCATAAGTAAATCCCATGCATCTGCAGCAGCTGCCCCACACACTGTGAATGAGTGGGTTAGGAGGCCCTTTCTTATGGATCAGCAGCAGGTCGAAGAAAGTCATAGTCTCACTCTCTTGCTCTCACACTGTAAGGCGATTTTAGGGACTCAGAAGTTTATAGTTATTGCAATAGGTTCTGGGATTTTTAAGAATTAATGGGTGAAGGTTATTTGCAGTGAATTGCAGGGGAGGAAAGCCTATGTTGGCAGGATTTGTGCTACCCTTCAAACAACAGAGAGGGAAGGCTATGTGAGAGATGGGACATGGCACCATGCTCCGGAGTCTTCCAGCCTTGTTTTGCTTCCATCTAAGGATAAATAAATGCCTCTGTGTGGTGCTTTGAGAGAGAAAGCTCCAGCTCAATCAGGGAAATAGTCTTTGACTTCCTAATCTGGTGAGAAATGGAAATGCTCTTCTGTCTCCCTTCCTCTTCATTAGTTTATGTACATCAGCTCTCATCGTGTTTACCTGCGAAGAAGTGGTTTCAGTATGACTGCTATCTTTGTAGCTTTTTCTATAAAAACTTCAAGCCCCGTTGAATAACTTAGATGGAAGCTAAATAAGCATTCAAATGAAACAAAAAACCTCAGGAGATCTTGCTGCCAGGACATAAGTTGTGTAGTAGGAGAAAAAAAGCCAAAGAAAGAAGCTATGGGCCATGCCTCACACTAACAGAGACACAGGTGTTTCCCTTGACTATTTTGAAATAAGGCCTGAGCCAAGCCCTCTCCACATGGCTTCAAGTGGGAATGCGTCTTATTGCTTAAGATGCTAAAAAATTTGAGTGATTTACACACTTCTAAACCTACTCTGCACTTCTACTGTTAATCATACACAATCCACAACAATGTCACTCTCTTTGTGCACTATGATGGAAGTATCTGTTTATCATATATTCAAATTACATTCTGCTTGAGGGACATCATGGTCCCCTGAAAACTTCTGTGGCAGAACGGTTTGCAGGCTCCACACGCTGTGAACCATCTATTGTGTATGTGACTGCAATCTTGAATCCTTGCCTGGGATTATCTGAAAACTCTGGAACTTGCCAGCAGGAAAATTTACAGCTAAACAATTATATTGTTGAAACTCTGACAAATCCACCCCAGTTTATGACTTTGAAAATAGGGCTAGGTGTGAGCAACTGAATATATTATACACCGTAGCACGGCCTCCTGGGGGCTGCAATATAGAATCTGTTTACTTTGACTGACACTTTTCATTTTTCTTTTCTTCCAGACATTATTGCTGCAAATGATATCTCTGCTCAATATAGATTTGTTCCTCAAAAAACTGTTTAGGTATTTGGATAAACATCTTCTGAACAAGTTCTTTTATTATTATTATGATTATTTTTGGAAGCAATCCAGTAATAGTGCAACAGACAGGCAACACAATGAATAAAAGCAAGCAGACCTGCTTTATAGTGGTACATCAGATTGCATGGAAGTGGGATTTCCAGAACTTCTCTTCAATGTAAAGTAGTTCTAAAAAGTCCAGATCTGGATACAAAGGAGAGTAGAATTTTTTTCTCCCCATCACNCTCACTCAAGCACAGAATGGCATTTGTTCTACTTAGACCTCCATAAGCAGGCAGAGACATTCTTGCAAAGTACACCTACTCAAAAAAGGAAGATTTGTTGTTAAAGCCAATGACAGTACATCCACATAGAATCAGCACTGGGTCATGCAGAGAGGCAGCATTTTTTTTCCTGCTGTATTGGTACCAGAAATTGGAAATTCACTACAATTTTCAGTTCTTTCAGAAATTCCAGTATCTCTGATGTTGAATGCCAGAACAGGTGGCAATGACTGGTGACTGTGTTGTACACTGGTACATTAGCCTGAAGAGTGATTTTTTTTTCTAGTTCCATAGAAGAAAAAGTAGAAGAGCAAAATTTCTTTTCCAGAGCATTCCCTGATTGACAAATAAATCATTCTTCATCTCACTCAGGCAAGACCAAAGAGCACCTTTTAGATAAAGAGGTGGCTGAGAGATGGCAGTTTTACCAATGTGGGCTAGAGTTGGGAAACACAAAGTATACCTTTTAAATATAATTTTGTGAACAGAAAAAGGTATATTTTGGTCTGATGTATGAATCTTGTATCTACCTTACTCCTGCCAGTTGGGAATACCCCAAATGGACTCTGCTTCTCGCTTTGCTGTTTTATAGTTCTTTTTGTACAGCAGCCAATGCTATCATTTCTGAGTGTGAAAGTTGCTTATGGTTTCGATGTACCTGTACTGTACAGTACTTGCCAAGTACTTGGGGTGGACACTGTGCTTTCTGAGATCATTAAGAGGAAAATTCCACCTGGTTCACATTTCTGTGTTGAGTTCTTGCAGGACATGAGAAATGCAGAAGAGCTGCTGAAGTAACTTCAGAGTTCCTATTCAGAGGGCTAATGAACTCTCACAATAAACTCCAATTTCTCTAGTGCCTTCATGACTACCAGTAATGGCCCTTGCAGTGCAGGACATGAGGAAACACAAATGCTGCACAGGGGATGGGCTCCCTCTAGACACTGCAAAACCTGCTATGATTGTTTCAGAAGATACTTCAAGTGGATCTCAGAGAAGCTGCAGCTCCCTCTGCTTCCTGTGCTGCAGTGTAGCTCTTGGTCTTATATGAAAAGCAGGGGTGACACAGACTGATTTACTTTTCACTTGTCTTCCCACTCTAATTCCCCATGTGCAGGCTCCCTCTGGCCGAGTACCAGCTGTGTGCTCTGATCTGAGAGGATGTAGCCATAGGTCTGAGGGCACTGCTCTGTACAAATACCAGCCACTCCATTTCTGGACTAAGGGATGTTTCCAGTCCGGCATTGGTATGCCCCTGCGGAAGTTCTTCCATTAGGAGAGAAGCCCAGGAAATTAAATTAGGACAGCACTGGTACAAATGCAGCACATGCAAAAGCTCACATTTCTTTATTTCCGTGGATTTACGTTGTTTGTTCATGTTTTGTGATATAAATGGGACTAGATGTTTAGGCAATAGATTGCATCTTGTAAATAAAAATATATAAGCATGTCATGCACACGTCACGTTTTCACCTTTATTAGTGATCATAAAACCCTGGAAGGAGAGAACAAGGGGCAAGTCACTCAATGATCTTTTCATGCAGTGCCTTCAACTTATTTATTGCCGCATGAGAATTTCCAAGGCTGGTCATGCATTCAGATCTGTCCCTACCAGTGATCAGTTTGTGCTAAATCTGCCTGACGCTTTGCTGAGGACTGAAAAGAAAAAGACACTAAGCAGTTCCTGTGGCAGAAGTGGCTTCCTATTTTTGGCCTGAAGCTTGAGTAAACTGAAATGCAGGCTTCCCAGTAAAGGACTGTTTCACCTGAAAATATTCCACTGTCTCAGCAAGTACTCTGCACTCCAAGCAACATTGTAAACACCACAGATAATTTACTTCATACTGGAAAGAAAGGTAAAGTTGTAGGAGAACTGAGTAAACTTGCCTGCTTGAGAGAAGTATATAGTTTGCTGGCTGACCTTGATAGTAATTTACTTAGGGTTTTCCCTGAAATTTTCAGGTTGGGAAAGAGTGAGGGTACTTCGCTGAAAAAAAAGAGAAGTAACCTCAGTTATTCCTGACTTACAACCACCTCAGATTCCCTACCATTCTTTCTTTTCCCAGCTTCAAGCAGTAAAAGGAAGGGGGATGGAATTAGGGACTGTATGTAACTATCATTTATCCTGCCTGCACGTCCTACAACCCACAGAAGCTCAGGCTTGGTGAATAAATGGAATCAAAGAGGGGCCCAGTCATCACTGTCCGGTGGTTTTGAATTTTGTATATGTAATTTATGGCAACAACTAGCAGCAGACATGGTGTGGTAATTTGCTGAGGGTGTCTATGAATAGTGTCTTTTTTCAATGTAATCCTGAGCAAAAGGCTACAGAGAATCTACCTAAGTCCTAGACAGTATTTAAAACCTGCCATTGACCCCAGAAAGCCCCTCCTCACTTTGACATCCCATGTCAGCTCCTTAAATCAAACCCCTCAGACTCAGGAACAAGGTAAATAAATTATAAGCTTTATTGATTGTGTCTGCTGTGTGAATGTTCTTTAGCATTGACTAAGCTGTTCAAACCATTGTCCCAACATGGAACAGGCTCCCTGTAAAACCCGAAATGGCTACTCAAGAGGGAACAGAAATGCTTTCTTTCGTTGATCCAAGGTTCTGTCAGGGAGGGTTTTGATCTCTACAACTTTACAACGTCCATATGGTCAGGAATGAATTA
>WEKW01016604.1:647-11094 GCA_013389905.1 Sula dactylatra | reverse complement strand
GCTGGCTCCTTTCAGTGGGATATGGGATCAGGGTTTTAGATTGGACAGAAGCCCACTGTGATAGTCTTTTTTTTTTTTTTAAAATGGATATCAGTGAATTCCTCATCATTTTTGGAACCATAAACCCAGTTTGTCTCTCACTTGGTCTGTTCTCCCGTCTGTATGGCTCTGTGGACTTCAGCTAAATCACTGGTATAAATGCATCTCAGACTTCTCTTCCAACTAATGGAGATAGTGCTGGTGGTTGATGGTTAGGGGTTATTTTGGGGGAAGGGATTGTTTTTGCTTCTGCTTTAAAGCAAGGAGGTGTGGTAAATCACAGACATCTTTTTTGGGATGGAGATAATAAATCAGTCTTCCCAGGTGAAATCTTTTATTTATGCCTTGGGATTCCATTTCATTGAGGAAAGGTATGTTCTTTTGGCTTCAGTTGGGCTGCACTTTAGCAAGTGATTCAAATCAAGCTGACACTTATTAGTGAGCATGTTGAACACTTTGCTCTCAGGCGCTTCACTGGGCTGCCACCATTCCCCATTCTTCACAGATGTTTGTTCTCCTCAGGTTTCATCTAGAAGCAAAATCACTGCCTGCTCCTCATGTCAGTGGGAAGTCAACTGCAAAGGGCAGCTTGATTTTAGAGACAATGGACCACTCCTGCCAGCAAAAAAAAAGAAGTAGAAGGGGAGATTAAATAATACACTCCCAGATCAGCTTGAGCTCATTCTTCCAGTCTGGGAGTGACCAAGCAAATCACTTATTATCATTTTTTAGGTGTTGAGACCTGTTACCATGCTCAGTGTTGCACAGTACACATTCAATAGTAGTGGCTCCAAAGAGAGTATCAGCAATATCATACAGACAGTTGGTAAAGCACCAACTGTTGTTGCAAGTTGGTGTTTATTTGGAAAAAAACCCAAACAAACCCAAATCTCGAAAAAAAAAAAAAAAAAATTACACAGATAAGTAATTCTAGATTGTGTTCTTTCTCCAGGAATACTTTAAGTTAATCCCTACACATATCATTCTTAAATTTTCTTTGCACTGCATGCACTTGTGTACAACCCTGAGAAAGCATGATTCAGAGGCAATAGTCTGCAACTAAGTCCTGCTGCCAGTGAAGAAAGAAGTAATGGCAGAAGCTCACTTATATAGCCTCTTGGTTAAATTTAGGTTTGTTTGGGTCTAGAAAGAGGTGTAGCACCTCAACTCCGATGACAGATAACTGTGATGTACTTGCCACAGAAGGAAAAAGAGGCAGCAGACCTAGAGAGCTGTTAAACTTTGGAAGACATCTAGAGCCCTTGCCCAAATTGGAGGTTCTGGTGGTATAGGGCATCTTTGCATGCAGACTACTTGCCACAACAAGGGAGTGGTTGCTGCCAGTTAAAATAACTTGCATGTGTCCAAGTGACCCTGGAAGATGTCTGGGAACTCTGAGCCCTTCTGGCAAAGGCTGGGGTGTGTGGTCATCCAAGCTGATATGGCAGGGACATATTGCACTGGCCGTTTCTTACTGTACAAAACAGCTTCCTGCTTGCTTTGTAAACTAGCATAAACAGTGGAAAGGAACTGCAGAAAAATGGAGCTACCTATTACAAAGACCTGACTGTTTTCTTAATTCATTTTACTTCGTGGCCCTCATTGGGCCCTTCCTATGCTAAGTAGAGGAGGCAGCTTGCTGTTTCTAAAATGTAAACTTTGGCATCACTGCAGAAAATGGGATGCCTATAGTAAGGAAACAAACATTACTTGTAGTATGAGTTAGTGTGTGCTGGAGTTTGAAGGCTCAAGTCATATTTACACACAAAGAGGGACTATGCAAAATGCATGACCTGCAAAGGTGATCCTGCCATTTAAGCAGTTACGCATGGCTAATAAACGACGGAGGAAAAAAGTCCCCTTTAAAAAACCAGGTTCTTTTCATTTAACATTATAATAATCATAAAAAGGAAACCAAACCTGCAAAAGCAAGGATGCTGTGTTTGTATTTCTTCCTTTCCTTAAACCTTTTACTGTATTGCTATATATCCAATGTCTGCCTAATATGCCAAGTGTTTTAAGACATTAATATATCTACAAAATTTGTATAAAACAGTAACTACTAAATCTTTCAAAATAAACTGTCCCTATCCTCGAATAACAAGGGATTCAAAACAGCAAGGCTGTGTTGCAGCAGAGAAAGAGCACATTCTCCAGCCCAGAGTTCACCATGGAAGGCCACAAACTCTTTCCCTAGCAAAGTCACAGGTGAGCTAGCTGACTGCATGTGCAGTGATGTGAACCAGGGGGCTTGGGTTCTTGGGAACCTTGTTAATTAATAGGAAGCTGAGCAACAGGGAACGCACTGTGGAGACAGTTGCAAAGTGATATGAGGACCTGATAGGAATGGAGGAAAATGACTGACCAGTTTTCAATTTCTGTAATATGCTTCTGCATATAGCTTTAGGAAAAATGGCGCAGTCAATAACTTTTAGGAATGACTGATGATTCACTGCATGGGCTAATATGAGCCAGAATATCTTTACAAATGCTAAAATCAGCTGTGTCAAAAAAGTAAAAGGATCCAGGGGCAGTTTCAGACTTGGCAATAAATTGCCCTACTGCTTACATGGAGGAAGCTTCTTTTTTTTATATAATATCTTTATGATCATGAGAGGTCCTCTACCACTTTCCCAATTCTGTAACAATACATAAATTTATTTACTAGTGGCTCTTTATTCTTTGCTGTCTTCAGAGTGATGACATTCAGTTGAAATCAGTGAAGATATGGCACCAGAATAGGTTGTATGCTTAGCAGTGGAAAATATTGCAAGTAAGAGTCTATCATCAACTAGAAAAGAAAGTGCATGTTGTTATGATTACCCTACTGAGAGGTCAGTTCCTCTAAATCTTGATATTTGTGGTTTTGTTCACGCTTTACCATTAATAGCAATGGCTGTCTATATGATTGTGTTGATAGTGGTATTATTTGAGAAGGAATTTTTACTACCAAATATAAATGTGTTCATTTTTTTAATTATGTGTAACATTCAGTAAAGCGATACATTATTAAGAAAGGTCATTCATTGTTCCCAAGATGTGGCAGCAAAATATATAGCATGTACTAAAATTAAAACTAGTTTTAGAGTAGTGTAGTGTGGAATAATGTAAAACAAAAAAAGGTGCCAAAGTTAAAATAAATCTATGAATAGAAAAAGGAGCAAAAATTATGCCCTTTTACCTGGTGATAGCTTGACTGGATTCAGAATTAGAGACGCAAACAGCTTTTATGATGTTGTATTTGTTCTTGGTTAGGTAAGAACACATCGGTAGCCTGCAAGTCTTTTTTAAGGTTTTCATGATTTGATGAGAAAAAGGATTGCTGAAATTATGGACATACAAAATTTAGTGAGTGCCACATCCCAGTGAAAAATCATTGTTCCTAAGCTGATTGCATTGTTTTGGAAAGACTATATTAACTCTTTGAGATCCTGCCAAAAAAGCAGAAGTAGACTTTTGTCCCCACAGATCAATAACATCTGTCTGCTTCAAAAAGTTGTCTCTCCATATATCCCCATCCTCCAAGTCATGTTAAGGTCCTGATCCTGCAACCCAAGTTTCAGCAGGAGGTTGTACCCACTTGGCAGCATGTGTGACTGCTATCATGAATTTGATGGGCTTAAGAATTTTTTATGGTGACACAGCAATCAAGGCATACATGATCTCAAAACATTTCATAAGTCTTCCTAAATATATATGATGGCTCTAAAATACTTTAAAAAATATTCCAAATAACTTTCTGGCAAATAAATACTGAAAACCCTTAAAAAGTCATACCCAGATTAGTAGACATTTAATGAAAACAAAAAGGAGCATTCTCTTTGTTTTCCTTTTTCACTTGCACTTTTATTTCATATAATAGTTTGAATGATTTTAAAAAGAAGTGGCAGATCACAGTTTAAATAGCATGTTTCATTGATCAGTTCCTTTTCTGTTCTTGAGCTGACAAGATCCTTGCCACAGCTACAGCATTTGCTTACATGGGCAATGAGTATTCGGAAATGTACCTTTTGCTGTTTAACACAACCAAGCAGCTGGAAGCAAGGAATTAAAGCAGTTCCATGTGATCAGTGCGTTATCTGCAAAGCGTGTGGATAACACCTGCCAACTTGCACAAAAAAACCAATCACATTGTGAAGAGCAGCAGAAGGCCAAGGCAGAAGCTACAATGTAAGAACACAAGACAGTAATGAAATAAACTTTTTATTTGGTGGAGGTTCTGATGGCAGTACTATACTGGTAACTTACTTGTTAGTGACTGCTGTTATTTGTGCTGGTTGGTTTTGTTTCTTTTTCCCAGATATGAAGACTCGAAAAAATTCTCCCCAAATTCTTGGGCTATGCTGTGCTCCTGGGAGTCTCAGAGAGACCTTCTGGCAAGGAGAGCCAGCTGGCACCACTGCAGCCATTTGGAGCCCTGGGGCTGGCTGGGGGCACACACATGGTGCCCAGGGTGCCATGGGTCACAGCCAGTCTGCGAGCTACCTTGATGCCCCATAGGAAGGACAGGGGATCTCTGGGTCTGTGCCAGCCAGTGGGGAGCACCTGGGCCCTGGGAAACAGCTGGGAGAGGAGTGGACCTCAGGGGAGGTTTCAGGGCTGTGCACAGGGCTGGAGAAAATGGCCCACTGCAGACTTTGTTTCTTCAATATAACATTTTTGGGTTGGTGAGAGGAAGTGCAATTCTTATTTCCTCTCTGTAAAACATGACAGCACGCATCCTCACATGGAAGGCTACCCAGTATCTGGGCCAATACACTGTATCACCAAGATGAAGAGCATAATGAGCTCTATTAAAGCATCAGACAGCACAGGGATAATTACAAGATCCATCGTTATTAGGCAAGAGAAACAAAAGTGACTTATAAACACTAAAGCTCTAGAGCAAAAATCACTCACTAATTGAGCAGGGGGCTTGGAGCAAGTTTCACTGGAGGTCAGGTTATTCTAGGTTAGTCTGTTACATGGTTATTGCACCTTGCTCTGAAGCACAAGTACTAAGTAAGGTTTGCACAGGATAAGATGGCAGATGTCTCTCTGCCATAATCAGTGTTCCCACTTCATGCACCTGCACTGAGCCGCTCTGTCGGTTCCTAGGGTTGCTTTACTGAATTCTGGTCTCACACTGAAAAAAAGCCCTTTCCTCTCTCTAATGCTAATTGGTTTATTCCTCCCTACTCTCTCATCTTCTTCATCAAAGATTCCTTATCCCTGGAAATCATTCAAGTATTTGTGTGGAGCAAATATTTTGCTATAGTAATTGATTGGGTTGCATGATATAGCAGTTGCTTTGTGACAAATTAGCAGAAGGACAGTATTTCTGTGTTTCTTTTGAAGCCTACTGTGCTCTGCGCTCACAATGGCATTCCTTGAGAATGTTGGAAATCTCTTCTCTTATTTAAGGAAACTAACACATGTAGTCTGTAAATTCATCACCCACTCTCAGTTTGTGAGGCTTAAACTGAAGGGGTTTATAATAATTTAGAGGTGAATATGAGTGTCAGTGGAGTTTCAAGGGTGATGGAGGAACCTTTTAAAAAATGCTGGCATAGACCTGAGTCGGTCTTGCAGTTCAGCCTTCCTCTTGTCTTGGGGAGGCTAACCAAAAAGGTAAGCAGGTGTACTTTGGCTTTGAAGAATTTTCTATTAGTTTCAGCTCAGTGATGGATAGATGAATACAATAGGTTGCAGGAGTAGTCTGACTTGTCTTTCAGATATGAAATCAGATGTTATAATCAGGTGGCTACCTTACTGACTGTCAATAGCAATGCTGCTCACAGGTCAGGTCTGCAGTCATGCAAAGGTCCAAGTGCAGTTCCGAAGCACGTTGGCTTTGCCTGCACTGCACACTAAGAGGAAACCCTTCCAGTATCCCTGGAAGGTACTTGTCTTTGTCCTCCCTAGAGTGCCTTGCTGCCCCAGGCGACTGGCATTGCTTTTGCTGTATCACCACATATAAGAAACTATGATTTTTGTGGCTAATGAGCAGTAAAAAAAGGAGCAAGAGATCCCAGACAAGGAGGGAGGTGATCCTTTCACGCCAGGGAGAGGTGTTGCTGCACTCTGTGGCCTGGGTCCCAGGGAAGGAGACCCTCATGAGCCTGTATGAGGTACTGTGTGGCACTCTGCTAAGCAAGCAGCAGAGATGCTGGGCTCCTGGGAGTCCTGGCTGTCCCCACTGCCAGGTTCCCTGGCTCGCCACACCTTACTGACAGATCCTTTCTTTCCCCAGTTGTGGGGTGACTGTAGAACAGTATGCTACCTTCTGAGCTTTGTGTCAGCAGCTGACACTAGTCTTGAAAAGGGTATCACATCTACTTTTAAAAGGGTCATTGTCTCCATCCAGAAGCTCTTGATCAGCATAAAGGGGTCAGAGAACATCTTAAGTTAAACCTACCTCCCTCCCCACTGAAAATGCTCCCCAGGGCCACTCTGGAAGTTGTAACCCATTCACATTTTAAACTTATATCTTCATCCAAGACCGCATCCCACCATTTTTCTCTCTCCAGAACCTGACTCAGAGGCATCTTCCTCCTGGGATGGCCTTCTCCATACAGCCCCAAATCTGCAACAGTTCCCACCCCGCTGTGTAACACAGCACAGCAAAGTGCTGCTTGCACCTGTGGGTCAAGGAAAATAAGAAGGCAGGAGGGAGCACTGGACCTCATGGACTCTCCAGGTACCATGGTGTAGAGACAATAGACACATGTAAAACTAAGGTGCAAATCCACTTTATTAGTGTCCAGCACACATACCCTTTCTGTGTTCAAGTGCATACAGACAGCACTGGTGTCATAGAAAGAGTCTCCCAGGAACGCTAAGCCCCAAAAGGCTAATCACTCTTAGCAGGACTCCAGGATTGCCTGTTCTTTTGGAAGACTTCAGAAAATAAACAGCAGCAGCCCAGAACAAGAGAAAAGATGTACCTACAAGACCCTTCTTAATGGAGTCAGCTGAGACTAGGTGTGATTCTTTCACAAGACCCGAAGGCCCTGCTGTGCCCCACCCCCTGCCCTTTGATGGATCCAGCTGGAGTTCCTCAGAGTTCATGTAGATTAAATGTAGATAGGCTGTGGCCTGGGACATACAATAGGGAATGTAAACTTATGCCAAGTCTTGACTCCTGCAGGCACCTGAGAAACAAAGTATACCCCTATAACACCAGACTGTGCTCACAGAAGTTGAGCGAACAAAAGGAAGTGGCAATCTCAGGCCACAAATCCAGGCTCTGGGCTGTCCCTTCATGATTTTTCTCATTTTTTTTTTTTAAAAAAAGAGCCTTCTATGACCACCTTTGTAAGGATCTCAACAAAGCATCTCACCTTGTGGGTGGCAAAATGAGGAGGGAAAGACCACCTTCCAACCAGTGCGGGGACTTCCAAGGGACCCCAATGCCCACCAGCCCTGCTGGCTCATCTCAGCTGGGTAAGCTCAGCCATGCAGGCATTTGGAGCATTGGGCACCATGGGCTGGGATGGTCACAATTATCTGATAAGCAGGTGGTTGCATCCCTTCTGCCTGATTTCCCTGCCAGGAGCTCAGTGCAGCTAAGTCTCTTATCCCAAATACTTCACTGCTGTTCTTGGAGATATCTTCAAAGTTATTTTTTTTCCTTTCTGTAGTCTGTCAACCTTGCTGAGACACTCATGGGTGATGATGCCAGGAACATGCACTCTTAAAACAGGATTCCATTCCCACCCAGAACAGTTGTTCCCATCTTCGGCAGGGACAAATGCATGAATAGCTTTCTTATCTTAGCACCTCACTGGTCTCCAGCTCACTGGTCCCCAGGAACTTACAGTCCTTAAGACTAGCGTGGACAACCTTTCAAAAATTTGTGAACCTGCTGCTACTAACTACATGGAAAAGAGAGTGCAGGGGTCCACCCTGGTCCTCTTGCTCCCTCATGAACGTCCTTTAAACAATAGATAGCTTGAGCAAGTTGTGATGATGTTGTGGTTCTAGGCAAAATGTTGCTTCCAAAGTTTTATGTTGTGAGTGCTCAGGGAAGTTATTTCTAGAGCCCCTGTAGCCAGCTCTGTATGCACAGAACACATACACTGTGAAATTAAAGCTGAGGAAAAATGAAAATTCACAAGCTGTTCTCTTGCAGCAATTGTAAACGCTACAGAAAGCCAGATAAAAGAGAGCAAGACTAGTGCTTAACACACAGGACAGACAGGAAACTTGGCTTTCATCAGTGGCTTTGACTTGCAGCCTCCACAGATACTTTTGAAGAGAGCATGTCCTGCTGTTGAAATGGGCAAGGGACACTGGCTATAACCTGAAGGATTAGACATTAGCCCAGTATTTCCAATGCAGCAGAATAAGGATAGCAGAATTTTAACCATAGTTGTATTCTCACAGTTTCATGTGGTTCTGTATGGAGAAAAAAGTTATCCTGTTGTATTTTTGCAGGCAGGACTGTAGGATATTGCAACGCTACATATATTTCCAGTGTTTACATACACTGTGAGCTGAGAACAGGCTCCAGTTCTCTGGAGAATTTTAGTGCTTGATGACATCTTCATTGTTATTATTACTCATTACAAACAGATTTCTGGGAGTGAGGTCATTCAATGGCAAACCCATCATAAGCGTTTACCAAAAAGCATTCCTGGAGAAACCTTTTGGATGCAACCAGTTTTTGTGAACAAGAAATAAATAGAAGAAGCTGGTGTTGTTTGTGGTTTGCAAAACCTAAAACTTTATCCTTCCCTGTTTTCTGCTTCATGTTTCACCCTGTAAATAATCAAACACAAACATCCCAAACTTCTGTGAATTTCCTTTAAAAACACCATTTATCCAGAAGTAGATCTCATCCTGAAAAAAAACAAACTTTGGTTTGAAAATAACTCCTTATTTACCTTTTTCTAGGATTTAAAAAATAAAAGAAAATTTAGAGGATGCATCAGCCTGAAATGAACCGATGAACACTGAACACAAACAGCAGCCTTTGCAGCTCTGCTCTGGACCCAGAAGCTGTGGCTTCCAAATTAGCCCTTAACTAACACAGGTGTGCCACACAGGCGAAAGGACCCTTCTACTAAACTTGCCCCCTGTTGATGTGGAGTTACTTTTCTCAAGTTATGTTGGCTAAACATGTTTCCAAACTCAGTCTCCTTGTGATATTTTCAGTTTATTTCTAACAGCTTAAAGGTTTGGCCCAGACCGCCCTGAACATAAAGAACATTTAGTCATTCATTTCTGTTAAATGAGGTTCAAAGCTGACATGGCTTTGAATTTTTGTTCTGTTTTCAGCAAAGTTTAATGACATCACTTTTCTATTAATACAACGGTTCAGGGTTTTTTTTCATCATCCATGAAAGTGTAAATAAGAAAGGCTTTTGTATCAAACTTTGCAATGTCCCTTTCAACATTTACTCCTGATACTGACTCTTGTCCGACATCAGTGAAGTTACACAAAGTAGCTTTCCTGATTAAAGTAATACTTTAATTTCACAAGTATATGTCTGCCTTTGATTACAAAAAAAATACAGCAATTTCATCAACTAACTTTATTATTTGAATGGGGGTGGGTGGAAATCCATATCTGCTTGGCCACTTTAGTCTTGAGTGGTTTTTTGTGCTTTATGTTGTCTCATACTTTCCTTGGCCCTGTTTAAGGTGTTTTCCTTTTTTTCTTCTTTTTCCTTTCCCCTGTAAGAGAGGGAGTAGCACAGGAAAACCCCTGACAGCAGTAGCTCTTTCCCACAAACCAGCCAAAAATTAAACCAAAGTGAGATACCAAAACAGGATGTGATTTGCAACAGATCGTATATATGCTTTGTCCAGTATACAGTGCTATTTGATACAGGTTGTCCCTATTTTTTCCCCACCTAGTTTTTTCATTGGTAAAATAGTTAATAATAAAGACTTGCAAAGAATCATCTGAAAACTTCAGACTTGAGATTCAGTGAAGAAAATATCTCGTTTAAAAAATCATGTCTTCCCAGGGGTGTTGTTTTGGGCTGTCTGCTGGCTTGAGAAGAGAAAATGGCATTATTTTACAATTGAGTCACAAGCTGAAAGTTAACTCTGATATTCTAGGAACTCAAGAGCTAGGCCAGTTTTTACTAATATAAATATTTAACTCCAGGCTACTGTAGTTAGTTTATAACAATTTCTCAACAGCTGCATTTTAATTTTTAGATATAGTCAGCAGCATAATGTCTGATTACCTTGCATGGGACTGTATGCATATACCAGGACTTGCCTTGTGATTAATAGGTCACAGAATTTAGCCTGTGTTTGAGAGCAAGAGCACAAAAACTATGAAACCCACTGCAGTTTTAATATGGAAACAAGTCTTTTTAGAAAGAAATTATTTAATAGAAGTGTTTTCTAACTGAAACACCAGTTTACACCTTGTAAAATAAAGAGAAAAAAAATTCAGCCTCAGAATGTT
>WEKW01016603.1:0-13129 GCA_013389905.1 Sula dactylatra | reverse complement strand
AAGTTCACATGAGGGCAAAGAGAAAAAAAAATCATGATCAGGAGAGAAAGAACTGTAATAACCAGACTGACTGGTGCTTTGCATTTGGGGCAAATATTTACTATTTTACAGTTCTTTCCCAACTTTAGTATGATGTTGCATCAGTTGCAAGGTGAGATGTATCTGGTTAATACTATTATCTGATTTTTATATCAGTAACGCATGCAGACTCTTTGAAGTCCCTGCTTAGATAAAGGAATGCATGAAAACAAATACTATTTCTTTGTCTACCCTTATGAGAAAGAGACCAATGGAGAGATGTTTTCCTTTTATTTGTCACTATTTGTGGGACAGGAGGTTCCTCAACTGATGAAAGAAATAATCATGTCAGTTGGCCTACTTACACAAGAGAAATACATGAAACAGAATTTCAACCAGCCACACTTCCTTCCTTCCACTCATTTGTCACATTAAAAGAAAAAGTCCTAGGAGCAGGAATGGAAAGTAGTGTGGAACTAGTTAGAAAAGCTGTAGATAGCCATGCCTGGAGTGATTTCTTTCTTTGCTGAGTCACAAAACACTGAGCAATACCGGGCTACTGCTTCTGAGATGTTTCTGTCATGCAATAAAAAGGGCACAGGCCACAACAAGTATCTGCACCATTCATGTATGGCATTTCTGACACTGCCCATTTCCTTCTTCCGTGTAATCAGGGTGAGCCCATGGTTTGTAGAGTGTGTTGGAGTATTGCTTTCAACCCAGAAGCATTGGTCTTAGTTGGGGCAGTTCACACATTAACAGAAAGTTGTCAATTTAAGGTTTAAATTCACAAAGCACACATGCAGCTGAGATTTTGTGATTACGGTAAGTTGCCTAGTGATGTTCAGGTCTGCAGCAAGATGCTGCCAACAAACCCTTATGTTGACTTAATTTTGCTGCATACATCTATTCTTGACTCCCAGTTCGCTGTTTTTCTCATCCTGATACGGTGTTACAGATTTCATCCTTAATTACATTTAACACTGTACTGCTTCTTCCAAAGGACACCAGACACTAGGTAAATCTCCAGTAACTCAGATGCACTTGAGGAGAAGCCAAACAGCAGTTTTAGGCTCCACTGTGCACACAAAGCAAGAGGAGCTGGGGGGTTGCAGAGACCATGTTCTGGGCAGGCTGCAAGCTTCAGAATGCCAAAATCTCAATAATTGCCTTACACTGTGTTCCCAGACAAATGGCAAATTTTGAGAAAATCTGAATTACCATGTGGATTTTCAAGATCTTAGAGTAGTTGACCTTTTAAACAGCAATTCACCATCTTAGCTGTAGCAGGACTAGCACACTGGTATAATTCTTTTAAAAATAGAGAGTAGCTAAAGAGTACTGAGGCTTGACTGGCTTCACAGCTGACAGTAAAGGCTGCTGGATCATTAATCTCCTGGGTTTCACAAGCTCTATTGCTGCAGGCTAGCTTGTCATTTAAGTGTCTTAGGCCCAATAGCCCTCTAGTGAGAAAATTCACTTAGCTTCCTGGGAGAAGGGATGAATCCCAGGTCCCACCATTGAGGTGTGTGGATGAAAGAGAGGACTGCAAGAACATGAAAAGCATAAAGAGGTAAAGACAGGGGGCGGGCAAACAGTTGGAAACTAATGGAAAACTAATCTCAACAGGGAAAAAATGGACTGAAGAAGAACAGGGGTCTTCTCAGCAGCTGTGTGAAAACCCTGATGGGAATACCTACAGTAGAGGCATGCAAAAGCAGAGATGTAAGGGAGATGCACTGGCAAGACCAGCCTTTGGCAAGTTGCACCTTGAGGAAGGTCTGACACCAGCTGCTCAAGGTGGGAGGCTGCCCAGGATAATGGGACCTCTGCTAAGAGAAAGATACCTCCATCAGACTTTGAACAGCTGTTTGCCCATTTTCACTGGTGTTGAACTTGTTTTGGAGAGATGGAGGGGAGACAAAGTAAGGGGGTAAGGGTGGGGAATGTAAGAGGTAGAAGATGGCAGTAGTCAACTTGTACAAATGTTTGCCATCTGTTTTTATTAGATTTTATAATATTTCCATCAGTCTACAAGCCCCAAATCTTAGCAAAAAAGAGATTTGCAGGCAGAGAGAATTACTAGATAAAACTGCTTTTCAGGTGGGGCTAGATTCCTGGTATTGCAACAAGTATTTTTGGAGCTGTTGAAGACATCACTTGAATTTCTGGTATAGCTTCAGCGGCAGCAGCCAAGGCCCTCATGTCCATTTCGGATGCACAAAACTATCTCCAAGTAACTCTACGATGGCCCAGCTCAGGATATGTTTATATTGGCACTGGAAAACTTAGGGTTAATGGGCCCTAAAGCCAACACAGACTGTCAGTGTAGAGTAGAATAGCATGACCTGCTGAAGTGTCTAAGCCACTCTCTATCTCAGGAACAGTGGAAGTGGTTCAGCTCTTATAACACTGAAGAAAAAATTCTGAGCACTGAAGAAATAACTTCCCTTATGCTTTTATCCTGAGTATTTGTGTCCCTGTATCTCTCGTCTCCTATTATCTTTTGTGTGTCTTTTAAAGCTCAATATTTTAAACTTTCCTACTTTTCTCTGCTATTTGGGTGTTTGGCAAACATTTTTTACCCATAGCAGTGTATCGGCACCCACTTCTGATAAGAGACAAGTGAAGGTGGCATTCTGTTCTTGAGGAATAAGACCACAAGACTACCAAATAAAACCTAAACAGACTCAGTTTAGTAAGAGAAAGCTGAAAACCCCAAAGTTCAAATAAACAGACTGCCATAACCTATTCATCTTTCAACTAGAAATATACTAGACAGTAATATACTCAGCTGGAACTGTGATTTGAAATCTTATGTATGTGTATATACACATATGTATATGTGTATTTTGCATCTGTATTTATATAGGTGCATTTAGTGTGTAGCTTGAAAAGAAACTTACTACAAATTTAAAATACATGCTAAAAAGTTTTTTTTCTAATCCACAGAAAATGAGCAGCATCTCTGTTGGTTACGCTATGTGCCAGGCACAGTTCCTTTCTGAAGACTACAGGGTTTTCAACAACTTTGAGGAGTTCTAACAGCTTTGAGAAAGTTCCATTTTTTGCCAGTTCCAAAAGTAGTTTAAGAAAACAGTGCTTCAGCTTTCATGCTGATTTCACACTTTCAACTGTATGCTGTTGTATCAATGCTGACTCCAGAGGTGACTATGGCTCACAGATACATTTTTTTTTTTAATGAAAAAGAATAAAACTAAGTACAGGAATTTAAAATTCAGAGTCAAGCCTAATTCTTTAGTAAAATCTAAGTTTCACCTGTAACCCTTTTCTTTGTAATACATAATGTTGTTGCTGGGGTTTTTAACTCAGTTTGCCATTAGAATTCATAACCACAGTGCAAAGACAAATTCATTATGTGCTGTGATGTATTACTAGAGGTTGCCCTTAAGATCTCATTGGCTTGGATAACATCACCTCAAGATTTACACAGTATTCCTTACACATCACAGAGAGAATACTGAAAAGAAGGTATAACTATTTTTATTCCACTAACCAAAGTGTCCTTGTAGAGTCATACAGAGCAGCCCCACCCCTGTACTTAGGATCCCAAAAACAGAAAGTGCAAGTGAATGCTGGGATGAAAAGCGAACAGAAAGAATAACTGCTCAAATAAAGCAATTGGAGCAGCAGTAGTCATACATCTGTTGTTGCTGGGTTTAAGAATTGTGAAGGTCAAGATAGCATAACAGCAAAATTTAAGGAAGCCAGCACCAGTGCAAGTTTACAAGATGCAGACAGGAAAGACAGGATGGGAAAGACAAAGTTCCCAAGATAAGCAGAAAAGGCAGCTTTTGTACCCCCAGAGCACTGGCTGCAACCACCCCAAGGCACGTGGCCATTTCTGCTCCATGACAGAAAGGTTTGACTCTACCTCCTACACAGGAAAAGGGAATTTTGCTGTTGTGAGGGGCTGCTGTGCCCTTCTTCTCCCCAGTTCCTCAAGTGCTGTTGCCTAAGACATGGAACAGATTTCAAGGGTGACCTTTTGTGGTATATGGCACCAAACAGTTGAACTTGCCTCTGCATTTTGATCACCAGTTTTAATGGCTGGCTGGGGACAACAGCATCACAGGCAGAGGTGAAATGATCATGTAAGAGATCTTGAATTATTATAATTCACATTTTTAGTCTATCATAGAGACTGGAAGAGCTAGATTCAGGCTAAACCCATAAATACCCTTGGCAGAGGATAATTATGAGGGGGTCCTTATTAAAAAGTATCCTGCAGCTTCTGTCTTTTTAATGAAAAACGGCGTAGAAAATGACAGTATGACACTTAAGAAGAAAGTGTCATCACTGGGCTAGAGTACAGGCATGGGAATGAAAAGATTTCTTTCTTGTCCAGTCACGGATTTGCTCTACGGCCACAGTCAGCACAACAGTTCTGCTGTGTTTTATTTAACCTCTCCATGAAAGAGGAAATTGCAGGCACAGCTCGCTGCATGGTCAAGCTAATCTGCTTAATATTTGTAAAGCTGAGAGGGCAAAAGGCAATATCAAGCTGCAGGGTATATATTACATGAACTAACTCAGTAGTTCTCCAATAAATCTGTCTTACTAAATGAATTTCTGTGCTGAAGCAATGTTGCTAGCAATTTGCAATTTCACCAGAGTATGTAATATATTTACAGGGAAACCAAATATTTGCGTCACATCATTGCCAAGAAGAAAAATATACATTTATTGCAGAAAATGCATGTAAAAAATTGAATAAACTAAAATACCTGTGTGCAAACAAGGACTTTAAAAACTTGAAGTATCACTTTCAGTGAAGCATTTGGAGCTGCATAACCTTGAATCTAAATTTGTGCATAGCAACAGAAGTGAACTTGACAGTCAGCTGTAAGTACTTACACTCTGTGCTATTAGCTTTTTGAAACATAAATGTCTTGCTTTTACCACTCATCTGGTATAAAAGTAACTTTTATAGGAGAAAATCTGGGGTTTCGTCCTTATCGCCCTTGGACAGCAAGTAGAGTCTCAGGGGCAGAAATTAGGTTTTACAGAAAAAGAGAAGTGGAGGAGAAAGAAACACTTTCCATTCTCCTTTTGACTTACTGCACTTATTGGTGTACTGTTTGACCCCGTCAGTAGGTTGTCTCTGCAAAATGGACAAAGATAGCTGTCCTCCTTTCTGGAGTAGCCCCCCTGTTATGCTGTGTTGCAGCATCTTTCAGCCACCACATTGGCCCATGGTCACCTGGAGGTCTGAGTACCACTCCTGTTGTGTACATGAAGAGCAACTAAGAAAAGCAATTCATTGCTCTGAATTCACTTGACTGCTGTCCTCACCTCAGATGGAAAATTTTCAAGGGTGTGCAGTCAGGAGGATGCTGTATCACAGCCCCGACTGGCAAGAGAGAGCATTGCAGTTGCAGTGCAGAGTGTACAAGCGTGGGAACTTGCAGAAATAAGCTGCTGCTCAAACATCAGCTTCCTCCGTTTCCCTGCCCCACCGCCCAAGCCTGCTTTGCAGGCTGGGCTGCTCTGCTGCTGCCCAGTGAGCAAGGGGGGCAAAGCTAATCGGGGTATTTAGCACAGAGTGCACTGTTCCCTCCTGCTCCACACATTCAAGCCCCACTGTTAATGCACCGGGGCTCTGTATGGATTCAGCCCCCGAACACACACACACAGCCCTCCTGTGGCCAGGTGGCAACAGCCCCCACAAAGCATGCAAGGACTGCAACAGGAGGCAGCGCACCAAAACCGCGCCCAGGCCCTGGGAAAACTTCTTCCCCCTCTGGCCACCCCTGCAGAGCACTGACTTACCAAAATCAGTTAGACTGAATGGAGGGCTTCTGCACCACTACCACCTCCTTTTTTCCTACTTTGATCCTATTTGTGTCACAGACTTAATTCTCATCCAGGAGGAAGGATGCTGTGGCCATGACTAATGCTCCCTTCTCATGGACATGTTGACTGACCTTCCCCATCTCAGACACGCTGTTTCAGATCAGGTACCCGCTGGGGAGCCCCATCCTGCCACAAGAAGGATGGAGGCTACTGATAGACTGCAAGGCTTGCTGGAGTTTCACCATTCATGCTTGGGTTGTAGGAGCTGAAACCCTGCAGCGTGAAACTCAGCAAAATATTACCACCACCACCACACACACACTCACAAAACTCAGCAAATTACACAGAGGATATGCAGAACACAAGGGTGGGTTTTAATTTATTTATTTTTAAACACTCTGGCATCAAATCTTATATCATTTGGGCATACAATGGGTGTAAGGAAGCTCAGAGTATCAAGTCAGATGAAACAGGCTAATCGTGATTTTGATTAATCTCTTACTGTTAGCATAAGTTAAATAGTCAAACCTAAATTTTCTGTCTTACTTGGGGGAAAAATCCCAAGTAACTGGAGAGTGGAAGTCCACATAAATCTTTTAGATCCCATGTGGATTTTCTTGTTAAAAAGAAAAGGATAAAAATATGGGTTTTTTTCCTTGAGAAGATAGTGTCAAGAACAAACCTATCATTAAAAATATGAGCAGCAGATTGGGGATCTCCCCAGTCAGCATCATGTGTCTTCCAAGCGAGAGGAAAACTCCCTGTAAGGCAGACAGGGAGTTTGAATTATTAAAGCTGAAGGAATAATCTACTTACACTGATCAGAGCAGGGCTCTCTTGAGAGCTGGTGGGGTTTTTCCACTGGCAGGCAGAGTATGTCAGACGTGAGCTGCATTTAAAGCAGTCACCAGCATATTTCCATATTGCTTTCTCAAGCAGAATTTCTATCGCCACAAGTATTTTCCCAAAAACACCACCACCACACCACCCTTGCTGTTAGAGGTGGTCAAAAATCAAATGAGAAACTAGGATCAGAATCTCTAGGGAATATAATGTAATTTCCCCATCACTTCACTGATTCCACAGGAGGAATTTCTTTTAATTGTAAATAATTGCTTCTACAAGTACATAATGCAGCAAAATTAAAATCTATGGGCACAGGGTTTCCCAGGCAACCTCTTACCAATTGTCTGTTTCTCAGTGACACTGTTCACTGCGCTATAAAACCTTGAACATCCTCATCTGTTGCAGACTGAAAGAAGCTGGGGAGGCAGAGGGAATCACCCCAACAAGAAGTTCATTCATTGAATAAATGAATGCTATATGATTATTTTGATTCCTAAGAATAATTTTTGAGCTATCTGTGTGCAAATGTTGGCTGTAAAGCAGTGCATTTAAGCATGAAAGGAATTTATTTTCCTAAATTCTTAAAAACATATTTCCAGTCTCCTACAGAAAATGCATCTTATATTAAAAAAAAAAGTTTCCTGGCATCCCTGTGAAATATTTCTGGCTTCTTTTATAATTCAGTTGTGCCATTCACATTTAGTGATAATTCCACCTGCTGAGGTTTCACAAGAAGAAATGCCAATCATACTGCAGCCTCATATATAAATAATCACTTGAATTGGAAACTGCATCAGGGAAAACAACGCTGACCTACCACCAGTCTCTTCTCTCCATGCCAGTTCCTTTGTTTCTGAATTCTCCAAGACAAGGGGCACAGGAAGATGCTGGGGCTGTGCTTTTGCCTGCCAGCTTTGCCTGGTATTATCATGGGGGGCTGGAAGCCCCAATGGAGCTGAAAGCTTAGGTTTGGGAAAGTATTTACATGTCACAGAGGTGCCTACCTGCATTGAGAAAACAAATGAAAAGCCTCCAATTACTAAACCCAAAGTCTTTTCAGGTAGCGAGAACACCACCAGCCATAAGCTTTCCCTTCTCACTGCCAAACAACTCACAATAAAAAGTCTCTTGTGAATTCCTGCAGCAGCTACATCTCCCACTCATTTTCCTCTCCAGCTCAGTTCCCTTTCCCTGCCCTTTTCTGTCTATTCATCTACATGAAAAACTGCCATTTGGGTCAGTCCTGCCGAGGTGGTAAAAGGAGATGAGCCAGCAAGCTAATATCCATGTAGTCACCAAGAAATCATGAGCATATTTGAGGAGCCATCTTTCACCTCCCATCCTGCTGCACTAGCAACTCCAGTTCCTCAGCTGTTAAGAGAAGGAAAACCGTGTTGTCTTTTTCTCCCTTTATGTTCCCTTGAGGCTACAATGAAAAACCACCCTGCACCTCAGCATGTACAGGCAGAAGGAAACAAATCCTTGTTTTTGCTTTATTGTCACCTCATACAGCAAAACCGCTGCAGCCTGTCATCATGGGCACACTGCTTTCTGGATTCATCCCTAATATGCATTAGATTGGAGTTACAGGGAAACACACAGTCGGGAACCTGCAGATCACTAATAATTAGCGAGGAGGAAAGGGGAAATATTGATGCCAATAAAATGAAAAGGTCAAAAGGTGGCTCCATACTCTGAATACTAAGCAGACAAGCACTGCCTGGACACGTTCAATTACACTTCCATATTTTTACTGCAGCTTGATTCCAAATTTTACAATTAAGTCACGAGGTTAAAACACTGGATGGAAAGGAGACGTGACCCAGCTTTGGTAAAGGCAATAACTGATAAACAGCAAGTAAAGCAGAACATGCACCGGTGATAACTTACAACAATTCAGTGAGAGAGAGCTTCTGAGACTCCAAAAGTAAAATCCAGTAACAGTTATTAAAAATACAAAAGGAGATTGATTTCATTCACTACCCATACCAAAAAATATGATGCAATTTAGTCCAATTGTTTATTTTTGTTGCCTATAAGTAAACATCAGAACATACACAGATAATTAATATTTTGCAAATAAATTGAAGCAGAAGACAAAATCTGTTAGGACCCGTCTACAAGAGCAGGAGGGAGATTACCCTGCATTACTATTTCATGAAATTTATTCTGGGACATTCAATTGACTCTGCAAGACAGTTAACAAATCCAGATCCTGATCAGTTTTTGTTGCAGAGCGGTGCCTCTGGATGTGACAGCATCCTGCAAGAACTGCTTCACTATTGCTTAGTCTGCGACAGGCTGGCCAGCTAGCTCCTCATGAAGGTAAAGCGCTAGATGGTGAAGAGGGTGTGTACGGTTGGTATGAGTTAAATTACTTTAATATCACAGGCGCCACTTCTAATTGCAAAACATCGCCTTCACAGCAGTGCTTGAGTGCAGAAAGAAGCCTCACAAGCATCAATGCCCTGCCACTGTCAGGACACAAAAGCTCTACAGGACTCCCTTACGTAACAAGTCTATGGAGGGCAGCACAACATAGTCATTTTTCAATTTCATAACAACACACACAAAATATGCTAGTGCTTCTCTCCATTCCAGACCTCCAACAAAACTTATTCTATAGTATGAAGAGATTTTGGAAGTCTTTGCTCTGGTTTTATTTACATTTTTCTCCACAATACTTGTCACCACGCAGACAGGCCGTAACTGTCCTGGATTAAAGCCTTTCCCCATCATCTACCTTCAATGTTATCTACTGGCTGCTGGATAATACAGATCTTAGGCTGAATTAGACTCACAGTTGAGGAAATAAAAACTAGAAGTCTTTTTCCGCAAGAAAATGAGGAAAAAGATACTGAGATGCTGCCCGTGATCTTGCCAATATTGTTCTCCCCTTGTAAAATGTTTTATTAGTTTATTTAAAAAAAAAACTTACAAAATATTATCTCCTTACAGCTGAGTAATCTTAAATCTTCTTCAAATAGTTTTCCTGTATATACAGATGCCCATAATCCTTGAAAGCCCTCTATTAATTACCTTGACTAGATGTGTAAGATGATTGAGTAGTTGAGGAAGGAGCAAGTGGCTCACAGGCACAGCAACAGACAGTTTTTGATGTGCAGAACCCTTTACCTTTGTATCACCAGTTCAAAGCTGGCCAGTATCAAAGGACAGAAAAGTACCACCATCTGACAGCAATTACATAAAATCACATGAAATTAATGGGTGTTTCCAACCCAGACTCAAAGAGAGTGCCCTTAAATGTGAAATCCGGCAGCTGTAGGGTGTAGTACAAGGTTTCTGTTCCCAGCGAGGAAAGAGCCTGTTCTACCTTCTAATTGTATTTGTGATTTTATCAGGTTAAAGGACTTGCTGCTGGTTTCGCCATCCTGCTGTAGGCAGTGAGCACTGCTGTAGGCACAGGTCTGCCTCCTGCAGCCAGGCATCCTGGGACCACCCCACAGCCACAGGCCCCTTTGACAGCATCACTGGGACCAGTACCACCAAAACAGCTTAGCTGCACAGACATCTCCAGGGGGTTTTATGAATGAAAAACTTCCCAATTAGAAAAAGTAAATAAAATAACTGTTATGATAATCCCATTGTTCCAGCAGCAGCAGAAAAAGAGCTCTATGACTGATTTTTCAGCAGCAGTTTTGCCCAGTATAGCCTGAAGAGATCAAACTGAAACCAGTTACCCATGCACAACCCTGGCATTAGAGTGCTGTTAATGGCCGTTTCCAATTCTGAAGTTAACTGAATGACCAAATCTCCTTTCCCTGTAAAATAGGATCAGTTAAATTTTGAGGGCTTGGATGTCATTCTGAATACATCACCAACACAGTTAGCAGGCTTCAGCATTTTATTACTTTGCAATAAAACCCAAGCAATATCAGTATTATTGAGACCTACCCTCCTAAGGTACAAGAGAAGCAGAGCTGCTTTACTGAGGGTAGGAGCAGGATCCTCAAAGCTTAAATCATGGGTTTTTTCTTAATGGTTCATAATAAAGGAAGAAGTGTGACATAATTAAATAAATTAAAAATGAGCTTTCTATCAAGGGTACACAAAATTAACCTAAAATATTATCATAATTGCAACTGATTTGCATTCATTTCAGTTGTGGAATCTGCAGGATTACTAAGTAGAAGCATTAAAAAGCTGTAAAACTAAAAAGTTATTACAGAATTCACTTACAGAGGCAGCACAATTTTCACAAATAAACATGAATTATGTTATCTCAACCAAAGCCTACTTTATAATACAGAAAGCACAGCTGAAAGCCTATTTTTTTTTCAGAAAATGTAACAGATTTTCCTTATGAATGAGGACATTTCAAAGGTTATTAGAGTTTTCCAAAGGACTTAATGCCATCAGCCTGTGGATGAAAATGTTCACTTGGAAGAGGAATGTGCTAGAAAGTGCCGCTTCACTTTCTTAGTAAATATGATTTCTAGTTAAATAAAAAATGAGCTGGATAGCCACAGAATCCTGCTAAACACTCCTCTTGCCAGCAGTGCTAGGGCCTCATCCACTTAATGTCATAAACCCAGGTAAGCTGTGAGACAAGCTTCCAACTCTCCTGTTTGATACAACTCTGTGCTTGGCTGTAAAATGAAAGCATGAAATTAGAAGTAAGTGTAATAAACACAGGCATCTTTATAGGAGTGCCATAGTCAGATTGCATAGTGTCCTGCCAGTTCTCCAGCAGTTTCTTAAGATTTCAGTATTATAGTGATGGGATGTTTTTCCTCTCTTACAGCCCTCTTGTTTTCCAGATATGGTCAGTAATAGCATCTTGGTATTTTCCACTCCAGAAAAATCTTCCCTTTGCAGCCTGATTTGATATGGCATAAGCAAGAGATGAAAATCTTTGGCTGGGGCAGTTAGAGCTGCAGAGCTGCACAGGGTGCACATTTGCTGGTGTGAAAAAGCAAACTAACATGATGTGGTTTGATTTCTACCTAGAAGCCACCTCCGTATCAGGGGGCAACATCAGTACCCACAGTGATGCTGACATGGTGATGCTGGAGTAGCCATGACATCTAAAAGGGACAAACGTAGAATTTAAAAGTTCATCAGATGAAAACTTAAAGTCAGCAACATCTCTCTTAATTTCTTGACTGCTGCCAGTAAGTAAGCAAGAAGCTCCTCTAAAAGGCCTGGCCTACAGCAGAGAAGGTTAACGAACCCTCACAGGACAGATACAGCTTACACAGCAAGACTGCTTGTGCTGACACAGCTTATTACTACTGCCACAAATGAAATAACCTATATTGACTTGTTTGTCAAAATGAGTTGCATTTGCACTAGGTATTTGCTCTGCTGGTAAAAAAATGCTGATTGTTTTATTTTTTACTTCACAACCCTCACAGACATCACTATACTTGAAAAAGCTCTTTGCACCGACCTGTCCTAATGCCTTTCAATATTGTCTGCATTTCAAAAACTGACTCTATTGTTCATAAGCCTGGTGGGTAACCATATTTCTGTATAAGTCCTTTAGCATTTCTTGTTTACTGCCCTTAACAATGTTTTTTTAGGAAGCATTTTTTAGGGGCAGAGGTGAGGGAGGAGTGTTTTTTTTTTATTTTTATTTAATGAGACCCTAGAAATTAATGTTGGAGTGCAATTCTCAGGAACAGGTTCTGGGAGGAAAATTTTGGTCCCTCCATTTGGCACATGCATAATTCCCAAAAGACATCTAGGAACTTCCAGACAAGTCGCTGTGAACTAGGGAAAATATTTTGTTCACCCCGCCTGTCTCATCCAAAATCTGGCACTCGTAGATTAAAATTTCCCATAACCCACAAGATCAAGGATGACTATCCAGAAGTTTCTTATATTATTTTATTGCTGTCAGTGTTTTTCTGCTCTCTCTTAATCTCTATTAAGGGGATTACAAAGACAAATAACTTTGCAGATGTAAGAATTATAACCAGTCTAAGGAAAAATGTATTTGCTGGAAAAGGGGAAGCAGTCTACAGAGATGCACTTGTCAAAGGGCAGATAAGACTCAATTTGCTTATTTTAGTACACAGGTGTTCTGCATTCTTTTGCAAGCTTCGTAAAATAAGCTGCAAACAGCAACTGCCAGAGAAAAAAAGAATTGAGTGTGTCTTTTCAGCTTTTAATACATTGGCAAAGACCAAGACTTGTGTTATACTTTGGAAATGCAAATTCTACCCATCTGATCAAAATTTTGGGAGACAACTGGAAATGCAGTAACTGAGAAAATTTAAAGGGTTTTAACAACTGTTAGAAAATTAAGCTTAATAAGCATTTTGAGGAGATGGTTCTTCTGAAAGTCCAAGTCCCCTGCACACTATTCCCTGTGATACAAACAACTACTATCCTGTTATTTAAGGGAGAAGACCATCCTGGTTTTTAAGAACACTTTAGTACATCCTTCTAGATCAGGGAAGCATAAGACAGAGCAAATACA
>WEKW01016597.1:0-34531 GCA_013389905.1 Sula dactylatra | reverse complement strand
GATAAAATGTGAGTAATTGAATACCCACAAAGTGTCCTACAGAGTCAGTTTATGGAAATCGATTTTAAAGATGAAGCCCAGGTCATCAAAGGAAAGAATCTATAAAGGCAACTGATTTGCAATGGACAGATTATCCTGTCTGTAAAAGCACACATCATTGTAGCTACCTGCTGTGGTAGTTTTCTAGAAAAGGAAGGAGAAGATAAAGTGAAACAATTTTCATAAAGGGATTCTAGCTGCTGAAGTCTTTTTGGCTTTGAAGGAGAGATGAATGCTTGTTTATTTGCTGAGCACTTTTGATGAGCAAAAGCAGTAGGAAAAAAAAATAGNAAAAAATAGATGCAAAAGACAAGGCAATGTATTTAGTAAATACATATATACAAGGAAACTACTGGGGAGAAAATAAGCTTATTTTGATACTGAATTTACTCTAATGCATTACTCTAACATTAAATATAAAACATGGGGTGATGTAAGAAACTTTATCACTGTAAAGCAATCATCCTGATCAAGTATGGATTCTGTACAACAATGATAAAAGGGAAATACTTTATTAAACAGCTGGCTCGCCATTTGCCTGCTGCAAAGATGGAGTAAGTCCTCTGAGCCATCAAAGAATTAATCATGACTTCCTCAGTTCAGNGAGCCAGGGATGTTGTGGCATGAAGAGAATGCTGATCCAAAGGGCAGGAGGAAGACTGCCCTCGCAGCAGGCTCTGGCAAAAAAACATACACAGTATCCCCACTGCATTTGAAAAAATACAGGAAATGGTGTTCCATGACACATTATGTTTGTTCGATCCAGGTAGCATTTGATGCATGCGTCTGAGTGAAAACCAATACATCTGCCAGAGATCCATGATAAGCTGAAGATTTCTTACTAGCTGTTGTACCCAACGAGATGTAGCCTGTTTAAAAAAGAGGCCAGTGTGCGCATACAAGGTGCACATGCTAGTCTTCCTCTAAAAAAATAAAAAAAGGAGTAAGGCTCCAATCTGCCCAGCTCTAGAGATAGAGCTACATTTTGTAAAACTCTTCGTATAATAGAGCGGTTACTTGGAAGTTCAACAGTATTGCAAAAGCAGTGGATAGATGGGCAAGGGGTGACATTTCAAAGCTGAGCACGGTTTAGAATTTCCACAGTTTTTAAGGGCTCTTACAACTGCTCTTGTCTGAGCCTGTTTCAGACAGCCTTTTGTATGGGGCACAGATTCTGATATTTACACTTTGAGAGAAGTATTGGTGCACAGATGAATAATTTAAGTGTGCAGTGTCTATTTACAGCAAATGTATAAGTAAAAAGCATTTCCTTCAGGTTCTGTACTGGAGGACAGGAATGCATAAAGGTAGTGCATCCCCACAGTGGTTTATTATATTTGTGAGTCATAGAGACTGCAAAATGCATTGCAAAGTTTTAAGAATTATCTATAGTAAAGATCATGTCTAACTGAGAAAGCTTTGGGAATGTGTTTAGAAAGAAATAGATGCTGCTTTGTTTAATGTGAATGGGGGTATAGGTTCCTGTGGCATACTCCGAGACCTCTTAAGGAGAGGACTCAGACAGCAGAGAAGGATGGTATGGTAGATACACCCATGCTAGAATGCAGTAGTACCAATCATTAATGTAATAAAGGCTTTTCATTTACAACAGAGAATTTGAAATATGAAAGATTAAGTACAGAAGATGGGAATTACTTCCCAACAGCAGATAATGATGGATGCTGGTTGCAAAACCTGAAGCATGATGAAAGATGTGAAAAAAGTAATGTGTGATGCTTGTGGGAGGCATTTCTCTCAATGTATCTGTCTACTTGATATGGACTAGTAGTCAACTTTGTTGGATTCCAGTGAAGAGTTACTGAAAGCCAACAAAGAAACCTTAACAGCAGAATCCAAGATTTTAAAAGCTTCTCTCTTAGCTGAAGGTGGGAAAACTAAAAGAACTCTGATGTTAAGGCTGATGGAGGTGGGGAGAAGAGAAAGAAGTGTTCCTTAGGGCTGTTCCCAAATCCTAAAATGCCAGAATCCAGAATATTTGCCTCAGAAATGATATCTTCAAACCGGGCATGGTCTATCTCATCAGATGTTAGAGAACTGGGAATCAGAGATATGGTAGGAACTCATTCGTTGAGATCCTTTTCAGTTTTCTAGAGGGTTATGAAATGATCAGGAAAAAATTACACTAAAGTTTTGGGCTGGTGATTTGAAAACATCTTGAAATAAATGTAGCATGCAAATACTACTATTTTTAAGTAGTTTATATTTTGTAAATTACTTCTTTCTACTGGCATGGACCTTGTTGCCATTCTAGATTCTACCACTGTGACAGACCAAAATCACTGTTATGATACAAAATGGGTGAAAGCTACTGTGTATGTGCTAATACTCTTGCTTTAGACTAAATGTGGAAAACTGTTTTAAGTTCTTTATCCACTAGACAGCTGGAGCTGTAGGCACTGTTAAAGCACAGACACTACACAGGGCAGACCATGAGTTTGTGCACAGGTGGGTCTGAATGAAAATCCAGTGATCTGGAAGGAGCTGTGTGTGCATGAGTGTGGATGAGAGATATAGAGAAACACCACAGCAGTGCGTAGGTAAGCACCAAAGAAACTCTGGAGAAGGACTTGAAATAGAACACCTGGGAAAAAAGAAGTCCGAAGAGTGCTATGGGACAAGTGCCACACAGGAAATGCTGGGAACCATGAGCTCCATGGAAAACGCTTTCCTTCATTTGCGTCATATTGAATTTAGGACAACAGAACTGTATGTATATTATTCATAAATAAACATGATTGCGCCAAAGAGATAACTGACTTACAATTGTTTTTTCCCATCTATGTGACCCTTTGTTTTTTTTTAGCTTACTGGTTGGGTCCAAAGGATATCCATAATTTGGATGGTTTGGGAAATCTAGTTCAACAGTGTGAAACCAGCAAACTCCTGTAAAGGGGAGTTTCATGAATAGAGTTTTGCCTTTTTTCCCCCTCCCTTTTCCTCTCTCCACCTGATAGTAGAGTGACTTAATACCGAGTATCTGGGCTACCATTAAGGGACTTGGAGAAAACAGATTAACAGGTAAGAAATGAGCTATGTTAATGGAATATGCATTATAAAAAGGCAAAGTGGTCCTTTTAGACAAAGTCTGAGAAAGGAGGTTATATTGTTTTCATGTGCTGTGCCTACACATAATTTATAGGAAAATAAAAATTTACTAATTGTTTCTACATCTTTTTTTTTTTTTTTACAATAATTATGGGCTTGCTAAGGTGTGGAAGTGACCTAATAGTTACAGTTGTGACCTCTAAGTTATTGTTAATTTTACTGTCAGTATGTGCTTCACATCTCCTACTTAATGGTATGCTAATTGTACAGCAGGATGTCACATTCTCCAACATACAGATTCCCTATTTCAATTACAGCTAAGTAAATCTCCATTACTAATGAGTAAGCATTTCTTTTCCACGTACATTTGCATTATAATGGACATTTTTTTTATGCACTAAAATTATTCTTTCCTTGACAACAACTATATATTTTATTCTACAGTAAAGGCTACGGCATGATGATTCATTCCTTTCTGTTGGGTTTATCTGTATTTAAATGGTCAAATGTTCTGGATAGCCTGACATTTTCTGTCCCATGTTATTTTTATGTACTTCCAGAATAAATTTATGTATTTGCTTTAAGATAACCTACTTAAGACAAATCACAAAAAAGTAAGCTTATGTGTTGGTCATAAATTAAGCCACATTTTCGAAATTGTTGCATTGTTTTATTCATGTTGCTGAGAAATCTCAACTATTTGTGTCAGTGCAAAGTGACCTTTATGACATCATGTTTTACTGATTTGTATATAAAGAACAAATGACCACAAGTGACCTATATCACTGCAAGATCCTGCTCTGATTAACAGAGCATACCTCTTTGGCTGTTAAATACGATCCCCCAAACAGACATTTGCTGCCCTGGTGATGCATATATCTACAAATGCAACAGGCAGCTGAGTAAAATGAAGGGGGAAGGCCTCCTGTTACATCTGAGCTATGCAACTTTGCTGCCAAATCCGCTCCCTCTTCGGGGTTGTGGCCAGTCACTGGGTGCCACTGAACTGCTGAACTTGGGCAGCCGGGCACTGCCGGCGGAGGATTCCTGTTGTCTGCCAGTGCGGTGACCCAAGAGGCTTTCCCTGCCCCGCGTCAGGAAATAAGGATATTGGCAAATTGAGTCCCTGAGGCGGAGATCCTTTCTTCATTCCACATGGCCCGGGGAAAATGTGTCACTTTCTATGTACAAATAAGGACTGTGAGTTTTATTGTTAAAGCAGTAGCTTAATCTTTGATAATATGCAGAAAAAAAAAGGTGTTGCTTTGATTCTGGTGGGGCCACTGCCTATGCAGTAAATTACATTACAGGGATTTTTTTTAGATGCCCAAAGAAGGTTTATGTATCAAAGAGAGTGCATTAATTAACAATCATTAATATTCTTGATGATTTTTAAGTTGGCCTGGTGGTGGGTGTTTATATGGGGAAGAAGATGGGTGTTGGGTTCTTTTAGTGATATAAGTACATGGGATATTTTAAAGAAACAAAATGTGGTGAAGGCATTAGGTAGCATTCCAGAAATGCAGGAGGAAATGTATGCAACCAGTTGTTAGAAGTAACAAATTGATTTCCTGGTCACTGTGCATGAATTCTTTCTAGCCTTGTCTATATCCTGATAATCGGATGGCTTACAGTATAGATACAAAGTTTGTTTTGTTTTTATTTTGAAAGGCCTACGGTATGCAGCCTTTTTCCCAGACAGCAGCAAAAAACAAGGTGAACAATTTTTGCACTATGTGGTTTTTGAATTCTGTCATATTTTCTATTACGTTTCTGTCTTCCATTAGGATAGCTTAGTTTACTATATTAACCACCACCATCATCCATATCACTTCCAATTCTGAGTTTAGTCTACATTATGTATGTATGTAGTTTGATGATTTTTTCTCTCTCCTGGGGGCTGGAAGTGGTTGCTCACATGTTACTGTTCAAAATGTTGTTACAATGGTTGCCCTTTAATCAGTCCTTTTCGGAGTGGCTGATGACACCTGGTGGTGCATTTTGTAAATGCAGACTTAACCATGTTTGCAGCTGGCGGAGAATTTTGACCTGTCCTACCCCAAGCACTGACAGTCAGAGTTTGAGATATTTAAATGAATCTGATCTCCTGCATGAAAAAAATATGTTGGGAGCACATTCTCTTCCCATTTAAACTTATGTAAACCAAGAGAAGCAATTACATTTCATTGCTGTTGGAGCAAAATTAATGCCTCTGACCTTGCTATTGAGATCAATAGTGTAGTTGTTCACAAGGGCTATGTACCTTTTTTATTTTCTTTATTAACTTTTCAAATATATTGCATAAATGAGTGTTTGATATATACTTATGCACTAAATATACTGCATTAAACTAAAAATCTTCTCTGTGAAAAACCTGAGTGATTATATTTAGAAATAATGATGTTTTCAAAACTTCACAGTGTGAATACCGAAGGAAGCTTCTTCTGGTGCTTTATTTAACGTCATGGTTTCTGGCTTGAGTGTATGATTTTTCTTGCCAGCAAGTATATTTTGGTATGTTTGCGAAATTCCACATCTCTTTGCCAGCATATTTCCTAACAATGGAATATCTGGGATATACCAAAAAGTAACTAGCATGAATAAAAATTAAGAATCCTGGAATCCTGATTCTGTGGTGAAATTCCTTAGTAGTCGGGACCTCTTGGGGTCTTCTCAGTTTGATTTTTATCTGGATAGATCTTTAATCAAAACTGTTTCTTTTTCTTGCTTAATTGGCCCTTTACTGCCATTTGATTATTTTTTTAGTTTCATAAAGAAGATAAGTATTACATTTAATATGAAAGAAATATAAAGCAATACTTTATCATGATTTTTCTCAGTCTACAGGCAAATCAAGTACATCGACAATGCAGTATCTTTAGTTGTTTCTGAAATATTTTCAAGAAAGGGCTCCCAAAGTACACTGGTACTGGACTTTGTGGAAGGGGAAAGATTTGGTGAAATGAGAATGTGATCTTTATAACCAAATTTGGTGGTATTATTATGCCATTCTGAGTTATACAGAATTGGCAAATAAAATTAAACGAGGAGAAATGATAGAAGAGTCAAGTTACACTGTTAATCTGAACAACAAAGGAGGGCAAAGTTCTGAGTTCAAAAATCATTGGTTAAGGTTGTTTGGGGTTTTTTTCCCCTAAACTTACTGCCCCTGCAGTCCAGCATTCATGGTATATAAACTTTAGTGCAGGCAGTCTGGGTTGAGGCTGTCCCTAAATCTCTTACGTTTATGGGGGGCTTTGGTCAGATGAATTATGTACACAACACGGCTGCTCTTCAGCATGAGGGACTGGAAGTGCCACTTCTGTGTAGCACTTCTTACGCTGCTCCGTTGGAGGAGACCTCTCACACAAGGACTTAAATGACCATAGTTCCCAGGCGCGGGAAAAGGAGAATCAGACAAACGCCAGTTCTGGCAGCTGGTGGGAATTGCTAACTCCACCTTTACAACATGACGTTAAAAATAGCTTGATCAGATTTTTATCAAGATAATTTATTGAATAATAGGAGTAAGTTTTTCAGAGATCTGAGCCCATTGAAAAGTGACATTTGACATGAAAAGGCATTGGGAGTTTTATCTGATAGATGACAGCTATTTTGTCTTCTAATTGTAGAGAAAAGTGTGGCATTTCAGATAGCAAACAAAAGCATTTAATGGTGGCCACTGGCAATTCTGTCTGGTTTTAGTACTATAGATTCCTAGAGCAAAATTCTGCCTCCAAATTATACGCATGCTGCTCTCATTTACTTCGGCAAAGCTTGCACACATGTTTCAAAGGTCAGAATTCGGCTGTTGGGGCTGAATTTTCAAGGAAGAGTGTATTAAAGACATCTGTGCATCAGCAGAACCATATCCTTTGTCTTCTATAAAACATTTCAGGAGTAAGCCTAGTGCTATTGGGCACTGCAAATGAAACATTTTCTATTTTTTGAATTGCATTGGGATTGCTTAGCAGAAACATTTCTTGCAGTAATAGGTTCATGATTTCATTTATTTCTTGTAACTCAACACTTTGATACTGAAAAGCTGTCAGTTTTAAGAGAGTAAAGACTGGAAGGGACCGCCTTTCAGAAAATTACAGTTGCAAATATACTGTAACAATCAAAACAAGGGGAAATAGTCCAAGGAAATAGGTATGGTCTGTTGAGGTGCACAAACTTTTGTTTGTAGTCTAATACAGAGAGGACAACAGGTGTTTTACACAAAAGTAGAAACAAACCCACTTTTCATTGTGGACAGAGCTCATACTTGAAATTGTTACTAATCAGACACTTGAAAAAACGAAAACTTGGCATTCATATTCTATTGGAGTTAGTGTGTATTAAACTGATGAAGATCTTTAAGCATGTAGGTTTTCCCCTGTTCAAACATTATACACTTCTTAAAATGTTTATAATGTCTAATTGCTGCTGGATTTCAAGACATATCAATTTTGTTCTTAGTTCCTGCAGATTTTGACAGAATGTCATACCAAAATATTTTGTATTTTTTGTAGGACTGGGAAACAGAAAATCATGACTGGTATTGTTTTGAATGCCATTTGCCTGGAGAGGTGTTGATATGTGACCTGTGTTTTCGTGTGTATCATTCCAAGTGTTTGTCTGATGAGTTCAGGCTTAGAGACAGCAGTAGTCACTGGCAGTGCCCAGTTTGCAGGGTGAGTACCTATGAGATTTCATGTGCTGATTAGAGGATTTATATTCATTAATAGATTAATGAAGGTGTCCAGATGGTCTGGCCAGGTTAATGGATAAAGAACTGAATATTGAAATGATGATACATACCTAGAGCATCTATACAGAGATACCAAAATATGGTGCATGTAGCAGATGGTCATTTTTGAAGACTCCAGCAAGTTTCACTTGTGCATCTGAACGCACACAGTATATACTGTGTGGGAATGTGTGTACGTATGTATGCCACGTGTGAATGCAGTATATTGTGGAAATCTTCAACATGAGTAAACAAAATGCTGTATAAGATGCTACTGTTTTTACTTGCCATTTTAATGAATCATAATGTAATTTTTTGTATTTTGATGACTGCATTCTTAATATTTTATTGAAATAATATTTTAAATTATAAAGCCACAATCATGTTACTGATGAGGGCAGTATCAAAAAATGTGGGGTGAAATCCTGCTTCTCTTTTACTTCTGTGGGTTCTGTTGGTGCAGAAAGGCCAATCTGGATTTCACCCATAGCATTCATATCTATATTGCTTTTTCTTTAAAAATTGCTATTTTTATGAGTATGGTAGGGAGACAGCAAAGAGTATTTTTTATAAACTTTCCAAGAATGATCAGGTATGTTGTCTGCATGTCATTAGAAGACTAAACATTCTAGTCAGGATGGTGCTTACTGGTACCTGGCCTTGAATCAGCCAGATATGTCTCCTTACTGTTGTCATCTCTGCATCACCTCCCCCAAAAGAGCACATTCCTAGGCTTCCTTAAATAGAGGGAATAATGCATATGAATGTTTAAGATAAAGTTTTTGCTATAGAAAGGTATAAAACTGCCAGTTGCACTCTGCCTTGTATTGCTGGAGGGAGAGGAAATTCCCTTGCTAAAAGCTTAGATCTTGCTGTAGAGCAGCAGACTGACCTTCAGATGATCTGTGCTGCAAGGAATGTAAGGGTTCAGGCGCTTCATAGTATGGAGAAGCAGTTTCTGAAAACACGTGGATTGTTTTGTTTCAGAACAGCACTTTCTGACTGCTGTTGCCTTAAACCAGTTGTAAAAACTCGTTGCCTGTTGCCTCAGATTGGGAGCTCTCAGGGTTTAGGGAAATAGCAAGAAAATTGAGCCTGCCTCAGTGAAGTGGAAAGGAATGAAAAAGAAGTAGTGTCAGGGAAAAAACAGTTAAGAATAAGGACATGTACTGTACCTCTCAATATTGAATTACTAGCATTTAATTTAGCTACTCAGTATTCCCTCTGTTAAAACAAAGAATGACCATATATGTCTGAATTGCTTTCAGATTCTTAAATAAATCTCTTTAATAATTGTTGGTTCTCGTAATAAGTATTGGTAGTTATTATAAGTAGTTAAAATTAGGTAAACTGAATCCAGTCTCCACTCTAGTTTACCAGTAATTTTAGATGACACCTGGTGAAAGTAGGGAATGTAAATGGTTTAAACCACCTTGTATATGAGGTGGCTTATAGCATCTATCTTGTAACATAAATGTCATCAGAGTGGAATGCTGAATCATTGCATGAAATATGCACAGATATGTAGGGTGGTCAGCTTTGAGATCAGTTTGACTTTCATCCTGGAACCTTAAAATCCTTTATGGCAATGATATTAAATGAACGTTTACCTTGAAAAAAATCCTGTGAAACTCGGACCATGTGCATTGTGTCTGTCCTTCTGCATATTGGTTTCCTTTTTATTATACAAAAGCTAAGGAGAGGTTTTGGGAGCTCTTAAATACTTCCTGCCCGAGAGATCTTTAGCTTGCTCAGTGCCTCAGATGATGTTCAATCCATTTTTGAGACTATTGCCATTTTGAATGGCATTCTTTTTTCCCCTGTGCTTGCAGGTCCTATTTTCCTTGTAATCAATCCAAATCACTTCAAGCCCTAATTCTGCAAACTTGGACTAAGGAGGTTTGCACAGTCCCTGGAAGCAAGGGAGAGGTCTAGTTTGCCATGGGAATTAGCATCCTTATGTCATGCTCCAGTATCCTTCCGCTACTTTTCCCCCACCTTCCTAGGAACCAGCTGCTCTTAATTTTATTTTAAAAGCAAGAGAGAGGCCTATATTGAAGAAAATATAGTAGTTTAGAGAGCTCTGGCTGATGTCCAGAGGACATAACAGAGCTTAACTACGTTGCATAAGGGCAATGGGATTTACTTTGCATTATCAGCAGTAAATATGTACATTCAAGAAAAGTAATAGCTGGGGCAAAGAGGTGCATATATTTTCATACTTTATTCTTGTAACTGGACATAGCACTTTTCACCTGAGGATTTCAAAACTCTTTACAAAGGTGAAGTAAAAGTATGTTTGAAACCTGATATATTGGGAGAAAAAATCTAAGAACACTTCATTCTTATGTAAAGGTTGCTTCTGTAATGCCGCCAAGGTCAGCAAGCCTTTGGATTATTCATTTCACAATTGCTGGTTGTACTGGTTCAATCAACCTGTGCAGCTTTATCTTGCACACTTGACTACTCAGAAACATTTTATAAAGGACATTGCCAAGGATTTGTTCATAACTTTAAAATATTTTTCCTCCTGTAATGTTTATAATGGTCCCTTGCAAACCTTGCTCTGAACTCTGGTTCCCTGCTGGTGGTTTTTCTCCACTACATCCATAAGCAAGAATGTCCAGTTCCTGGCTTTTCTTTTTTTTTAACTCAACAGTACCAACCTGAATATTTTGTACCCTACATAATTCTCAGCAGGAGTCAAGAGTCAAACAAAGTTCAATTCAAACCACATTGCAGTGATTGAAAATTTTCCCTGACTGCTGACTAATCATTGTCTTCAGTGAAATAAATTGGTATTATCAGCAAAATTCCTGGTAGACAGGTCACAAGAGAAAGACTCAGTATCGAATGAACTTAGAGATTACATTAGCCTTTTCCCACTACTGGAATGGTCCATGCAAGACAGGGTTAGTCAACTCGATCTCTGAAGACTTGTACATTTATTACTGCTCTTTGGTTAAATGAAAGGAGGAAATTAATTTTCTCCAGCTGTTAGTTTAGCACCTAAAGAATACAGAAAGCACTGCAAAAGTACTAGCCTTTTTTGGGGGGGAATAGTTATATACATGAATCTGAATAGGAGAATATTGATCACATGTTGGAGTAACTGACTACTGTTATTTCTTCTTCTAAAATTTCAAATTTTAAAGTAATTTTATAGAAAGGCAAGATTATGCATGATGACATATAGTTTGTCCCAGAGGAATAGATTTTGATTTGTGAAACAAAAAGAAAGAATTATTCATATGGCTTAACTTGACTACTAAATTTTTTACAATCATCTCATCAGAGATTGATCTTCCATGCTAGTGCTTTGCAAGGTATTATAACCAATTTACCTATCATAGTGGGTGTTTCAGTATTTCTGTTTTTTATATATATGAGAGTAAAGTAAACTGTAGAGCTTAAGATATTAAATGCAGTGCTGATAAGTATTCTATAAATAGTCTATTTCTGAGTTTGGGTACTGTACTAAGCATTTCACAGAGTACATAAAAATACATCATCATGCAGTTCACAATCAATGTTAGACATAATTTGACAAGTGAGAATGACAAATGGTAGAAAGTTAGAAGCACAGAAAGATGAAGGCTGCTTAGGGGAAGTAAACTCAAGTACTTAGATCAGGGGGTTTTAGGTACTAGCTGTCCGTCAAGACGGTTAATGCAAAATACAAGGAAGGAAGAAAGAATATGGCTCTGTTCACTTCCTTTATGGGATGTTATGGTAGGAGTCTGTTAGATAACTGTATGTTGAAACATGTTCTATAAACAGGATTTTCCATAATCACAGAAATAGTAGCCATGGATTGGTGAGTGAAGGGAAGTCCTAGTACAGGACCGATATTAGCACCACATGGTTCAGTGTGCAGAGCCCACACCTGGGGAGGTGTTAGTGCTCGGCAGGTCCTTCCCATTCACCTTGCAGCCGCATGTATCCTTGAGTAAATCAGGGAGCCAGCAGAACTGGGCACTGCATAGGGCGCATTTAATAAAGTGTAAAGGAATTTGTCCACAGCAGTGAAAAAACTGGAAAACCTTCACTTAGAGCCTCCTACCACCTTCTCTGTGCATGTAAAAGCATATTTAATTCATATGATGCTTCGTATTCAGAAGGTGCTCAATGCACCATACAAGTACAAACCAATGTGTGGATTCAGCTGTAACATTTCCAAAAGCACTTAATGCTTTGAAAAGTCTAGATTAACTGTATATGGTCTTGAAAGAGGGAGGTCTTATGCCATATTATGCTCATGCAGATGCTTTTCAGTATGCTGCTTAGGGCATACAGTGCACTGGTTGCTCTGAGACCCATCCTGTGTGCCTGCATACCTTTCTTAATGGTACAGGAAACCTGAGGACCTGAGGGTTGGGAGTTTGAGAGGGCAGCAGAGCAGTAAAGCTTTCCATATGTAGCACCAAATTCCTCTGGAAAGTTAAGCCCTAAAAAAATCCAGTGGCCCATGGGAAAGCAAAGAGTTTCTAAACAGCAGTGGTGAATGTACATTGGACTTATGCACATAGTTCCCCTCTGCAGATATACCCCTGGAAACCTGAATTGCTTCTGAAAATGGAACTGGTGCCTTAGAAACATGTATCTGTTATTGAGCAGCCTTCACCTAATCCATCACTGAACTGAAATGAAGCTCTTTGATGTGTGTATACACATGACAGTTGAGGGAGGAAGAGAAAAAAAATTGTTAATGGGAGATTATAGGGTAACCTCTTTACATGGAGAAAATGTAATTGAAATGCTTATAGCTAGACAGAATGCTGGTGCTAACACCTTGCATTTCTTAGAGTTTCTCTATTTTTTTCTCTTGAAATTAAAGATTGCTGCAATTGCAGCACAGTGACTATTGTCACCCTGGGAGTTGAGAGCTAGATGCTAACTCAGGGTGCAAAGGATAGTCATTTCCGTCGTAAACAGTGCTGCTGCAGGATGGAGTGTTTCTTGGCAGTACCCCTTGCTGCTGCTAACCTCAAGTGGTTCGTAAAGTTTTGTAGTGAATACCTGCACTATAAGCATGTCAGAAATGCTACATAAGTCACACCTGTTCAGTCCAATATATTGCTACCCTCTTTAACGGCTAAGCAGTATTATTAATCTGGAATATTGAATAGAAAAAGCAATGTAAATCCAACCTTCAGGTACCAGCTTCTAAGAAATAGATGTGCCACAGATAAGGCATATATAAAATATTTCCTGTGCCCACAAGCAAAGAGGTTGCAGCCTTGCCCTTCCCCCTACCAGATCTCATTAATCTTCTACATGAGAATTGCTATTGTGAAGGTTATTAATTCACTCCTACATCCCCTGTGCAAACACATATGCCTGACCAAGCCTTTCAGTTTACCTTGAGTCAAAGCAGAAGAGTTGCAGATTTCTCTAAGAATTGGTGTGACTTAGGAATCATCCTTGTTGTGGGTTAACTCTGGTAGGCAGCTAAGCACCACACAGCTGCTCTCTCACTTCTCCCCAACTCCCAGTGGGACAGAGGAAGAGAAAGAGATGAGTAAAAGCAAGAAAACTTTTGGGTCAAGATAAAAAATTTTTAATAAGTGAAGAAATGGAAGAAGAGAGAAAGAAAATAAAACAAGTGATGCAAAGGCAATCATCCACCACCCTCCACTGGTAGACTGATGCCCAGCCAATTCCCAAGTAAAAGATGGCTAACTCCTTTAAATCCCTTCCTCTCCCTTTCTGTTGCTGAGCATGGCGTTATATGGCATGGAATATCTCTTTGGTTAGTTCAGGTCATCTGCCTGGTTGTGTCTCCTCCCAGCCTCCTGCGTACCCCCCAGTCTATTCATTGTGGGGGCAGAGTGGGAAACAGTGAAGGCCTTGACACTGCAAACACTGTTCAGCAAGAGCTAAAACATCAGTGTGTTAGCACTGTTTTGGTCACAAATCTAAACCACAGCACCGTATGAGCTGCTGTGAAGACAATTAACTCCATCCCAGCCAGTCCTAGTACAGTCTTGTATTAAGATAATATATCCTACAAATAGGATATCTACAAGTATAAAGATCCTGATAATCTTTTGGGGCTGGATTGAATCTTAGCAGTCTCCTTGAAAGAAACTTGTTTAAGTAATGAGGTTTGCAGTAGCATATCTTAGTAGATCTGACTGTGGGAAAAGATATGCAGTGGATCTTGCCTCTTTTACAGATTAGCAAGCCACCATCATTGGTTTTGTTTCCCAAAAGTAGGAAAATAAAAGACCTAATTTTCATTTATACTTCCTTCTATATCACTCTGGCTATAAAGGGACCTGACAGTGGGTATATTTTCTTGTGTCAGAGCAATATAAATAGATTTTATGCAAATTTTATCCCCCATCTAGTAGTATCTATTTTCTTGCTTTAAGTGGCTCTAGGTTGACTTCTCTGAGAACACTACAATTCTTCAAAATACAAAGTAGGAAGTTTTTTTAATTAAAAAATTACACATTTTCCATTATAGCTTCCAAAGAATGTGTGAGTAGTACCTCCTAAAGGGTTAATCTTTGTTGAAAAGTGAATGAAGCAGTTGGATTATAACTTGCTTTCTACAAAGGGTGAGGAACGTTTCCACAAAAAGACATTTTTGCTGGCTCATAGGCTCCGATTCCCTAAATTCATTACCTTTCAACATTTAGTAGAGGAACCTGGAGATCAATTTTTTCTTAAAATAAATTAATGTACGGAATTGAATGAAAAGTGGAGAAATTCAAGATTGCCTGAATTGGCAAGTCACTTATATAATTTTCGATGGTGCTTAAGTTGATATTAATTGCTGACATCAGTAATGATACACAGCCAGCTACCTATCTTTTCTTATGATCGGAAGGATAAGACTGTAAACCATCTATCTTAACACAGTCTCTTACAAACTCTCTTGCCCAGCAGGGCATGAAAAATGGTTTGCATGAATTCTGAAATACTTTCAAAGGATGATAAATTCAGAACCATGTCAGAAAAAGAAGTATAGAAGGACTAGTCAGTGCAAGTGAATTTTATTGTGTCCTAATAAGTTTCAGTCTTTTAAAATGCTGTGTCATTTGCAAGCATACAGCACTCTAGTGCCTAAAATGACAAAATGACAGCAGTGTTTCAAAATGCAGATGATTTAATGCACATTTGGGTTTGCATTTGCAGTAGCAATGTTGGTTTATGCAAAACTGAATAGATATATTGAATTCCAGCAGTATGCACGTTCTTACGGCAGACAAAGTAAAACATGAACATAGAGAAGGTGATTCAGACATATAGCGCAGTGTAAAATTCTGTCTTATTCCAGAGTTTGAAAGGGAGGTCAGGGAACCATTAATTTCATGAAAATAATGCTTAAATGCACTGTTACTACACACTTAAATGCACTAAGTGTTAGAAAGGCCTGGTGCTGGCCCTTTCCACAATAGTGAGTTTTACCAAACAGTGGTAGTGTCCTGTCAGGAAAAAGATATAGTTTTGTTATGCATACTGTAGTATCTGTATAGGTTCATGACAACTGATATTTCGGCACAGTTTGTAATGATTCTATGCATACTGTTAAGCAATCAAATAAACAGTTTCATTGATAGTGATGTGTACAATTTTGATTTAAGGAGGAGGCTGTAAGTACAATCCCAAGATGTATAGGTTGCGCACTTGCTGTAGCACAAGGGCTAGCCTGTGATTTTCAGTGTCGTCAGTGTCTTGCAGGATGGATATAAGCAGAGGGGGCACAATCAAATCCTTTCTTTTTTTTTTTTTTTTTGCGCTAATGTGTAATTTTCCTCTTGCCAAGTAAATACGTAAAAGTAGTTGCTCTGTACTCAATGTGTCTGCTCCCTCTATATGTTCAGAGTAATATATAAGCAATTCAGTTAAAAATAGCACACGTCTAGTGATTAATAGTTCATAAGCCTCATACCTCTTTTAGCTACCTATTAGGAGATGGATTCTGCCTTTTCTTGTGTTTGCTAAGCAACAGTCATCTGCACAATTATGTGGATCTTGCTAAAGACCATCAAAATTTGAGGATGCAGGTGTAATTGAGCCAGTTTGGTCCACACAGTTTGCATACAGGTGGTGATGTGAGACATGAGAAGGGGAGAACTCAGCCTGGCACACAGTGCATTTGGAGGTGTGAAGGGGAGTATATGTTTTTGCAAGAGATGTGAGCAGTTAGAAATCACTTCAGGATAATGAACCTGGAACCCATGCTGTTGTTTCACTGCAATTTTGCTTTGGAGAACGACTGCAGGCAAGAGCAAGGAGGTGATAGCACTTTTCAGCCAGCTGTTGTAAGGCCATGCAGAACTATGCACAGCTGCTGTGACCTGGAATTGGAAAGGCTGGTTTGTAAGAGCATGCTAGGCCTTTGCAGAGAGCCACCTTCTCTTTAGCAGCACGTTTTCTGTATGCAGTTCTTCCCACTAGCCTGGACTGACTTTGAAGGATGGGGATAAGTCTCTACTAGTCTAAGGTGAGGGGGAAAAATTCTGGATCCTGAACTGCTAAAAAGAAGCAGTCTGTGTTCCAGAATCTGGATTAGGTTTTGTGAAGGAAGAACCACAAAAACCAACTGCTATGTTTCTTGAGCAGTAAAAAGTGCTCTGATTTTTTCCTGGCTAGAGCCTATTTGGCTTCCTCCTAGGCTGTGTCATTTTGCTTAGTAAGCACATAATTTGTAGATGGTACAGGATATTCTTTTAAAAAGAATTTCTTACTCTACCGAAAATATTAATGCCTTGCTTATAAAAAGACCTTTCAATAAATTTTAAACTGCTCCCCAAAATGCCTTTCTTCATTGCTTTATTCTAAATAGACACATTTTTACATGAGACATTTACATTTGACAAAGTATTATGGATACAAGTGGAAATAAACCCTGTAATTCTTCTGTAGCTGAAGTCCTCAGCCCAGACATAATTCAAAGCAACATATATAGTTGTTGTGATGTGTTAGTGTTACTGATTTCCCAGAAAAGATTTTCCTTAAAAAAATGTGTGATATGTGATTCAAAGTTACCTTTTCAAATAATGTTGTGATGCAAAGAAAATTTTTATTGGATGAATTTTGAAGTCGAGTTCAAAATAATAATATGATCCTGTTTTTCTTTGACAGAGTATCAAGAAGAAAAACACAAGTAAACAAGAGATGAGCACATACCTGCGATTCATAGTCTCTCGTATGAAGGAGCGGGTGAGTCTGAAACAGGGAAGTTTACCGCAGTGTTGGGTTGCACTGTAGAGGAATAATTGCAGTTGGCCATTTGTGACTGTGCAGGGAGGAGGGCTACAAGAGGGTGTCATGTTATTTCCCCTGTGTGGTGTTTTTCCCGTTTCCAGCAGTGTGTGTATTTCAGCATCCACTTACCATGTCTCATTGCTCGGATTAGTATCATTCTGGCAGGAGTAGTTTATGCCACGGGCCTGTGGCTCCTCTGAAATGGACATTTTTCAGGTTTGAGACACATGTAATCTGTCAGATTGTGCATCTACAGTTTGGCCTTGTGTATTCCCCACCTGAAATATTCCAAACTATTGCATTTTCCAAACTATTGCATTTTTTTAATCTTTTTTAATGTGTTTTAAGGAGATTCTAAATGCAATAACTTACATTGTCTCATGGTGCTTTCAGGCTATAGATCTAAACAAGAAAGGGAAGGACAACAAACACCCAATGTATAGAAGGCTGGTGCACTCAGCTGTTGATGTTCCTACTATACAGGAGGTAGAGTGACTTGCTTTCTAACTTCCAACACTGTTTATGGTGCCCTTTAACAGTGAACATAAACCTTAAGAACTAAAGCACTAATCCTGTTTAATTCTCCTTATGATCAGTATTTCAGTATTGTATTCAGCATTGGATATGGGAGCTTAAAATTCCAAACTTTTCCTCATAAATAGGTAACCAAGTAAAATAATTTTGAGTGGTGCCTAGTTTTCAGACATAGAGTATCCTCAGTTCCTTTTGCACTAAGGTTTTACTAGGAGCTGTAGGTGGCTGAAATCTTTAGAGAAAGTACCTTGAATCTAAGTCACTGAATATGGACTTGAGTGCCCATGTTTGCATATCTGGCCCAATGTTTTTGACCATATTCCAGTTTTAGTCATTAAGGCTTTGTGTAGGTGGCAACTTTGTAAACATCTAAATGATTCATAAAGAACCAATCATTTTGTTGATCATGAAAAAACAAGACTCACCTAAAACATCTGCTTTGCACTAATTGTTCCAATAATAAAGTACTAGTAAATATGTTGTCCTTTTTTTCTGAACCAAAGGCCTGACCATGACTCATGTAAATCAACTGCACATGACTGAAATGAACAGTGTATTCGTCTTTATTCATTGCTGCAACTGGATTACTATGCAATGCTATAGTATATATTGCTCTTTACACCCATAGGTGTGAAAAGCCTTTGTTTTATTATTGTTATTGAAACACATGGATAAACAATAGCTTCACTGGCAGTTTTGGAGACCAGCACTACTGGCTGGCTTGAAGTACTGGCAACACTGGTCAGGCCCTCCTTTCACTGTGTCACCTTCACCTGCTACCACAGAAGGTCTTTTGGCCTTGATAACATACGAGAAACTGATGATGTTTTGTTTGATGATTGGAATTCTCATAGGTGTTCTTGACAGAGCACAACTGAAAATGCTGCATTCCTTATCAGACAAAAGACCATACTAGGAAAATGAACTGCATGGCTCCGTGTAGGTATTTGTTACAAGTTTTGAAGACTAAGACAATCAGCCTTCATCAGAAAACACTGACTGTCAAGTGAAGATCCTGGAAGTATAAAGGCAGTCAACACTGATTTGAAACTAGCTGGTATTTTAAGGTACAAAGTGTTCACCTCAGGGAATATATTTTAATCTGAACAAGTGTTCTAGGCCACACCACCACACCTTATGACAAAGCTACTCCAGATTTACCCTGTTATAGCCAAGAGAATTTTTTTTTAAACTTAGTCAAGTATTAAAGCACCTGTTTTACTTCTGGACATTGCATAAAGGGACCAATGCAGCCAGTGTTCAGTTACTAACAGACAATGTCAAAAGAGTTGTAAGTATTCCTTCTGTATGCAGGAAAGGCAGTATCGGTTGTATGTCGCATAATATAGGTATCTGTGAAAGCTTCTCTGCTTAAAACAGGCACTTTAACAGTTTTTTCACAGTCCTATGTTTTCTTCTGTGTAGAAAGTAAATGAAGGAAAATACAGGAGTTATGAGGAGTTCAAAGCAGATGCTCAGCTGCTTCTACACAACACAGTGATTTTCTATGGAGGTAAAGTACTACATTTACTGCTTGCTTTATTTGATTTACCTTTAGCTGTAGGAAACTCACAAGTTCAGGATTGAATTTGGTGTTAGATAATCTTGTGTGGATGAGGTCATTTGAGAGCCCTTAGAAATCAAAGTAAGCTGCAGGAGGACTTTTCAGGGTCTTTTCTGGCCCACCTGCTACACTATTTTCATCCTCTCTGGCTAAACCTGTTAGTGGGAATTTGCACCTTTGCCATCTTGTTTCTTCTGCAGCCTAAGTCATAAGTCACTCTATACTGCAGTTTTCTGCCAGTATACATATGTTGTTCTAGTGTGGAAAGAGGTCTGGTCTCTGATGTGCTGTGTCAGCAGAAACATGTACTATAGACACATATTTTTCACTTGTGGGCAATATCTGCCATATTGTGACAGCAAATACAGCTGCATCCACACTAGAATTGTCCTGCTGGTGATGTGTGTGGAGGTACAGCCATCAGAGAAGCTGCCAGCCACTGGCTGGGAAGGTAATAAGTGACTGATATGGTGGGACAGTCTGCTTGGAAGTGGAAAAACACCACCACCATGTCCAGAAGCTATAGCCAGGTCCTGTAACAAGGTTCTCCAGCGACATCATTTCAGGAAGGATGTGGTTCTCCCCTGCAGACACGGCCCATGTCAGGGCAACTGGGAGGAGGGTTGGACCAGTCTATTTGCATCATCATCAGATCCACACTGTCATTGGTACGGAGAGATGTGAATGTGCTAATAGAGAAATAGACAGGTATAAAGGGAAACACATAGTGATAAACAGTCTGTGAAGGACAATTGCAGTGTGTCATTAAGACACTAGCAGAGAAAGAAACTGCATCCATATTAAGAGCAACCCTGTCTCCCTACTGCTGCTTCTCAGATGTGTGCTCGTATTGTTCAGTTTAAAAGCTCCCAACAGTATTTTTGCATATAAATATGAAAGAGAAAACAAATATAGAACTGATTGTTAGAAAATTTTAAATTGAAGGGTTATCTGAGTGACTAAATCATGTTTTGTATTCTCAAACAAGACAATTACAGCACTGAAGTCATAGCAATGACAGCTGCAAATCTTTGTGAGCACTGTGATCCTACTGTGATTGTTCATACCATTTATTTTTAATTTATAGCGGACAGTGAACAAGCTGATATAGCAAGGATGCTTTACAAAGACACATGTCATGAAGTAAGTAGTACCAAGAAATGAAGATGCAGACAAGTTACTTGTTTTTCATTTCAGAATCCTAAAAAAATTATTCTTCATATTACAAAAATAGAAAGGGTGTGAAGTTTGTTATAAATTTTCCCCTAACTTTCTAACAGCTGATTCAGAATTCCTTTTTCTTTCTTTTTTTTTTTTTGCAGCTAGACTTTCATTTGGAAACTACCAATATTCAAATTTTAGTTCTGAAAATAATATAGTAATACATAGTTGGACTAGAAATTATTGTACTTGCTAATATAAATTGAACCTGAGGTGAGATTCCTACCAAATTCTGTAATTGGCATTGAAACATTTCTCAACATTCAGAGGAGACCAAAAAACAAAGCTAGGGGAGCTGTCACACTTTCTCCATTTATACAGTTGAATTACTTCTTGCAGAATGTACTTTAAATGTTTGATTTAGAGAACTATTCTTTACATTTTTGCTCTAATAAATCATTGAGTTGAATTAGTCTCCTCCCTCTGCACTGTTTTTCTAAAACATGAAAAACTTTCCTGCAGCTTGTCTTTCATCCTCTTTCAGCTCACCTCAGTTTCACACCTCTAGTTTGCACAGACAGAAGTAGCAAATTAGCAAGCAGGGCTGAAAAATTTTACAACTTAAGAGAGAGGGATGCTACTGAAGTCACATAAATAGGATTTTTTGGGCTTATTTACCTTTTTTTGTTTTTCAGCTGGATGAACTGCAGCTTTGCAAGAACTGTTTCTATTTGTCAAACGCGCGACCTGACAATTGGTTCTGCTATCCTTGTGTATGTTGCTGACACAGATTTTTATTTGTTTGCTTTTCTGTATAAAAGCCTGCAGTTTTGGTGTCGTTAATGCATTGAATATTCCATTTCAGTAGGCTTGTTTCAAAAGCATGGTTAAAACTCAGTAAGCCTAGATATTTTACACAAGTGAAATGTTGATTGAAGTTCAAAGTTGTAAAAATATAGGTTACAAATCTTGGTTATCAGCCAGTTACAACAGTCTCACAAGAAAATAAGGAGCTTACAGAAATAAAACTTTGCTTCTGTTTTCCATAGCCAGTTACACCCTTTTCAGACTTTGTATTTTTTTTACTTTGATTCAAGCAATACATCTGACAGGGAAATATGTATTGTAAGAAGATAAAAATGAAAATAACACTAGACATAAACAGCAACCATATTCTTAAGATACTAGCATAGTATTACAGCAAAGTATTTGTGGGCGATATCAGTGTAGTACTTCATATCCAATAATAAATACAACATTTTTTCCAGATACCTAATCATGAGTTGGTTTGGGCCAAAATGAAAGGCTTTGGGTTTTGGCCAGCTAAAGTCATGCAGAAAGAGGACAATCAAGTTGATGTTCGCTTTTTCGGCCATCACCACCAAAGGTAATTTATTAATTCCATGTGCTGCTTTTTACAAACAATATTAAAAAGAATTTATCTCACCTATCATGTTGTAAATGGTGGCTCAGCTATTTGCCAACATTAGAAAGACTAAGTACTTTGCCATAATTGTTTCGGAAATTTTAAAGCTCAGTCTAACACATTGGAAGTTACCAAATGGCTCAGAGATTCCCTTTCCACAGTTGCCATAGGGATGTTACTTAATGCCATGTTAATTGAAGAAAGCAAGTGAACTTCAACTATTTCTTCAGATCAGTAGCAGCCTGATAATCCAGGCCAAGGTGAAAACTGGAGAGAAATGTACTTTTACTACCAGCAGTATTGACTTTGTGCAATTTTCTCTTCTGAGCAGGCACATTGCAATTTTGTGTTTTAGTAACATAATATACATCACAAATGCTTCTGTCTCGCTGCTAGAACATTGACAGAGCTCCTGCTGTGAGCCAGTTTGCAATTTCAGAGAGTAACTCTTTACATTGGAAACTTCAGTGTTAGAGATCAGCTTTTAAATTCCATCTCCATTTTTTTCTTCAGCATTTGGGGAGGGTTATAGTAGTGTTACTACAGTGGATGTACTGATTTTTTTTTTTCTGTATGATTTGTATGCCTATAATGTGAGGACAGGAGACATTTGCAAAGTAATTCATGGTTGTTGGGAAGGTGGTAGATTTTGGTGCATCCCAAAAGGGCCTAGACAATTCAGTAACAGTGTTGTATGGGGCTGTTAAGTTAAATAGCTTTTAGGGTAACTTGCACAGTATATAACATGTTTTCATTTGTTATATGAACTACCAAGGTTTTCTAATAGGCATAAAGTGTGTAAAGGATCTTTTCTTTGTGTCTCAATCACAGAATGATTCACCTTGAATCTGTTTGCAGGTACAGCTTACCTCATTAGTAGTTTTGGCATTAAGTTCACATAGCTACAAACTGTTTAATAAAGTAACATGACACCTGTGGGATGACGTGCTTGCAACTTCTTAAACATGTGCTGATAGAAAAGGCAAAATACATTTTACTAGAGTGCCATTGCTTAGTTATTGTGCCGAACTTGGACGAAAGGCCAAATTCGTGGTTGGTGTAAATTAGCATTATTTCCTTGACGTCACTGAAATGAAATTTATATTGCAAGAACTGAGAATCTGTCTGCAGATATTTAATTTGTTACAGTATTTACTCTGTTATGTAGATGTGCATGGCAGTGACTCTTTTACTTTAATGTCCAATGTTGCTTGGTGTAACCTTTCAAAATGTCAAGAGCTGCCCATCTAACTCTATGAGGACTCTCTGAAAATATCTAAGAGGACAAAGTACTTTTGGAACCAAGTCACTGGCATGAATTCAGTCCAAAAGAGCATGACAGTCCCCACATGAGTTCAGTCCTGATATACAGGGGCCCAAACTACAAAATGTCTCTACTCAAGGTGATAATTTGGTACATTCCTTGAGAGTTTTAGCAAAGAGGTCAAGGGCTAAATTGGATTAGCATACGAACCTTCAATGCAGATGTTTCTATGTCTGACTCAGGGCATTTAGCAAGAGATGTGGCAGGAGATGTGACTCTCTTCGTGCTGGGGGAGGTTTGTGGCTCAGCAAAAATGAAAGAGACTTTCAGTTGTAGCACCCATAGCTAACAAGTGCTTATAATAACACAAATGTCTAATGGTATGCAGTCCGTTTTTTTTTTTCAAATGTGTTGAATATACAAAAATTCTGAGTAAAAAGGAATTGTCAGTGATCGGCCACTGTGAAAAACTGCTTTTGGAAATCCTTTGTCTGCATTTAATGTTTCTGAATCTGTCTGTACTGTGTATTCAAAAGGGCCTGGATCCCGTCTGAAAACATTCAAGATATCACAGTTAACATCCATCGGCTGCACGTGAAACGAAGTATGGGTTGGAAGAAGGCCTGTGATGAGCTGGAACTGCACCAGCGTTTTCTTCGTGAGGGGAGATTCTGGAAATCAAAGAATGAGGATAAAGGGGAAGAGGAGGCAGAGTCGAGTATCTCATCCACCAGCAATGAGCAGGTGAGTACTGCCACAATGTTAGTAATCAGGGCAACTTATTAAGGGGTACAAAGATGACTTTTTTATTAATCTACTCTTAAATTTGTCTGCAGTTTTGTGGTGGCAAGAAGATGGTTCACAGGCTTATTTTCCCTGTGTTTTGTGGCTCAGTAATAGCAAGAATATAGTTTTCGTCTTTCCTCAGTTTCTTGGATGACCTCTGGGAAGTTTTAAAATGTTTGTCACCTACAGCACCTTGATGAGACAGACCAAGATTTCTAAAGTTAAATGGGAATGTTCAAGTTAAATGTCATGGATATCAGATAGACTGCAACATTGCCTTCTTGGACTCCCATCAAGGGACAGCCCTGTAGCTGTTCAGCCTTTTCACAGCTGGAGTGTGTTCACTTTGGACTGTATTCTGCATTACAGATACCTGAGTAACACCAACCATGACATTTTCAGGAAGTCCAACTAAAGTTAGATGCAAATGTTGCACTTGAAGACCACATGACCAGCAACTGATTAAAGTAATTAAAAATAATTCTGCAAAACAAGAAAAATGGTATTGCTTTAACAAAGGTGAAAAGCACAAAGGGCCAAGATACAAAACTTTGCATTGCCATATGGAAATTCCCTTATCACAGCTGAACCTTGCTAGTCATTCATTGTCCAAGAGGGTGTTATATATTCACTATTACTGACTTGGCAGTAATATTTTCATAGCTTGCAGGATGCTCCTCTGTACTTTTGGCAGCCTTTTCCCTGACAACATCTTTTTTTCTCATTTAAAACCACTATCCTCTAAGTCTGTATTTTAAAAAATCAGCGTGTCTTCTTCCTTTGCCCTTTTGTAAAACAGTTCTGTCATCCAATTTGTAGCTAAAAACTTAAAGTTTATAAAAGTGGATGTTGCTTTAAGGGGATGCTCCTTATCAAAGTGGTTTTATGTTTTTTTAGCCTGCTTTACTTAGCTAACCCTTTGTAGCCCCTTTATTTAATGTCATGTATGCAGTCATGCAACAATGTATGATGAAATGGGAAAATGGTCACAAATAATATTTATGAAAGAAAAGAGAGACATTTTCCCAGTTTTTCAGAAGTGTCAGTCATAAGGATTAAAGTGTCCATTTGCATATTTTCTGTTCCACCCCAGCTGTTCATCCTTCACTTGCTTAATGTTTATACCTGTTTCACTGGTTTCTCAGATACAAGAACATAAGAGCAGCCGTTACACTCAGTGCTCTGCAGTAATCTGCAGTATCCTGTCACTAGCACTAGCTAGTACTGAATGCTTCAAAGACAGGAATAAGAACTTTGCTGTGAGCCATTGTAAGATAACATAGCATCCACTTAGATCTCACCCTTGTTTCTATTGCTGGAGATTGGCTTTTATTTGAAAACATGAAGTTTCATACCCCTCCAAGCATACAGTTATAATCAATTATAGCAAGTCTGGATAATCTTACTGTCTTTATATATATACATTCTCTTTATAATTATTGCTGTTTTCTGGCTTCCAGCAAGGTCTGCTGCCTAATTATGGGTCACTGATACCAGAACATTCCAGAAAACAAGTGTTTGAACTTCTGTGTGAAATTAAGAAAAGAATGGTTAAGGGTATTTTAGCAAATATATATTAAATGTTAGAACTTGTTCATTAATTTTCTTCCTCATGCAATCATAGTCACCAGTGATAATGTGGAAAGTTTATTGTGTGCCTTTCTCATTTAAGAACTGTATTCACCTTTCTATTTGCTAAATAACTGCAAATAATTGAAAATAAAAGGTGCATCAGTCATGTTGCAATGAATGATGCTTATATGAACTGTTTTTTGGAATGATTCAATATGCTTTTCTTAATGTTCACAGCTGAAGGTTACTCAGGAACCGAGAGCAAAGAAAGGACGACGTAACCAGAGCATGGAACTCAAGAAAGAAGTAAGTAACCTCAATTAACATGTTTGTAGAGATAGAAAAGTACAAAAAGTCTGAAATTTTACTAGACACTCCTTCGGTTTCTGTCACCTTTTACTGATGTTCCAGTAGTAATCTTGGAAGTTCTAGCCCCATAGCTTGGTCCTCCTTGCTAACAAACATAATCGCACCTCCCACATGCAAGCCACAGGTATCATTTTGGTAATATTCTGTAGCATGAATAAATCAACAGTCAGTTTATGACTGTTTTTGTTCTTTTTAATGACAAATTCAGGCTAGTTAGTAAGTCTATAAACAGCAAAAATTAGAAAGTATTTTCCATGATTGAGAATATGAAGTTTATAAAATGTCATATCCACCTTTGTCCGTGGAACTTGCTTCCTGCTTTATCCAACTTGTGCACTGAATGAAGTGGGGGAAACAGAAACCTATGATCATGTAACCAAGGGACTGTATTATTATGCTTGTACACAAGGGGGCAGTTGCTGAGACAGCAATAAACCTCATGTTTCCTAACTTTTGAGTACTTTTTCCTGGACTTGTTTCAGCTGCATGTTGAACACTGTGAAAAAGTTGCACATAGGCACAGTCCTTGGAAGAGGACTCATGACTCCATTACAGAGGAGGGTTCAGGTACTTTAGCACCAGAGTTATTTGAGATGGCCCTAGTGCCTGAAATACAGGTGTTGCCATCCTAATATCTGTGCACCTGCCTCCCTGTTGTACCTGATACCGCAGGGCTAGCTCTGTGAGGCACCTTCATTGATGGAGGCAGTGACACACAGTGTGTGCTCCCTGGGGCACAAACTATATTTGAGTGCAAGATAGGGAGACTACAGTTCAGCATCTCTCGTCATTTTTATTGTGTTTTCTGTCAGTTAAATGCTGTAATTTGCTTCCTATATTTATGTCTTAAGATTTGCTTTCTTAGCAGCAAATTCTGCTCATATTTGATCAGTGATCCAAAAGTCAATCACAGTGACCTATCAGAGAGTAATTGGTTGCAAAAGGGAATACACAGTCAGCCTTTTGATTGGTGTGAGCAGGGCCCCATCACACACAGAGGCATGAAGTCCAGTCCTCAACAAGTGTGGTGTTACAAGGACTGTGTGCTTTGCCTGTACACTGTTAAATGGGCTTTAAAAAATCTAAGTTAAAAAAAAAAAAACCGAATAATGTTCAACTGTGTCTTCAGACACTTCAAATATCAATAAGAGTTTGCAGGGATATTACTTCTATCTGTTCTAAAGAGCAGGAACAATTGGTGTTACAGTGTAATAACATAGGCTGCTAAATTCAGTACAGTACACTACAGTAACTATAATTTCTTTCTTGATAATTGTGTAATTACAGAAAGCTTCTGTGGTCATCCAAGTCTAGTTCTATATTATTGGAAGCAAGGCTTAGATGCTTATTAGTCTTTCATCTTCAAAGCACCTTTGAAGTACTAATCAATCTTTGCAGCAGTTCTATGAAATCAGTGGAATATTACAGACTCCAGTGGAGCCTGTCGGGCCAGAGTAAGCCCAGAGTTTGCAAAAATAATTTAGGCACCTTGGCCATGCAGCTAGTCTCTTCAGGGAAAATGGTAGGGGGAAAAATCTATAGCAACCCTTTTGTAATCCCAAGGGATCTGCAGTGATTCAGATGTTGGTAGTACTTCTTGGGAAGTGTGGCTAGTGAGTGTGGCATACGGATGCCATACCTGTACTTCCTTGTGCAGGGCTCCTAGCTGAAGTCAGAAAAGCCTGACCAAAGAGCCTACCCACTGTCATGCTGGTTTTCCTCAGGGATCCCACATCTCATTAGCACTATAGGTCTTCAACAAACACCTTTCACATTATTTGCACCAGCGTTAGTCACATAACACTTTTTTCTCCAGGAGGAACTGAAAGTTAACTTGTTCTATTTTGATATCTGGATTTACAAGTTTGTTCTTTCTCGGTAGGAGCCAGAGCCTGAAACTGAAGCAGTAAGTTCAAGCCAGGAAATTCCCACAATGCCTCAGCCCATTGAAAAAGTTTCAGTCTCAACTCAGACCAAGAAGTTAAGTGCCTCTTCTCCAAAAATGCTGCATCGGAGCACCCAGACCAGTAATGATGGAGTATGTCAGAACATGTGCCACGACAAATACACCAAAATCTTTAATGATTTCAAGGACAGGATGAAAGCTGATCACAAACGAGAAACTGAGAGAGTTGTGCGAGAGGCAGTGGAAAAGGTAACACTTGTTGAACACCACATACACTTCGGTTTGAGCAGAGGAGGAGTGTGGATTTTCTTCACATTCTTTTCTGCTTTTTAGCATCCACCCTTAAGAAAATGAATAAAAAAACTTTTCCAGAGAGACCACATAAAAGTAGTCTTCATTATTGCTTTTTAGACCATTTCTGTACCAACAGACCTCAATTTAAACACAAAACTCCTGCTTTTCATGATTCTTGCAGTTTGTGATCCAAAGATGAAACTAATTGTTCATTCATGACTATCCATTTCCAAAGCCTTTGTCTCCATTGTCAAGTGTGATTGTAAACAATGGCATTGTTTAAAAGCTGTTCATAAATAACTCTTCTTCTGTCGATCTTCTGACCTAAACATTAAAAAGAATTGCTGAAATTTGTTTGAATTTTCTTCTCTAATGATAATCTGTTTACAATTCAATATATAAGCCTGAGCTGGTCACCTTTGGCTGGAGAAAGTAGGACAATTTAGAGGATGATTTGTCTGACCTCTCTTAAGATGAATTTCCTTCTGGATGCAGGACTATGCAATGAACCTAGGGAGTTTAGGTGTTAATCCTGTAGGATTAAGACACCATACGTTTAGATAACTAAGCAAGGGCAAAGGAATAGCACTAACAATGAATACTAAAAGTTACCTCTTACTGAACTCAGGGATGTTTTATTTTGTATTTCCCATTGTGCCCTTGCTGTAGATCTATATGCAGTTGTAGATTTGAAAAAGACAAAATCTTTGCCTAAAGATATACATGGAACCTATTTAGCTGTTTTTGTAGATGCCTAGCAGAACAGAAATACGGTAACATTTTAATTTTGAATGTTTCTTATGGGATGGAAGTTTTGTTGTAACTCTAAAGCAGAGAACTTTTTGTTTTCTGAACAGGAGAAATCTCTAATTATGTAACCTCCACCCTCATCAGTAATAGAGGTTTAAAGAGTAGAGGTTTAAAGAAGATACTTATATTCCAGTCGCTGTCCATTGACATGCTTTGCTGACTTTCTTATGGCAGCTGCGTACAGAGATGGAAGAGGAGAAAAGGCAGGCTGTAAATAAAGCTGTGGCCAACGCACAAGGAGAGATGGACAGAAAATGTAAGCAGGTAAAGGAGAAGTGCAAAGAAGAATTTTTAGAAGAAATTAAGAAGCTAGCAGGCCAGCACAAGCAACTGATTTCCCAGACCAAGAAGAAGCAGTGGGTAAGTATCAAAAATTTATTACAAGAGAATAAGTGGAAATGTATAATGCATACTGCAGGGCAATTGAAGGTGATTTCTTCCTTACTTTTAACTGCACCGCTCTTTCACTGGTCTTTCAGGTTTTCTCCTTCATATTACTGCTTTCAAATTTTCTTAACCTTCAAATTTCAACTCAAAGTTCTGACTACTTTCCATATTAATTACGTAGTGCTAACAGCACCATCCTCTTGAGTCCAATCAGATGTTAGTATCAAAATACTTTTTTCAAAATGCAGTTTTACTCCATTTAGGACGTTTTGCATTATGTTCACACTCCTTTGATCTCAAGGCCCCAGAGGGTGCAATGTCTGGGTGCATCAATTTGGATTCCCTTGCTAATAATGCTGGTAGTGATATCCTTTTGGCTTTTTCCTCTCCTGGCTTTTCCTGCAGCTCTTCTATGTTCTTTTGTATTTAAGACATGACTTTCTGAAATGTGTTTCCCTCCCTTGTTCAGTCCTTAAGCCCAAATCTGCAGCATTGCCTACAAAAAACATGGGGTTTGTGCACCTTTAGAAAAGTGAAAACAGACACCTAACTTACCATTCTGTTACATGTTGCAAACTCTTCCCTGTTTTTGTTTTGCATCTCGTTTTCTTTTCAAGCCAGAAGTGTGTTCTCCCACATGGCTGTACAGCATCTACTCAAACACTGCAAGTACTGTAATACTGTGCTGCTAGCCTATAACAGAGTACGGGTGGAAACTGTTACAGTGTGGAGCAGTGAGCCTGGCGCAGATACAAACTTTGGTATTTCTGTGCTAATTTTCATAGAACAAGGAAATGAAAGCCATTGTTCAGAACATCACACTGCACTGTAATAGCTATCTATAACATGCAGTAGGGTAGGTACAGGATTTTCTACTCACTTCCTTTTGAGCTTTGATTTTGCCAGCTGCGGCTGAGAAGCGTGCAGGTGCCTTGCCACAAGGTGGCACGCTGGTCTGAGCAGCAATGGACAGCCGCCATCCCACTGCCACTGCTGCCTGGGGACAGCCAGCCCTGTCTCTCTCCCGCAGCTCCTGTTTGTCTTCTGCTGTAAAGGCCTGTTTGTTTATGTTCAGCCTCATTAGTCCTTATTCTTACAGATGAAATGATGGTCCCTGCAGAGAAAACTCTGGTCTGTAGAAGAGTGAAATAAAGACTAAGGCGAGACAATCGGATGCTGACTATCGCAGTTAGGAGTTTGGTTTTTTGTAAAGAGAAGAATTACTTCAAATGCCAGAGCTCCTGCAGAGTCTTCATTCCTGTTCCTAGCAGAGATTTTACTGTGCCTAGGTCTCTGTCAGTTAGAAAATTCCTCCCTGTCTACCTATCTGCAGACCAGAGAAGTTATTTAGTTGTGTTATTTAGAGTATTATTTAGGTCTCTGACTTGATCAAGTCACTGTGTTTAATGAGTCACCAGCTGCTTGTGTCTTCATGCATGCTGTTGCCTGTGGCACTTGAGAGGAAAATTGAATTGCCTTTGCCCACTATAGAACTATGTTGAATTGGCTCTCTTCTGTCAAAAGTTAAGAGTGCACATGTGAACTGTAGCCACCATTCAGCTGATATGCAGCAACCCAGTCATGGTAACTTGATTGTGAGTCTGGACTCTTAGCCATAGCTGCTTTTTGGTGTTTTTGAAGGCAGAATTTATGAAAGAGACTCCCAAGGCTTACTTTTGTCTGCTCCAATGTGCCTTTACCATATCCTTTAGCCTAATCAGAGAGTGCCCTGGTACCACATTACTGTATCTTATGATCATGTGCATAAAGCCTCTTTCTGAGCAAGACAATTAAAGATATAAAGAGTATTTGACAGTCTTGCCTAATTCTGTGGCCCCAGAACTATTTGTCAGTCATCACCTTAAATGAAGGCATCATACAGGCAGCTGGTTTGCATGTGGTAGGAGAGGGACGGTAAGGATAAACACCTTTGCATTCAAGCTGATGGATCTGCCTGCCAACACACAGCCTCAGGCAGCTGGAGTTGGTCCAATTACACAACTCCCCAGTGATTTTTCCTTTGGTGGTACTAATGACAGTCCCTGGTGTGTAGTACTGCTCTTGTATGCTGCTATTATAATGATACCTCCTTACCAAAATCTCGTGTAATTAACACACATACTAAATGAGTTTTGGTGGCTTTGCTTTTTAATTAGAAGCAAAGACCTCTGGTTTTGCATAGTGCAGATGTCTAGGCTTGGGAATACAGCTGCTATTATTCACACTACATTTGTCTTTTTCTCATATCTAAAAAAAAATGCAGTCAGGATGAAGGTATCATTTTGCTGGTGGTTTGTGGGCACTTGAGAAGATGAGCTCCCAGCCCTCAGGAGCCTAATGCATAGTTAAAGAACAACATTTTCTGTTGCTCTAACTGGTCACAGTCCCCTTGGCTTAACCCAATTTAATTTTTATACCTCCAGAAAATTTGGATTTAATACAGATACCTCAAATAAATAGCAAACGAAAGGAAGAAATGTAAAGGCAGGGATAATGATCATGAGATTATGCGGTTTGGTGGCCTCTAGAATACAGGCTAGAGAGCTGGTCTTGACAATGTTTCTTTTTTAATTTCTCCCAGTTCTTTTATTTGCATATAAGCCTCATTTAAATTGGTGCATAGTTCATTTTTATAGATAATTTTTAACTTTGGTATCTTTCAATTATATATACATGTATATTTATTCTAATCTGCAACAGGTTGTTTTTAAGTGAATGAGCATTGTCTGTGCTGTGTACTGAAACAAAACACCAAGTGATTGATAACATTTAGAAAGTCGAAAATACAAAGAAAAGAGGAGGCCTGAGGCTAGCTGGGGTTCTGCCTTCTCTGCCACATGTGCTGGTACCAGCTTAGGTGACACTATTTTCCTTTTGTAAGTGGAGATTTACGTCCCCCACTTATGGCCAGCATATATAAAGGGAAGTGCAGGACCCACAGATCAGTTGTCCTCTCCTGTCTTAGCTTTTTTTGATCTCCCCAACAAGCAGATGTGATACTGGTCTCTGTGCTGAGGCCCATGCCGTATGTAATAGAGAGATACAGCTGCTCCCTGCGCCTTTCCAGCGGATGATCCTAATGATTCCACAGGCTTGTGGGCAGCCAGCAACATGAAAAACCAGGAAAACAGCTCTCAAGAGGTCACTTGTTTGCAAACATTTCTACAAATAAACTTCCCTGGAGCTAAGTTATGAAAGGAAAATGGAGAGATTCCTTTCTCATGCAGCTAGGACAGTCCCTTTATTGCTGATGTAAATAAATAGTTATTGGTTTAGCCAATGTAAATGTTGGCTTTCTTGGATCTGTCTTTTAGTAGTGTGTAGGGTGGTTGTGGTTTTGTTTTGTTCTAAGGCAGTTGGGTTTGTTTTCTTTGTAATGCTCTGTTTTATTAACAATGCTGTAGCTGGACAGGACATAAAATGTAAATTGTGTTATTCTGTGGTTTGATAGCAGCCTGCACAGACTGTGTGATATCCCTCCCTCTGTTCCCCATCATGCAATAAGCATTTCAGACTGGATTTGTAAAGATACTCTCTGATTTTGAGCAGACCAAATTCAGAAAGACAAATCTGAGATCATTAGAACCAAGCTTTAAAGGACACTGATTATAGTGATTCCTTTAGCAGCAATGCCACCCTACTTTACGGGATTTTGTCAGAATGATAGTTAATGTTTTTGAAGCACTCCCTGAAGGGGTGTAAAATCACCTGGAGACAGGGCACATTGCCCAGCTGGGTGCTGTATCTCCTTGTTGACCATCCATAGTGTTGATCAGTGTGTTGATTCCCTTTTTTTAGTTCCTCAGAGGCCATGGGGTTATTTTCTAGGTAGCTCTATCCAGCTACCAGAAAACTGGGGGCATTCTGTGTGCTCTGGCATAGAAGTCCTCTTTGCTGCAGCACTCCCCAGAACCAAGTATTTCTGAAGAAATCATGGGATGTGCAGCATCTCTTTCTTTCAGGAGTTTTGTGCTGTCCTGGCAGGCATGACAAGGGGCAAGAGCTCATCCTGTGTATGACGGGCCCCTGGTTTCTGGGAGACTTGAAGGAAAAGGCACTTTCTTGCTATTCACGGGAACACTGATGTAGCACAAGGTTTTATTGTCATGAGGTTGCAGCACTGTCTGACAGTCAGCAAACCCCAGTGGCAGGAGCCTCCTTGCAGACCTAACCTAAATGGGCTATAACAGATCACTTGCTAATGAATAATTCTTTTTTGCAGTGATGTTATTGTTGAGACTTTTGAAATTCTCCTAGCCCAAAAGGATCTTCCCCAGTGTCAAGGTTTGGCCAAGTCAGCAACTAAGCACCACACACCCCAGTGGGATGGGGGAGAGAATTGGAAGAGCAAAAGCAAGAAAACTCGTGGGTTGAGATAAGAACAGTTTAATAACTAAAATAAAATAGTCATAGTAATAATGGTAATGATAATAATAATGATTATGATGGTGATGATGGTAATAATAATAATAATAATACAATAAAAAGGAAAATAACAAGAGAGAGAAATGAAACCCAGGGGAAGTGGGGGAGGTGGAACCCACAAATGATGCAACCACTTACCACCCGCTGACCGATGCTGCCGATCCCCAAGCCACGATCGCTCCCCCCAGTTAATATACTGGGCATTATGTCATATGATATCAAGTATCCCTTTGGCCAGTTTGGGCCAGCTCTCTTGGCTGTGCCCCCTCCCCACCCGGCTTCTTGTGCTCCTGGCAGAGCATGGGAAGCTGGAAAAGTCCTTGACTAGTGTAAGCACTACCTAGCAACAACTAAAACATCAGGTGTTATCAACATTATTTTCATACTAAGTCCAAAGGCAGCACTATACCAGCTGCAGGGAAGGAAATTAACTCTATCCCAGCTAAAACCACAACAGTATCCATCCCTTATTCCGTACCATTTACATCATGCTCAGGTCCCATACTGTCCAAACGACTTCAATAACCACCACTCGCCTTCCCATCCTTTGATAAAATACACAGATATCATTTATCATCCCCTTAGTCTATGGACCACCCCTGTAAAATATCTGTAGAGGGTCCACAAATGTCCACAAAATGTTCATTGAGTTCATTTAGGCCATGACTTTGGGCTCCATCTATCATAACAATCTTTCAGGGCCAGAGAGATGGTGTGTGTGGTGTTGGATTATTGCATGCTGAAGTCAGTCTTTGTTCCATCACCGCTGCACTTTGCTTGATTCAGTCAAAGTTCATTCTTCATAAATTTGGGAGATTCTTACAATGATACCATTGATATGGCATATAGCAACCATAGGAGTGATGACATACAATATTATATAGCAATTAACAGCATACCATTCAGTTCATTGGCTATTTTGGCCCAAAATCAAATCCTCTTGAGGCACACATCAGACTCCTCCATCCTCCTGC
>WEKW01016595.1:12882-24853 GCA_013389905.1 Sula dactylatra | reverse complement strand
ACTCCTGACTCCACACAGGGCCACATAAATTTAAACAATATATCTAAGAGAAATGTCCAAATGCTTCTTGAACACCAACAGGCTTGGGGCCATGACCACGTCACTGAGGAGCTTGTTCCATTGCTTGACTACCCTCTCAGGGAAGAACTTTTTCCTAATATCCAATCTGACATTAATTATTCAATTAATTTATTTAATAGTCTTATTCTGGCCAGGCCTTTGGGAATACATCAATTTCAAAATCTGCTCAGAGGGTTTAAAGATGGGGAAAATAGTGCAACTCAATGAATAATGACTTGCTGGTTCTTCATTTTGTTCTGTGTGGGTATTTTGGATTTGTTCTTTGTGAGTGTTGAGTAACTGAGGTCCACTGTGTCAGCTCAGCATTTTAACAGATTCTAAAAAGCAGAAGAAACAAAAGGTACAGAATTTCTTTTAAATTAAGAATGGTTATACAAAGAGGATTTTTGGAAGCAACTCAGCTCCTACAAGAGTTAAGTGATGATTACTGTCACATCTGAAACTTTGATGTTGGGGAAGTGATGAACATCTAAGGCTAAGGAGAAAGTTGTTTATTCAGAGCACATTGTAAATCTAAATGTATTAACTTTTTTTCTTAATACTTACTAAGTAGCCACCATAACCAAAAGTAGTCCTGTGCTTTTGGAACAATTGCTTTCATCATAAAAAAGTTACCTCTCTTCCACAAATTAAATCCAGTCACTTCTGTTGTGAGACATGGAGATTGTTCAAAATCATAATTAATTCAGTGCCAGAAGTTGCCATAAAATGGAGAGTAAGGGCTATTTTGAGAATGTTAGTGGGATTTTAATAACTATCTGACCAGTTTCACTTCTGGTTGGGTAAATAATGTTGCACCACTCATCTTTGTTTTTTAACTACATGTTGATGAAGCATTTTTTTAATGTGAAGAAGCTACTTTTATTACAATATTAAAAACAAATAAAAGGCTGAGAGAGAAAAATGTTTTCAGAGACTTTTACAATCACAATAATAATATGTACAGATGTTTCCCCATCAAAATCATTTGCAGTCTGAGAGCTATTGAAGATGTCTGCTATTGACATAAATTGCCAGTGGAATATGTTAGTATCAAAATTGTTATTATAAGGATTCAAAAACAGGAATTATTGAAGCCCAAAGACAGACAATTGGTGCTTTTCAGAAAAACAGTTCATCCTTAAAAGGACAATAAAGTACCTAGTGTCACTGGTTTTGTTCTATCAGCTTTGTTGCAAACTTTTGTGTGTGTGTGTGTAAGTATAAAGCTACACTCATGTACAACTGAGAATACAAGTAAATAGAACTACACATTCATATAGATTTATACATTAACACACACATATTGTGTGTTCATTTCTTATTCCCTTCTCCTATGATGGTCTTTTATTCTCACTTTCCCTATGCTTATTTCTTGACAGACACTTTTTATTTTTCCCCTTTCAGTTATTCCAATTATAGACTCAGATTTTTTTCTGAAAATTCTCTGGGGAAAAATCAAAAGCAATTATGAACCCTACACTCTATGAGGTAACCAGGTTTTGACAGTGCCTGAGATCATTGCTGTTGACAAATTCAATACTGTGTGCAATTACTAGTATGGAAATTGATGGACCAGATAAATTAATGCTCTAACAAAAACTCTTTTCTTGTTATCTTTTTGTGTCAGCCCCATCCCTGATCCTCTACGTTGAATCATGAAAGGTCAGCAGCTTACAAGGTATTATGTATAGTCATGACAAATGTGAGTTTGGTTACAAAGAAGATGGCAATGATGGTTATGGTTGTTATTTTAGCTTTTCTTTTTTTTCACACAATGGAAAGGCTAAGCTCTTATCTGTGAGGAATTTTTCAGTGAACTAGTGAAAATATAGAGCAACTGCTCAGTAGTACTTTCATGCTGTGGAGATACACACCAAATTGTGCATAGAGCTATAAAAACAGCATACTGCATCAAACGCTTGTTAACAATGTCATGTAGATAAGAGCATCATAAATCTGAGTTTGAAAGGTAACGAAATGGCATGAGTGATACATCACTTAAACTGTTTCAGCACTGTGAAGAACATGAAAAAAATGACTGGCGGAAGAACTGAAGGTTGGATAATGCACTCAAATGAACAACAACTAGATTTTTAGTGAAGTATTTACAGCAGCGAAGAACGGCTGTGCTGAAGAAAACCAATTGACTGACACATGATGAGATCTTAGAGACTCACAGCTCTGTTGTCAGCTCAGCACTGCCTTGTGGTGGGACCGGGGACAAGTCACTTAACTTCTCCACTGTCATCTCTTCAGCCATAGCATGGAGCTGTTGTGATGGCTTTCCTTCTAGAGCTGCCTACAGAAATGTCAGTAGAACCGTATTCCAATGAAATCAAAGCCTGTCAGAAATTGCTGAATTCTCTGAAAATGTTTATTTGAGGCAAGCAAAGAACACTGTTAGAAAGATTAAAAGCCTGACCATATCCATATGTGCTGGTTTTTTTACATTTTGATGAAATGTATGGATTTGGGGTTTTTAAGCATATGAAGCAATTTTTAATCTTTAAATTGGGGTCAGTATGTTTGCTCTGTGCTTATGGTTTTCTAATTTAGGCCCTTTAGAATCAGGACAAAAAAAAAAATGGACCATTGACAAGAACTTCACGCCTTCATGGCCACTCTCACATTACTATCTTTAAAGTTTTATTTACCTGGAAACTTCATCCACCAACAACATCAGCTGAAAGAAGACATAGTAGGTTTTTTTGTTTCTTAGCATAACAGAATAAAAAAACACATAAATTTTGTGGAATGGTATTATTTTATAAGTCTCCAGGCTTTTTATTTAAAGGTCTAGGAGAAGAAAGATTTAGGTCACATTTTTTCAATGTACTAAGGACCCCGGTATCTAACTGCAGAATCACATCCTTTGTACCAATAATGATCACAGAATCACAGAATAATAGCGGTTGGAAGGGACCTCTGGAGATCATCCCATCCAACCCCCTGCTCCACCAGGCACACCCAGACCAGGGGCACAGCACCGCGTCCAGGCGGGTTTGAATGTCTCCAGGGAAGGAGACCCCACAGCCCCTCTGGGCAGCCTGTGCCACTGCTCTGGCACCCTCACAGGAAAGGAGTTTTTCCTCATATTCAGGTGGAACTGCCTGTGCTCCAACTTGTGCCCATTGCTCCTTATCCTGTCATTGGGCACCACTGAAAAGAGTCCGGCCCCATTCTCTTGACACCCACCCTTTAGATATTTATAAGCATTGATAAGATCCCCCTCAGCCTTCTCTTCTCCAGGCTGAACAAACCCAGGTCTCAGCCTTTCCTCATAAGAGGTGGTCCAGACCCCTGACCATCTCCGTAGCTCTCTGCTGGACTCCCTCCAGCAGTTCCTTGTCCTTCTTGAACTGGGGAGCCCAGAACTGGACGCAGCACTGCAGATGTGGCCTCACCAGGGCGGAGTAGAGGGGGAGGATAACCTCCCTCGACCTGCTGGCCACACTCCTTCTAGTGCACCCCAGGACACCGTTGGCCTTCTTGGCCACAAGAACACATTGCCCCATTGCTGCACATGATCTTAACATGTAACTAGTGCCAGGTATCCAGAAGCCTGAAGAGACAAGAAGTAGCAACTTTTCAACTTTCCTGCAAGACTGCAATCTCAAACTTTGAACTGTAAAATTTAAATAAACATGGTAGGGTTTTTTTAATTCTTTTTTCTAACTTTTTAAGTAGTTCACCATTCAAATTTTTTAACTGAACTCTATAGTCCTTATGGCATTTTCATTGCTTGTGTTGTGCATGCAGGCCTTCAACTTGCTGATACCTGTAGCGTAAGCTAGGTCTGGAAAATGCACTGTAAGATTAATAGACATTTCTACCCACATTATTTTTCATAGATGAAAATTTCTTCAGCAGACACTGAACAAAGTTGTTCTTCTAGAGAGAATTTCACACAGGTAAGATGAACCAGGAAACAGATAAAACAGGAAATTCAGAGTTGAGGCTAAAGATAATGAAATCAAGTTATCTAAAGCAATGATTTGCAGCCAAATGCCTAATGACCTTTAGAAATTATTGGATTACTCTGAAGGGCTCTGCAAATAGGTAACAAACAGAAGTCCACTGTGTAACACCTAAAATCCACTATATAATGATAACTTAAAAAAAATGAGGGGAACACAAATTGAAAAATGTTGAAAACCTATGATTAAAAAGTAAAGAACTAAAGCTTTAAAACCATCTTTAATCTGTCCTATGGGGATAGACGAATCGAGATGTACAGGTATTACCAAAAATTTATAGAATGTCACTTATTCTGACAACACGAATTTTGTGTTTGACTTTTCCGAATTAGCATTTGTGCCACTGTATGGTGACTTTGCACATCTTTGTATTTTCTTCTGAGAACAATGGGACTCTAAAATAGGTTCCTTATGTGCCTTTTTGTATTAAAAAACCCCCAAACAACCCAAAATAAATTAAAGAGCTTTCTTTAAAGGTGTGTTTGCTTTTTTTTAATCTTATATGAAATTATTAAGCATGTAGTACCTTATGACAGAATTGTCTCTAAGGAACTGGGACAAATACAACATGGGCCACAGATCAGAACTGAATTTTCTGACAAGCTACATTCCCAGAGAGTTAAGAGTCTGGAAAAGTTGTGAGGTATCAGAGTTATTTTAAAATCATCAAGCTCCTGCTTTAATTTCATACTAATATTTAGAGAGTATTTCAAGTCAGAAATACACAAACCTGAGTGCTGATAGAAATAGCAGCACTTGAAAATTTGTTCAGAACATTCAGAATTATATGTTGTTTTATTGTTCCTGGAAATACTGTCACTTTGAGATTAATGAAATTATTACCTTTCCAGTGCAGAGAAAAAAGAGTCAGCTTTAAAAACCTAGTCAAAGGCAAACTTTTTAAAATATCGCATCATTGCATTTTCTTTCCTGGTTGCCTGCTTAAAGCTCCCATTGACATTAACAAATGCCACAGATGGGTTCAGAGAGAGCACAGCTGTCTGTCCAGGTAAAAACTCTGGAGGTGTGTTAGAACCAAGGTATGATTAAGGTAAAGCTGTGCTAAGAGCTTCACAGTCTATTAATTAACCAGGAACCAAAATAGAGTCAAGTATCTGAAGACCTGAAGATAAATAGGGCCTAAGACTCAGGAGATTTCCATCTAATCTCTTGCAAGTCCAACTCTGAATGCTCATGGTGCGAAGATACACATCATCATCACATGCTTCAGATGTGAAATGTTTTGTTTGAGCAAGAGAAATAATCTGAAAGTAAAATAATGAAATAATGACCTTCTAAAAATAGCTAGTCTATTCCTCTGTTCTTCTAAGCTTGCCCCTCACACTGTAAATTCTTTAGACTTCTTTCATTAAACATGAGGACTGATTTTTCAGTCAGACCATTTGAGAATTTAAGCTAATCCACGTTAAATTGCCATGACAATTTAAAAGTAACCACTAAACAAATAATGTTGGCACTCCATGATCTTTTTATAACTTTGTGCTCCCTCTCATTTTCCACGCCTGCATTCTGACTTACATGGGTGGATTGTCATGTTATCAGCTCAGTCTCCCTGTTCAAAACATATGTGTTTTGTGCAAGCCTAATGCCTTCAGAAAGGTGGGTCTGCTCCAGTGGGTATTCTAAATCAGGTTTCCAAACAAACTGCCTTGGGTTCTGGAGTTCTCTCTTTTATTATTGACTGTGGATAGGCTTTTAACTTCTAGTTTAAATTAGGAGATTTTTTTTAGAAATCTTATGTTTGGTGACATGATCAACTATTTTAACTGATAAGGTGTTTAACCTCTGGTTTTTAAGAGTGTGTGTGTGTGTATATATATATATATATAAAACCCTCTACATTTCCAGTGTCTGAAAATTGTGGCCATACTTTTGTGAATAAGTACAAAATCTGTAAGTCTTGAGGAACTAGAGAAAAGTTTGTACTCATATCCACACCCCTGATGGAGTTGGAGGTATAAAAAAATATATTTGTGCTGAATAGCTCAAGGCTTTTTTGGTAGAAGTCATCTTGCCTTATGTTAGAAACCTACAGTGCAGAGGTCTCTATATGAGCTAGCTGTCCACATCCCTGTTATAGTCAATACATCTGGCCAAATCCAATTAGCTAAGATTATATTAGATGAATCCTGCCCTTAGCTAGATTTAAGTTTTTAATACACCCCTGAAGATGTCTTTTCATACGGAAAATAAAGAGAGCTTCTGCCTCACATAGGTGCTTAGGAGAAGAGCCAGAAGTTTGCCTATGGCTATGTTCAAAGCCATTCTCCAGTGTTCATGCCCCCAGGCCACCAGGAGCCACATAATGGGACCATAGGGAGTATCTTTCACCCTTCAAAACTCTTCAGAAAAAATCTTATTTTCTCTTCCAACAACCTAAGAATTGCTATACTAAAGGTTCTTCCTAATCCAGTCTACTGACAGCACACTGCAGGAGATATTTGAAATATAAGCAATAAGGATATACAGACTGACTGATTCAAACCGACGTGCCTTTGCCTTTCCTACAAAAAACAGATTCATTCTTTTTGTTTCAGTTTGGGACTGAAGAAGTCTGAAATCTCAAAAATATCCACAGGACAAGAAGTTCAATTTATTTCTGGCATAATCCTGTCCTGAATTCTATTAGAGCCTCCTGAAAAGAATTCCTTTAACTGACTCTTTTTTGACAAGTCATATCATTTTAAATTACCATACTGCTCTCATGTTGCTCATTAAATAGGAGATATGATGATAAAGTAGATGCAGCTAATTAGTAAAGAATATATTATTTATGACTTCTTAAAAAGATGAGTGACCTGTAAGTTAACATTGGTGGGGAATTAACTTTTAATTGGATGTGGTCTTACTGCTTTTTGCATTTCACCTCAAAAGTTTTAAATAGCGACTTCTTAATTCAAAGAACTGAAAGTTCACCTGTCAGAAGCGGTAAGACTGGGCGAAATAAGGGTACACTCCTATAAACTCTCTGTGCTGTGATCACTGGAACCTGTTAAATTCTGCAATAAATTATTTGTAGAATGATATCCAAAAGCACCAAATCAGCAGATAACATAGTCATATGCTCAACCTTAAGTCTGGGACAGATTTACAAAGATAATAAAATGCTGAGGCCCTTAAATCTTGTTTTCTCCCAATAACATCCAAAGAATTGCCATACTGAGATAGGCTAAAGTTTTTTCCTAATCCAATATATTGCTTGACAGCAGGGGATACTTGGATTATAAAAGAAATAGGCATATGCAGACAGATTCTTCTCTGGGGAGATCCTTTTTGCAATCAGCAGTTTATGGACTTCCTGAATATCGGTTTATATGTTCAATTGTGCTTGACAGTCAGAAGGATGGACCAATTCTACATGAATTTGCAGAATCCTTTTCTAATCCATTTAAGCATTTATGGGAACTTCCTGGTAATTTGCTACTTGTTCCTGTGTACACTTTTCTGCAATTTGATCTAAAAATCCCCTGACTATTTGTTAAACAAAACATACAGATTATCCTCCATAAAAAGAAGATGGAGCTATACCTAGCTTTCTTGTGTCTAATGATGTCTAATAACCAATAATGAATTTTATTCCCTGCTGTGGCCTTATGGTCTTTCTGTTTCTTCTGTATTCTCAACAGTGTGTTCACATTTATAATATATTACAAAGAATACTGAATATTCACAACATCCATTTCAATATTTTATAGGCACATATTTTTTACATGGGGACACACAAAAAACCACATATACATTTATATATATGTATATATATTTGTATTAGTCCTGCTTACCAAACTCAATAGTTTTATTACTTCTTTACCTGGTTATTCCAGCAAGCTCATGAAGTAACACCAAATATAAGGAGATCAATTTAACTCAAATATATTTGAGCATGCTCAATCATTCATACTTTCTGTGGGATAAGATAATATTGTCATTACTTTAAAATATACATTGAAATCAGTATATAGAAGTTCTGTAAAACAAGTATAATGTAAGGACCATACAATTTCTCAATAACTGCAATGTTTTAATTAAATCAGTTCAGCATCACAAAAAAGAGCATACTGTAAATATGTTTATTTTTCATTTGAATTGTTACTGTCGCTATTAATATTTTAGACATTTCATAAATATTTTAGGAAGTAAGTTTTCTTTATGTTTATAGAGTATGGCAGAGGATGCATAATTTAAGGAGAAAAAATATATAAATATACAGGTATTTATTAGAAGCACAAAGTCTTACCCTCAGAAAATGTCCATGTGAATTTTCTGTGAAAATTATTCTATATGAAATTTATCTTTTCTCCTTTACTCGTTTACCTTACTTGATTTAATAATTAAAGTTGATGGGAAAAATCTTTTGCAAATCTGAGTTTTGAAATATTTATTAGAAGGGAAACAAACATCACAAGAGACAAATAAGTGAAACTGAGAGACCAGCTTACTGGATTCATGCTTGCGTACTTCCTAAAGAAAGAAGGAATCTTCCCTCCTTAAATAAATTGTGTTTTCACTAGAACCAGTTTCCTTCCTTATGGAATCCCTCTTATATCACACTTTTTTTTTTTATTTCTTATAACAAAATTACAGTGGTTCCAGAGTTAAAACATAGGAAGAACTTCTGCTTGTTTCTGTAGACAAATCTATAAGCTGTCCAAGCCATGACTTTGGCTGCCAGCTGTTCAAACAGCTTATATTAATTTTTTTCATAATTCCTCAGAAATTAAAATATTTCCAAACTAATCAATGCTTTAGTCTTTATAAAGGCAGGAATTACAAAGACTTCTAGAATTTTTAATTGGCTGTCCAATCTAGCCAGACTTGACTTATGACTGTGTGTCTTTTTCTCCCACTTTCTTTTGCTGTTCTTGTTTTCTCAGTCTAAATAGGATTATTGCAACATCTGGGTTCTGATACGGGCATAGTCTTTCCAGATGTGCTCTCTGCTTAGGGGTTAATTATTTTCTTACCCTGATTATAATGTTAAGGGTTATGAAGGGAGAATGAATTGAACCAACTCTTCTTCATATTCTCTTCTTTCTAGGTCATTTAAACATTGTCAGAAATATAACCATGGCCTTGAAAAAGGATATCTCATTCTGCCTGACATCCATTCTTTAAATGCCACCACTTAAACCATCTTTACCTGTCAGAATCACAGACTCACGGAATGGCAGGGGTTGGAAGGGACCTCTGGAGACCATCCTGTCCAACCCCATTGCTCGAGCAGGCACACCCAGACCAGGGGGCACAGCACCGCGTCCAGGCAGGTTTGAATGTCTCCAGGGAAGGAGACTCCACAGCCTCTCTGGGCAGCCTGTGCCACTGCTCCAGCACCCTCACAGGAAAGGAGGTTTTTTTCATATTCAGGTAGAACTTCCCGTGCTCCAACTTGTGCCCATTGCTCCTTGTCCTGTCATTGGGCACCACTGAAAAGAGTCCGGCCCCGTGCTCTTGACACCTGCCCTTCAGATATTTATAAGCATTGATAAGATCCCCCCTCAACTTTCTTTTCTCCAGGCTGAACAAACCCAGGTGTCTCAGTCTTTCCTCATAAGAGAGATGCTCCAGTCCCCTGATCATCTCCTTTGCTCTCCGCTGGACTCTCTCCAGAAGTTCCCGTCTTTCTTGAACGGGAGAGCCCAGAACTGGACGCAGCACTCCAGATGTGGCCTCACCAGGGCGGAGTAGAGGGGGAGGATAACCTCCCTCGACCTGCTGGCCACACTCCTTCTAATGCACCCCAGGACACCGTTGGCCTTCTTGCCCACAAGGTCCCTCCTGCCTTTTCCTGTGTCCTTTCTATACATCCATTACAGGGAGAAATAGTTTTAAGTATTATCAACCTGACCTTAGTAATATTGCATCTGATCTACTCTAAGAGGAACCTCAACATTTTTCCTAATATCATAATAGATCTGGTATAACCTGAATCAGTAATCATCAAAGATTTTCTCATTTAATATCTTTTCTATACCAAATGGAAGGTGATTTCCATATAAACTCTGTAGTTAACTGCACAAATACTGTACCTAGAAATACAGCAGGCTCCAAATGAAAAAACAAGTGCATCTGACTGACTACTAAATACTACTGACTTTGCCTCATGACACACTTTTGAGAAAGGGAAACATTCCAATTCCCATTTTTTTAACTGGGAAATTGTAGCAGAGAGTGAATAACTATTGAAGAACACACAAGGAGTGAACCCAGTTATCAACTTCCAGTAGGATGACAAGTTTTTCTAAGACTTATTAAAATGCTATATTGCATACCAACCTCAGTGGTATGAATTGAGAAATATACATTTTAGAAAACTGTTTTTGGCAGAATAGCTTTGGACTTAATGTAAACAAAGTAGAAAATCTTGAGTAAATCAAAACCAAAAAAATCCCAGAAAACAAACCCACTCACAACTGTAGGAAAGATTGTTCAGCCTTGACAATACCATTTCCTTAAAATGATACTATATTATCTTTGGAAAATAAAATATTACACCTTTATTTTATTTTATTTTATTCTGAACCCAAATTAAAACAGTATCATTTTTAACTCTCTTGAAACTTTACTCTGAGTCAATTGAATAGTGTTCCACATTGCTGTGTGATACATCATTGCAGATGTAGTGAGAGAGATTTGACTTTCTCCAAAGTGCTATAGACTGGAAACAGACTGCATTTCCTATAATGTAGTGCACCTATCCTCTAAAGAAATGATGTGAAGCATCACATCTTCAGATCTAATATGTGAAATGCATTTTGATCCCCAAATCTGAGACAAGAACAAAAACCAAAAGCACTTGAACCTCAGGCCTCCTTATATTACCTTCCCTGTAATACCACATTACTGCACAATGTCAACTCTTCAGAAATAATTACTTCAGTCCAACAAGCCAAGAAGTTTTTGTCTTAATATTATTTTTTACTGGTTAATATCTAACTTCACTCTATAAACAATGCCAAAACAGATCCCTTTATTCCATTAAAGAGATATTCAGAATTTTTTAATAAATTGCAATATGCCAATTTCCTGTAGACAGAAAATTATGCTTTTAACTCACTTCTAAATCCCACTTTTTGTAAGATGTATGAAAATAGTACAAAAGGCATACTAGGTACAAGTAAGACAAAAATTAATAACTGTACTGCCTGTACATAAGAAAATCAGTGCTTTCTTCTGACTTACAATTCCATGGATTTTCGAATGACTGCCCTTAGACAGAAATCAACTCACCTAAGCTACTTTTTGCAGTAGATACTTAAAGTGATTTTCTTTCCTTATTTCCTTCTCACCATGTTTATAGTTTATCATTATAGGTATGGCTGAAAAAATGAGTGTGGGGTCTCATTACTTTCTCTATTTTTCATTTTCTTTTAAAAAAGTATTCACCTCTGGTCATTTTCTGAACTGATTGTTCACTGCCCTTTACCTTCAGGGTCATTTACAGGAAAGCAAAATGAGACTAAACTTACTGGAGCTGAAGGGCAGTCTTACATCTTCTTGTGTTTTCTGGCTCACTGCCTGAAGTGCAGAGTGCTGGGGAAAAAAAGAAAAATTTTATTTTTTTCCCATAAAAACTTTTATTTCAGTTGTATGTTAACTGCAAATCCTAAAATTGATTATAACATCTTACTTCATTCCCTTGCAATGAGAAGTTTAATCATCTGCTTGGAAGAAACATTTCTGCTTCTTGCACAGTGTACTTTTTCTCAAAATCACAAAGTTCTTCTTCTATCCAAAATTATTCTTCTATGTTTCCAGTAAGTAGCTAAATTCATATGTGTCATTTTCCTTCTATCATTCCCTTCAGACAGGCAGAACATAAAAAAACCTGTCAACTTCCTATGAAAGATTTATCTTTAACATCATAAGACTTCAGGATCAACTTCTGGAAGAACTCTTTTGGAAGAAAGGGAAAG
>WEKW01016595.1:0-12875 GCA_013389905.1 Sula dactylatra | reverse complement strand
TGAATTTTCAGTACGACTTTTCACTGCAGCTTGGCAGGATCTGTCATTCAGTAGACTGCATTTGTTTGTAGTGAATGAAAAGTCTCTGGGAAGGAAAAGGAACAGACTACATTTCTTGATATGATCGATTTTAGATATGAGGCGGGGAGTGCAATCAACCATTGATTGTGTATTGTTGACTACACACACAGTGTTCAATATCATCTAACTTAAGTATCTTTGGAGGATACTATTAAAACTATCTCAGTGAATCTATTACAAGTATCTGCTGTTCTAAAAGGGAAAAAGAAAAAGGTTATAGAAAAAAGGCATCACGGAACAGCATAAGGTTTGACAGATCTGGAGTGTGTCCCTAAACAGAAAGACCTGGGATTTCCATTTGTGAGGACCTTTTGAATTGAGATGACCTTTAAATATATCCTGATGGTGGGGGGAAAGCAATATAACTATCATTGGCAAAAGCAAACTGACTCTAGATGCAACTTTAAGGACTTTTTTTCACTTCAGACTCAAAGTAAAATCTCATGAGGTATGGAAATTATAGCAATAAGTCACCACAGCTGATGATCATCAGCAAGGGTAAAACCTGGGTTTTTGAAGATTAAAAGCAGNAGAGGCAGTTGGTGCTGCCTCATGAAACATTCTCTACAAGTTAAACCTGACCTGAATGCATCTCTCAACCTGCAGTTTCTCAAAGTTAGGTTCCTTTTACAAATACATTTTAAAATAAGTTTTATTATTTATAATTTTAATTCTGATCTTTTGAGCTCATAGGAGATTTGTAGATGGAAACACACATGGGGAAATAAATATTCATCTAGGCATAATATTGTTTGGTTTTGATTAGGGTTAAATCATTCAGATTTCCTTTCTCACCAAGGGATATTCAGTGGCGAAGTACTATGCAGGAATTGGAAAAACTGTATGTTGAGAAGGCATCATTGTCCAGTGGCTGCTATATCATATACTTTCAAGAAAAGCTCTGAGATTCATCTTGCCTCAGTTTAAATGTCAAGAATTTAAATGTCTCAGCTTTCACCACTGTGAATGAAGAAAGATATTGTTTAAGGGATGTTCCACATGTTTCTCAGCAAGCTGGGGATAAATACATGAAATATGCACACATCGGACTTTATTTTTCCCAATGCAATGGATGCAAAACCAGTAGCTTCCTGATCCCATAACGCTTGTGCTGGTAATTTAATTGTCTTTATTACTTTCTCTTTCCCTTTGCCTTCCTCCTTTTGGGGTTTTTATATTTATAGAATTTTACCTTCATCTACACAAAAAGCATTATGAAGAAGAGCCATCACACTGGAATCTCCTAAGGACATTAGCACTTAAATATCCCCAGCCATCTCAGAATATTTTTCTGGAAGATGTAGAGGTGGAGTGGCAAAGCAAGGAGGCTTGAGTAAATTAACGTGAATAGAGGAGATAAAAATGATGGATGTATTTATGAAAGTAGAAGATAGTGGGTCAGAAATGCACTAAAAGATCTTAGAGGTTTCATCATTTCTGCTGAATGTGCAAGTTTTTATGAAAACCTGTTATTTTTACTGACCTACTCTGAATTAAAAGGTGGATTTTTTTACATTTTTATATTTTCAGAATGAAGGAAGAATTCTTTTTTTCTTCTTGAAGTGATGTAATGTCTTTTTTATCCTGAAATTAAATTTGTTCAAATGAGATGGCACCAAAAGTTTCAAAATTTATCCAAGCTAGTCTAATGAATCATTTATTTTGAGTTAGTTCATATGCAGAGGGCAGGGAAGAAACCAACTCCAAACCTCTGACTTTTGACTGGGAGAAAAATATATGCATTGTTGCATGACAGAAAATCTGGTGAAATAAAACTGTAATCTGGATCCAGATGCTCCAAGGGTTGAGAAAAAACCCTTCTGAAACTTCTTGAAAGAGCAGTAAGTCTGCAGAGTTAAACTGCAATTGGCATATGCCATATACAGAGTTCGCCAAAGCTGGACAGGTTACGCTGTGTGATCACAACATAAGGTCCTGTCTGGACAGAATTCAACCAACTACACATTTTCACAAGCCAAAAAGTGAAGTCAAGGAATGATATCTCAATATAAGTTAGGAAAATGGACAGTGAATCAGATGCTTCACTGGTGGTTATCCACTTTGCACAGTACTATTGACAGCAGCAGCTTGAAACCAATGCAGAACAATCATTACTTCATTGCTGTTATATATGGCAAGAGTTTTATAGACCATAGACCCTCTACTGGCTTTTTTTAAGCTTCCAGGCTAAAATGGAGAGGTTTATAATCCTCCAGATGAAGACATGGAGTCTGCCCAGACCACAGCTCATGCAAAAGTTTATGCACAAAGGCATCTTTGTATCCACCCTTTACTGCGTACTCCACAGACTAGAATCATCCTTTCAGACCTAACAGCAGCTAAGTCTGTCACATTGCCAATAAATAAACAGAGAAGGTCTTTCAATGTTACATGCCACTTAAGATCTGCTCCTCTGGAGAGAATGAGAAGAGGCAGCCACTGTTTGTCTCTTCATCTTTTGCCTCTTATGCTCTGTGGACTGAATTCTATTATTGGTTATATTTAAGTGGAAAATAATTTTCATGGTTTTTTGATGGACAAAGTAAGCCATGACTTCAAGTTGCTCTCAAAACTAAGTGAAGGTATCTACATGCTTCTTTTTTTCTCTCATTTTTCCTTTCATATTCTTTTTCTTTAAAATTATGCTCAGAGATATTATTTGTCTAGTTCTGTATCCATTTCAAAGCACTGCCTGGAGAGCTTCATGTGTTTCTTGGCTTGTATCAGATTAAATTTTGGGAGGGTGAGTCAGGAATACAACGGGGAAGCAAGTACAAGGAAGCTGAAATGAGGTTTGTTCAGTGACATATATTCAGAAACATGGTGAGACACAGTCACACAGGCAGCTAAGACGCTCGTCAGCCTTTCCATCCCTACAGACATAAGCAAATCCAGGGAAGGTCAAACTAAGTTTGAGAGCTTTAGCTTCATCTTTTATGAATGTTTGTCCTCATCACAAAACCCAAATGGAATTTGGTTCAATTGAGTGGAAAGTCGGGAATAACAGACATCACGAGCTTTAGCTAAAATGCATTGGCAGCAGTATCTGGGAAACATGTTAAGACATCTGCACTGTCCTTTAGCAAGCTTTTATTGTCAGCCTTTCAGTCTATTTGAACCTAAAGCCTCATCAAATCAACAACTGAAATAAGTTTCCAAGCTAGAAAAAAAGACAAAAAAAAAAAAAAAAAAAAAAAAAAAAAAAAAAAAAAAAAAAAAAAAAAAAAAAAAATTACCACAGCAATACTTCCTAAACAGCAAAGAACAACTGGGGAAAAAAAACAAGAAGAAAAAGCTATTCTTATAATTATGTACTTAGAAGACAAACAGAGGAGAGGAGGGGAAAAGAGCACCAAAGAAATGCTGAATACACTCTCTCAAAAAAAGTACCCAGACCAGGCTGGCTTATGGGAATTTTTATTAGTTCTGAAATTAGAAACAGGGCACTAGGGTTGGGGAGAGGGGAGTGTCTCAAACCAGCTGCAGCTCATTTTAATTAAGGGCTAATTAGCAAGTAAAGCCTGCTGGAAGTGGGAGAAGTCTATGTCCCTATATAATACAGAGCAGCTCACTGAAGCAATGTTTGAGAGCTTAGGGATACTGGTGGAGGAGAAGTACTACTGATTAAATTTAGAAGTGCTTAAGTACTTCTATAGGTTGGTTGTTTTTTTTTTTTCTTCCCCAAAATATCTATATTTGCTTAGAAATTCCTTGGATGTAATGCTCATGTAGGAGAAAAAGGTTCAAGATGGAGGTCTATAGAAGTCAGGTATAGAAATTTAGCCTTCTAAATCCATTATTTCTTGAAGCTTATGAGATTCCCCCCACCTTTTTTCCTCCTGATTTCCTATGCTAGTTATTCACATAGTTCTAATTTGCTATGGAGTAGCATGTAACACCTCTTTTTGTGTAATAACTAAAAGTGATAGCAGTTTTCTAGTGCTGAGATATTTCTGAATTGCCTGGATATCTATGTTCTGCACCTCCTCCCAGAACATAGAGTAGCTCTGTGTTTACAAGATCTGACTTAATATTTGTTTATCTAAATCTAATCTTTTTATACATGTGAAATTTTAATAGGTGCTTAGGTGGTATTTCCTGCTGCCTGGAATTCTACTTATTAGAGGTATGAAAAGGGATAAGAAAAACTAACCAGGGAAAAACCCACCTGCTTGTTTAGTCTTTTGAGGTTCACCAGAGAACAATTAGCTACTTTTCTGAATAATAATAGCAGAGGTATTCCCTGTCTAGAAATGATGATGTAGTACTCATGTCTTGGGTTCTGCATGTGTTTTTAGAAAGGACATACTCGCTTGGGTCTAGCTGTTCTTTATTGCTCCCTAAATTCTAATCATCTAAGGATGGCGTATATCAGAAAAGGCTGCATTACTGAACAGCATAAGGAAGTGAATAACTATTTTTAAACTTAATGTTATCTGGCCTATCTGCAGACCAGCTGGGTTTAGTGACATCAAATCCTAGGGAAACTTTTGATGGGGAAGATATTTCTGTATAAAACTTAAATCCCTCAGGGTTGTGCTGTGAATGTGTTTCCCAGTGTTCAATAATATTAGGAACCAACTGGTGGAGATGAGGTTATTAATGACTGAAAAATGGCAGATGTTATGCTCATTTTGTTAGGGGCTGGGGAAAGGGGTGAGGTCAGAAAAGAATGTGAAGGAAAATAAATGTAAGTTAAATGTCTGTTCCTTGGATAGTTGCATAACTTGGGGGTTGGGAGGCAGCAGGGTCCAAAGTGGCAATGCTAATGCCATCACATCCAATAGGGAATAAGACAGGCCAACCACAGCAGTGACAAAGGTGCCTTAACTGCCTCACAAGGTGACAGTCATAAGACCAACCACTTCAAGAGTGTGCAGGGCTGTAGCGGATCCTCGTGCACCCCTCCAAAGAAACCTGTGTGCTCAATTACCTCTCTGAAATGCCTGTACACCAATGCACACAGGGTTGGAGAATCCACTGCCTTGGGGTGAGGAAGAACAAGTCAAGAGCTTATGGGAAAAAACCAAGGGGCAGCAAATATGGGTGACGTTGTTGTGGGCATTTGCTATAGGCCACCTGATCAGGAAGAGGAAGTCAACAAGGCCTTCCACAGACAGCTGGAAGTAGCCTCGCAATCGCAGGCCCTGGTTTTCACGGGGGACTTCAACCACCCTGACATTTGCTGAAAAAGCCACACAGCGAGGCGTACACAATCCAGGATGTTCCTCGAGAGCATCGAGGACAACTTTTTGACACAGGTGTTGGAGGAGCCAATGAGGCAAGATGTGCTGCTTGACCTTATACTAACAAACAAAGAAGTTCTAGTTGAGGATGTGAGGGTTGGAGGTATCCTTGGCTGCAGTGACCATGAGATGGTGGAGTTCAGGATCCTTCGCGGTAGAAGCAGGGCAACAAGTAGGATTACAACCCTGGACTTCAGGAGAGCCAACTTTGGCCTCTTCAAAGACCTGCTTGGAGGAATCCCATGGTTTAGAGCTCTAGAAGGTAGGGGGGCCCAAGACAGCTGGTCAGTATTCAAGTACCACCTCCTCCAAGCTCAAGATCAGTGCATCCCTGTGAGGAAGAAGTCAAGCAGAGGAGCCAGGAGACCTGCATGGGTGAGCAAAAAGTTTGTAGAAAAACTCAAAGAAGGAGGTTTACAGGATGTGGAAAAAGTGACTGTCCACTTGGGAGAAACATAGGAATGTTGTCAGGTTATGCAGAGATGCAACGAGGAAGGCCAAGGCCCACTTGGAACTAAATCTGGCAAGGGATGTCAAGGAGAACAAGAAGGGCTTCTTCAAATACATCAATAGTAAATGAAAGACTGGGAAAACTGTGGGCCCACTGCTGAATGAGGTGGGTGCCCTGGTGACACAGGATGCCAAGAAGGCAGAGTTACTGAATGCTTTCTTTGCTTCAGCCTTTCCTGCTAAGGCTGGCCCTCAGGCATCCCAGCCTCCAGAGGTGTGACCAGGTGGACGATCTGCTCAGCCGGGTGGCACAGCTAAGGGAGGAAGTGGAGAGGTTAAGGAGCATCAGGGAGTGTGAGAGGGAGGTAGATTGGTAGAGCTGCACCTTGCCATCCCTGGGGCCAAGGCAGCGGGTGGAGGCTCCACAGTTGATCCCCTACCCTCTTGTCACCAAGTAGAAGGAGGGGACCTAAGAGATAGGGGAATGGAAAGAGGTCCCTGCTTGGGGGGTGGGTGGATGGGGGAGGCAGATGAATCCTCTCCGAGCCTTCCTCACCTTCCCAGCTGCCCGAACACAACAGATCTGGGGCTCTGGAACCTGAGGGCCAGGCAAATGAGGATGTAGGTGAAGGTCCATCCAGGGGGTTGCCTAGGGTGAGTCAGTCAGCCCCATGTATTATGACTGCCTCTGTTAAGAAGAAAAGAAGGGTAATTGTCATAGGTGATTCCTTTCTGAGGTGAACAGGGGACCCAATATGCTGATCAGACCCATCCCACAGGGAAGTCTGCTGCCTCCCTGGGGCCTGGGTTAGAGATATGACTAGGGAACTCCCTGTTTTTAACTAGGTTTGAAGGGGGAAGGGGATATAGCCAGGCCCACTAGCGAGGAGAGTAGGGGTGGCGTGCCAAGGTTGGGGGTGAAATCAATAGCTCAGCTCAAGTGTATGTACACTAATGCACACAGCATGAGCAACAAACAGGAGGAGCTGGAAGACATTGTGCAGCAGGATAGCTATGACTTAGTCACCATCACAGAGGCATGGTGGGATGACTGTTATGACTAGAGTGCTGCAGTGGATGGCTATAAGCTCTTCATAAAGGATAGGCAAGGAAGGAGAGGCAGTGGGGTGGCTTTATGTGTTAGGGAGCGTTTCGATTGTATAGAGTTTAGCGATTGTGATGATAAGGTTGAGTGCTTATGGGTAGGGATAAGTTGGAAGGCCAACAAGACAGATATCCTGCTGGGAGTCTGTTATAGACCACCCAACCAGGATAAAGAGGTAGATAAAGCATTCTACAAACAGCTGGTAGAAGTCTCACAATGGGTAGCTCTTGTTCTCATGGGGGTCTTCAACTTAATGGGCATCTGTTGGAAATACAACACAGCAGAGAGGAAACATCTAGGAGCTTTCTGGAGTGTGTGGAACATAACTTCCTGACACAGCTGGTGAGTGAGTCTACCAGCGGAGGTGCCTTGCTTGACCTGCTGTTCATAAACAGAAGGACTGGTGTGAGATGTGGTGGTTGGAGGCTGTCTTAGGTTTAGAAACCATGATACCATTGAGTTTGCAATTCTTGGTGAAGTAAGAAGGGGGATCAGCAGAACCACTACCTTCCGGACTTCTGGAAGGCAAACTTTGGCCTGTTCAGGGCACTGGTTGGGAGAGTTCCTTGGGAGGAAGTCCTGCAGGGCAAAGGAGTCCGGCAAGGCTGGGCTTTCTTCAAGAAGGATGTCTTAAAGGCACAGGAGCAGGCTGTCCTCATGTGCTGCAAGACAAACCAGCAGGGAAGACAACCGGCCTGGCTGAACAGGGAGCTTTTGCTGGGACTCAGGAAAAAAAGGAGAGTTTACCACTTTTGGAAGAAGGGTCAGGTAACTCAAGAGTACAGGGATCTTGTTAGGTCATGCAGAGAGAAAATTAGGAAGGCAAAAGCCCAGCTAGAACTCAATCTGGCCACTGTTGTAAGGGATAAAAAAAAATATTTTTACAAATACATTAACAACAGAAAGAGAGCCAAGGAGAATCTCCATCCTCTATTGGATGTGGAGGGGAACATTGCCACCAAGGATGAGGAGAAGGCTGAGGTANAAACCCCCCATAGTCCAGGAGGAAGAAGTTTATGACCTGCTGAGCCACCTGGACACTCACAAGTCTATGGGGCTGGGTGGGATCCACCCAAGAGTACTGAGGGAGCTGGCAGAGGAGCTTGTTCCCCAGGGGTCTGTGCTGGGTCCAGTCCTGTTCAATATATTCATCAATGACCTGGACAAGGGGACAAAGTGTACCCTCAGCAAGTTCACTGATGATACCAAACTGGGAGGAGCGGCTGATACACCAGAAGGCTGTGCTGCCATTCAGTGAGACCTGGCTAGGCTGGAGAGCTGGGCCCAGGGGAACCTCATGGAATTCAACAAGAGCAAGTGTAGGGTCCTGCCCCTGGGGAAGAACAACCCCACGCACCAGCACAGGTTGGGGCTGACCTGCTGGAAAGCGGCTCTGCTGAGAAGGCCCTGGCAGTGCTGGTGGGCAGCAGGTGACCATGAGCCAGCACCGTGCCCGTGTGGGCAAGAAGGGCAGCGGTGTCCTGGGGTGCATTGAGAGGAGTGTGGCCAGCAGGTCGAGGGAGGTTATCCTGCCCCTTTACTCTGCCCTAGTGAGGCCACATCTGAAGTGCTGCACCCAGCTCTGGACTCCCCAGTTCAGGAAAGACAGGGAAGTGCTTGAGTAAGTCCAGCGGAGAGCTATGGAGATGCTCAGGGGACGGGAGCATCTCTCTTATGAGGAAAGGCTGAGACACCTGGGTTTGTTCAGCCTGGAGAAGAGAAGACTGAGGGGGGATCTTATCAATGCTTATAAATATCTGAAGGGCAGGTGTCAAGAGGATGGGGCCTGACTCTTTTCAGTGGTGCCCAACGACAGGACCAGGGGCAATGAGCACAAGTTGGAGCACAGGAAGTTCCATCTGAATATGAGAAAAAACTCCTTTCCTGTGAGGGTGCTGGAGCAGTGGCACAGGCTGCCCAGAGAGGTTGTGGGGTCTCCTTCCCTGGAGACATTCAAACCCGCCTGGACGCGGTGCTGTGCCCCCTGCTCTGGGTGTGCCTGCTCAAGCAGGGGGGTTGGATGGGATGATCTCCAGAGGTCCTTCCAACCTCTACAATTCTGTGATAACAAGTATTCTTGGAAGCAGTTTTCAGGTATGCAAGCAAAGGGAAAGTGACTGCCTATGGGCAGTGTGGATGTAAAAAGTGTAAACAGTGCCTGACTAAGCTTTTTTTTTTTGGGTATCGTTCACCTTGACACCTTGAATTCAGCAGATTTTAAGTATGGTCTTCCATAGCATCCTTTTGGTTAAGTTGGAGATGCATGGACAGACATGTGAATATAAGGTGAACTAGCCTAACTGAAAGAGCAACTGTCAATGTTTTGAATTTTAATCAGGAGGTGGTAGAGTGGTCTTTTTCTCAGGGTCAATACTGGCTTGCTATTATTTAACTACTTCATGGCCTGGATGATGGTCTGTAGCAGTACAGGCTCCCCATGTGATCCTCTCTCATTCACTCTGTGTGTGAGACTCCTGAGGCAATAAGTGTGGTGGTTCCAGGTATTGTAGGGGTTGTCTACTGTAATCTTTGTGTTCTTTACTCTGCTGTTTTGCTGACTGCTGAGGTCAGTCTCAAATGACTTCTCCGTGGCCCTTGGCTATGCCAGCTCTGTGGTCCTCTTCCATACCAGCTACTGTGTTAACTGTATAGTCTGTTTGTATGTCCTGTTGTCCATGGTGCTTCACTGGTTTTGCTCAAGTAAAAGCTGCATATAATTCTAGTCTCCCCATCAGCACCACTGAGAAGTGATTTTCAGCCCGGAAGAAAATTTCTTACTGTCACTGGGTTCCTAGCCACATGGTGAGTGCCAGGATTGTCATACTTCTTTTTCTTCTTTGCTGTGCTCTGAACAGGATGTGGTTAATGGTTAAACAATTGTTTTCATTTTTTCCCTGGTTTTTTCCTTCAAGTCCAGCTGAACAGCCAACATGTGTCAAGGCATAGGCACATGTTTTGCTCACTGACTCTAGTCACCTAATGTAATTAGAAAAGTGTGTTGGCCACACTGACACAACGTGCAATGTTCAGGCTAAATGCAACTGTCAGTGCAATTTCTTTGATCCAATGAGTTTCTGAGATAGAATATATTTCACTTGGACTGGCAGTGGCCAGTTGGGTTTCATGCATTTCTGGCAAGGTAGTAGTCTAGTAACTTGATATATACTTCATAGCTATTAGATCATGCCTATGGCCTATAGGTATGTTCAAACTGGTGTACTGCCTGACATAAAATACAGTATGCCTTTTAGCTCTGAATGGGTCCAAGAGATATTGATGCTGTTGAAAATGCACTAAGTGCTGTAGAGAATAATTGTGATGGTTTGTTTCAAGGGGTTTTTTTGACTGTTTTCAGCTGTATGTTTTTGAGACAGCTGATAGCAGAGGGGGAAGGAAGCACTGAAAAAGAAAGACATGGCCTGACAGGGATAAAAGGTATCTTTATTTGACAATTCACTTGACTTGAGCAGTCTGTTATAGGTCTCTCCAGTATCTGGTAATGGAACCTTTTCACTTTATTTTTCTTTTTTTTTTTAATTAAAAAAGCCTGTTGAGTGCAGAAGTGTGTATCCAGCTGGTTTTACAATCTCCCAGCTTCATGGAATCTCGCATCATGTTTTACCATCAGCAGTGATGTCTGGGGGCTGAATATACTAAATGACAAAGGTGAGAATACAGTGTGACCTCTCTTAAAAGATCTTTCATCTAGGAAAGAAAGCTATAAGAGGAATCCATGTCTATAATCTAAAAAGAATAAAAATTAAGAGAATTCCATATGGAGTAAGGGTAATAACATATTGTAGCTGAATGTGGGAATAGTGGAAATATTAAGAGAGCAAGAATTCATACCAAGCACTATGGTTTTTTTAAGTTATACCATCAGAGAACCAAGTGTATAGGCTGATGGTAGAGGCTGATGTTTGTGGATATATGGCCTGCAGTAGTATTCCAAAGTATGACACATTTACTACTAGTATGTAAATGTCTTCAAAGTAATACCCAAAAAAGAAACAAAACTGCAAAGTGAATTGGCAACTACCATTTAGAATAGCATGGTTCTTAATGTGATGCCTGCAAGCAAAATAAATCTCAAGTCCTAATCTAATGCCAGAGAAGTGATCTGGTATTCTTGTTCGGAAAGCAGAGGAATCCAAATGTAATAGTTGCATGTAGGTCCTGACAGAACCTCTGAACTTAGAAAATAACTTTTCCATTGTTGTTTGTTTGCCTAGAAGGAAAAGGAGTTCTTATTTTTTTAAGCTGTGAAACTGCCTATTTCAGATGATGTGCCTTCTCATTAACATGAAATTTCTCTGCTGTAATGAAGTGTTGGCTTCTGGCTATGTTAAGCTTAATTATAATTATTTTCCTCCTAACACCTTTGTATCCAATGATTTTTGTCTTATCAAGCCCGATAGTAAATGCAGAATTAAATGGAAAAGTGCATCTAATGTTTAATTCATGGTAATTTGTTCAATTTTTTATGATCTGAGTAAAATAACATGTATGAGAATATATTTGATTAATCTTTTTTGTCCCGGTATAATACATTTGTTAGGAAACATCAAATAACTATAAAAAACAATTTAGATGCAACTTATTACCATAAATAACTTACTTGAACTGTTAGTTCAGATTACCGAAAATAGAAACCTAGAAGTGCATGCGACTTGGAATACGTGGAATGTCCTAATTTTCCTCTGTAAAATGATATTTAGTGATACCTCTACTGATTGTTATAGAATGAAGCAAACTTAAGGCCAAAGTCACGCTTTTTGAAAGGGGTTCTTCAGGAGCAATGGGAACCTTGGGGAAACAATAATATCGGTAGTATTCATGAAAGTCTTACAAATGTGTTATGAAGAGGTGTTCAGGTCCTTGCAGCTAGGTTGATCAGGAGAGCTAAACATTATCTGTGTAATGGGTAGGAGATATCTTCTATGTGTTTCAAAGGACCCCGCTTACTCTGAATCTCTTGGAATAACAGTTGGCATTTGGCAAAAAGGGTTGGCAAGAGCAATTTGACTTCAGGCAGATGTTATGGTGCTCATTGGCTTGCCTTAGCCTTACTCAGCTCTAGCTATGAGGCTTTTTTTTTTTGCCAGTGTTACCAATATGATTCAGTGCCTTATTTCATACACTTGGTGGGACCTGTAGAGATAAAATACAAAGATTTAAATTCAGGACACTGGATTGCAGCTTAGGTTAGCAGAAGGTAACCCTATCTTCTCTAGGAGTGAATCCAGAAAAGCAAGGGAAGTAGTGCATTTCTTCTGATATATGTGATATATGGTGCATTAAAATGTTCTACAAAATAGAATGCAGTATTTATTTACTCCTACTTTTATGCCAAAGGATTTCAGTTCTTCACAGCTTAGGAAGTAACTTCTTAATTTGTATCTGCAAGCAATTATGCCAACACACTACATAAACAATTTTATTACAAAGTATTAAAATTAGTATTTGGAAAACACTGCAGAACTCCCAGGTGCCTGTCAGCTTATACTAGTTGGAAGTTATAATGTGTAAAACTGTTGCAATGCTAATTCTATGCTTAACAGCCTTTTTTGTGGTACTCTGACATCAAGAGTGGATATCATCTGTCTCCACCTGGACAGAGGGACAGAGAAGTCAGATTCCACCTCAAAAATACCTCAGCCAGCACTAATTTTCATTCATTGTTATGCTAATCAGTCACTTCATAGTAAGACTTTTGTGTTCAATAAGCCACACTGACTGGATAGTGCTATGTCCTGCTATTGAGCCAATGAAGATTTTTTTACTTAGTGTCTTAAATGGAATTATTTCTTTCTGTTTGGAATAGCTACAGTATAACACTTGGTCTAAACTATGGACCCTGTTCTTAGAAATGAGACTCTAAAACTGACTTCCGAATTTAGTTCTGTAGGTAAATTTCTGATGGGAATTGCATTGACCAAATTGCATTGAGCAAAATCCTTTAAGCAGCTTGGAAAACTGTTGAGTACAGATGT
>WEKW01016592.1:35108-136319 GCA_013389905.1 Sula dactylatra | reverse complement strand
CCCTCAATTTTCTCCCTTTTCTTCTCCTCCTCAGAAGGAGAACCCTGACAAGCTTCTAGCAATACCTTGTAAGAGGTGCTGTTGGAGTAAGGGTTACTCTTGGACACAGAAATGACTTTCAGGGAAGAACTGATTTGCTGAATGGTTAAGAAGTATAGGCAAGTAGGAAGGACATAGCAGAAGTATGGAGTTCATTTCTACTCCATTTATTGACTCCATTATTTGGGGTGAGAGAGGCAAGGCCGATGCAAAGCCCGTTTATGAAGGCAAGCACACCATGTAGGTTACAGCCGTAGTGTGCGTGGCTATTTGATATCAGTGTTTATATCACCAGTGATGGCCTTGAAGTCTTTGACTAGGAAAGAACAAGGATGCTGTTGGTGCTGGAGCGGTTGCATCCATTCAGACAGAATCAAATGGCCTCTTTTGCACTGAATTCCTATCAGTTTAGTCAGGGCCACTCTGCCTCTTCTCTTCTTTTGTTTTTTGTTGTGTGTTCAGTTGGCACAGCATAGACTCAGGATTGATGTGGAAAACAAATGTTTTTCCTAGACTCCGGGGATTCTGAAAATGAGAACATATGTTCTACAGGTATTACTGGACTCTAAATAAGAGCCATGTCAAGAGAAAAAGAACTGCAGCCAAACTACACTCATCCTTTGGGCCACAACCTGGTCCCAGTTAAATGAAGAGAATAAGTCAAGGAAATTTTGTGAGATGTAAACCTGAGGAACTAAAGTCCCAACTCAGTAAATTGTTCAAGCATACACTTATGCTAATCCCAGCAAAAGTTATCTTCAGCATGTGCTAGACTCCCATTGATGCATCCAACGCATGCATAAAGTTAAGCATGCGCATAAGAGTTTTGCTGAACAAGTTGTCCTATTGATTTGAGACCTGAAAGCAAAGTCTAGTAAATGAAGTTTTTTAACAGGATGATGAAAATCAGTGAGTTGCTCACTGTATAAATCAACCACATCACATTAGTAAGAACATGGGTGAGTCACCTGACCACCAGATTTAGCAGAAAAAGAACAAAAAAGACTTAATATAGGATGAAGATGATGACAAAGTTGTACGCTAGAATGTTGGTGGTAGAAGCAAAAGGCTAGGAAACTAGCACAGCTTTGGCTACATGGTGGCTGAAATAGCACTGCTTATTTGAGAAGTCTATGGGAGATGGCAAAGTTTGTCAAATACATACTGTCCGGACTTAAGTCCCCTTTGCCGTTTTTTCCCTAGCTGGCATGTACTTGAACATACTTTGCCTTTGCAGACCAAAACAAAAACTCTCTACAAATTCTAGATACCATATACTCATTTTCATCCCTTTAGTCATGCCTATTTATCTGCAATCCCATGCAGCAGAACATCCACCTCCCCAGTAACTCTGCAACTCAGTAGTACAGAGGGCCAGGTGGGCTTTCCTGATGCAGACCACCAGATTCCAAAGGATATGCACCATTGAGTTTCCAGAGGCACTTGAAAATCTGTCCATTCAGTAAGGTCTCTTATACTGCAAAGATCTTACAGGACAGACAAGGCAGAAAAAGGATGGCAGAGGAATAAGAGATTTGCCCCAGAATCACCCATCTTAGTAGCAGAATAGAGATTATAACACAGGTCTTCTGTTATCTCCTCCAGTACAGATTGCCCACAAGGCCAGCTCTCATCAAAGTGTTTGTGATAGCCCAGACAGATTAATCAGGATGGAAAGGGAACTTGCCTTGAAGTGGAGTAAATTATTTGGCTTATAACACTGTTACTACAGAGCTCCAGTGTAAAATGAAGGAGCAATTGCATGCTTGGGAGCTGTACATGTGAGATTTATTCAGAGTGGGTCTAGGGGAAAATGTCACACCTTTTCTGTTGCAGTGCCTCAAAGTAAAAGTGGTATGCAGTCCCTGCTCCTCCTCCCCCTGGTACATATAGTAGTGTGTTTTAGGGTAAGCATGAAATTAGGCTGGGGACTTCACATGGACCTAAGAACAAGAAAATACAATTGGGGATATGGCTGCCTAAGCCCTTAGGTCTTTGGGGAGAACCCAGCCTTACAGCACAATTCATGCAACAGCAAGTTAAGGGAGTTGCCCTGGCTTGGCACTCGCAGAAGTGGGAGCAGGACATGGCCCCTCACCTCTGGACTTGCTTTTAGCACACTGTGAGGGTGCTCTCCGTCAGTCAAGTCCACACCCTGAAGTTAGCAAGTCTACATGGCCACAGGTTCTGCTGGCAGACTGCAGCCAGCTCCTGCTGGCCAAGGGGCTGGAGACTGCAGCAGCATGGAGCAGAGCCAGCAAGTGCCTACAGGAAAGGCCAGCTCCCCTGTTGGGGATATTCACTTCATTACCCAGACCTCTGAGCTAGGCAGTCCCAACACCCTTGGGCCATCACTGTGTAACCCTTGCCAACTTTTGTCTGAAAGTCATGGCAAGCAGAAACGTACTTTGAAGAGGGGGGAAATATTCCAGTGGTGGCAGAGTTGTTCAGATTGTCCTGGTTTCTTTCCACGTCATTTAACTTGAACCGTGAGTTTTTCCTGTGTATGTGTTTATATGCAGGAATTATTCCAGGATAAAAGGCTTCCTTCAGGGGTGTATAGCTGGAATATGTTGTGCACAACGTGGTACAGCCTGCCTGTTCAGCTGGTGTAAATCATTACAGCTCCACAGATGTTTTCATGTAACAGAGAAAAACCTACTCTCTCCTCTTGGCCCAGCTATTCCCTTCCTCACTTGAGCCACCCCAGTACCCCCAGGTTTAAGAGATCAATCACTGCCTTTATCAGGGAAACAGGAAAGCTCCTTCTCTTTCCAGTCCTCCAAAACAACAACGCTGCATCTCCCTGCTTCACTCACACACATTGCAAGCAGTTTCCTGAGCATCCAGGATAGCAAACTTGCATCCCCTCAAAGGACACACTTTTCACCCTGTTGAACACTTCTTGGCCCTGCAGTGTGGCTACTTACGATCAGCTGGGACTTACTCCTAGTAAGAAACAAAAAAAGCACCTACAAAATGCTGCAGAGAAGGGCAGACAAAGAACATGGCCAATTATCATCATTTGTAATTCTCTATTCTATTGTAAATACATCTTGTACATACTTGGATGTTTTCATCATTTACTGTCTTTATGGATTATGTGTTAAATGAGACTCTCTTAGTTTATTGTGTAACACTGTAAATAACATAACGTCCTTTATTATTTATGCATAGGCATCTAACATGCGGAGAAAGTTATCCTCATATTATTTTAAGATATATGTCAAAAATATGTTGCATTTTCCTTTTTGCTTTGAAAAAATTGTAATATATCCTCTTTTTCCCCTCTTTTCCTTTAAAGAAAAATGAATGCTAATTTATTGTTCAGGAGAGAAAGGGGATGTAACTGAAAGGCAAACTGTTCAAAGAACATGCTATGGAAGCCACAAGCTACTGATAAACTAAAGAATTTATTATCCCAAATACAGCAATAAGTAATTGTTGATTTATTAAGGTTTTGTTATTCATTTTCAGTAAAAGAGGTGCTGGATTAAATTGTTTATGTGCCGTACTGGCCCAGCTGCTCAGCAGACTGTGTCAGGTCACTAGTCACCATCTTTCTGGATCCAAACGTTGTTGTAAAGGTCTTGTTCTGTCTTTGTGGGCCACTGTTCCCTGAATTTTCTGACCTGTCCCTGTGAAGGTCTCTGGCAGACACTCATTCCTAGGTACAACATTTTTAGTTTCTTAAATTAGAATTATCAGCTTTACCCTGACCATTACTACTCAAGGTGGCTGGGGGCAGAAACGACACAGTCTTGGGGCTGTGAAAGCCTGCTCTACAAAAATGTCACCTCTCTGGTCAGTAACAGTCAATAAAGTAAATCAGATACTAGGAATTATTAGATTACATCACCATGCCACCGTATAAATTCATGATTTGTACAGATCTTAAATACAACGAGTGGTCCTGGTCTTCTTGTCTCAGAATGGAAATAGTGTAATGGGGAAGGGTGTGGGGAGCAACATGGGTGAACAAATATCTGGAGCTGGTGAGGTCCAGGGGGCACTGAGTAGGCTGGGTCTCATTAGTCTGGAAGAAAGGACAACTGAGGGGAGATGTCACAAAGGTCTATGGGAACATAATTATCCTGTAGAGGGTAGGAAAGGATTGGCTGTTCAGTACCTCATCCAATACAAGAAACTGAGTTATCAATCAAAATTACTGGCCACCATATTCAGAAAGTTGTGGCTTTTCATGTGAGGGGTAAGGAACGTGGAGAATGCCTTGTTGCAAGAGGTTGTGGATCGTAAAATTTTCCATGGGTTCAAGGAGGGGTCCAGATCTTTGGCAGTAATCCAGTGAGAACTACTAAATCCGTAGAAAACACATCAAATATGGGAAATATCTGAACTGAAAACATGTGGAGGTTGTAAAGGTAGAAATACCGTGTAACCTTGCCATGCTCTTACCCTTCTTCACCTGTCTGCTACTCTTGGAAAGAGGGCTGTGCAGATATCTGATCTGGCTGTCGTTACACAATATTAGAATGTAAAGTCATTTGTTATTGGCAAGCATTAAATAACAGGAGGAAAGCTGGGAGTGAGCAAAGGTGGGAGGAATGCCACAAAGACATCTTGGATGTGTTTCACATTCATTTGTTCCCAGGCCTGGTGGAAACACATAGGTCAGATTCCTTCCACCTGCCTATAGGTACTGAATGAGATGCCAGCTGAGGAGGGATAGAGGAACGGAAGGATAGAATAATGGAGGGATGGAGGAATGGAAGGAGGGAAGGAAGGAAAGATGGGCATGGGTTTTCTGTCACCCTCCCTTCCCCATTCTCAACACAGACAGTGAAGACCTGGCGGGCCAGTCAGACCTCAGGACAGTTTCAGTTCCCCTCTGACAACTTCCCTGTCTTACCATTGCATGCAGAGGGATCCTGTAGTCAGGAGTCTGGAGCTCAGGCTATTTGCCTCACCTGAATGTCTTAGTTGTGTCAGGCCTTGTCCCCTCAGAGCAATCCCAAGCCAGCATCCCATTGCACAGAACTACTATTTAGGAAAGGAAGATGCTCATCCTATCTTTCATAGCAGGCTGTTGAAATGGGAGTGGCTTGCTTTGAGAAGCCAGTCTCCTCCTCAGGCATCCCCACTGGCCTTTCTTGGGTGGGAGAGGAAGGTAGAAGACTTCTGAAGCAATTAAGTACCATAAGAACCACTCAGAGTCATAAGGAGTAGGGACCTCATATGTCATTTGACACAGACCAGAGTGCTTTAGGGAACACATCCTTGTGTGTCCCAAATGGCTGTCCTTGCAAAAACATTGGTTGTCACTCCTTGCTATCTTTATCCTATTGTCTGTCTCTGCCAAGCTCCTGCCTCTGCACTTCTCCACGAGGTCTGGAAGCAGATGGCCTCAGGGAACACTATAGGAAAAGCAAGCAAACCCTTCTCCTCATTTCTGCAGCCCACAGCTGGTTATGCTCTTAGCATGCCAACTCCACCCAGTTATGAGCGCATGATTTGGATGACACATTCCCCAAGTTTGTTCTCTCTGTCTCAGCTACAGCTGATGGGAAGAAAACTGTCTCAAATGTCTTGAGATGTTGCAGCTAGTCACTGATGATTAACCTGTGTAGCCCAAGCAAAGCAACATGGACTGTACTCAGGTTACGAGCCTGAGAACTCTTCTTTATTGACAACATACCCTTAACAATGGCACTGGGAACCCTTCAGGGCTAAATCTCATTTTACCATTCAGAATAAAGGCACAGAGCCTTCGGGTTTTCTGATCCCAGAGTGTTCCATCTACCTGATGCTATGACCTTTTGCTGGAGTCATTATAAAGTAGCCCTTATTAGAAAAGTTCTACTGATTGCAAAATTATTCCCCATGTCTCCAGACTAAGTGTGGCAGGACAAAAGTCACAAATCACTGGTATGTTCCTGATGCCCCCATTTCCACCCATCAAGACAGGGATTTAAGGAAATTTCCACATCTCCCAGCAAGGAAGATGTGGAACATGATCAGGCCCATGCACATCTTGGAAGGCTGCCTTTTCAATGGAGTTGAGGACAGTATGGCTCTCTCCACCGGGGGTTATTTAGAGCTCTGCACTTTCTAAGCATAGCACGGATTGTCTGAGCCTGAGACATGGCCATCAGTATGAACAGAATGAATTCCCCTTGAAAGCTAGATCTCACTTTCTAAGCCCTTATGCCCAGGAGGTAACCTAGCACCAACTTCAGATGGAAGCTGAACTTTTAACATAAATGACAGCTGCTGATGTTTCCATTTTGTTTCTTCCCTTTGGGGATAGCAAGAGATTTCCCTGCACTGGATGCAATGCCCTGGGAACTCAGGAGAGAGGAACCCTGGCATCAGTGCATAGAAACCACCCGAAGTAAGGCCAGCTCTTCTGATGACAGCAACAGAGGAGGTGGCAAGGGAGTCATTGCAAGGTTACATGCTCATCAGTTGGTAGGGAATACAGTGATTGTTAACAACTGATTAAATCATTATTCTGGTAATGGCCAATTTGGAACCAAGCTTCTGAAGCCAAATATTGTGTGGGAGGTATTTTAACTTACCCTGCACATTACTGCAGAGAATTGGGTGATGTGTTCGCTATGTGTACACACACATACAGTCTCCCAATTTGCTGTAATGATTTCCTGATGTTCAATGCATGCTTAGTGATAGGAAAGGAAAAATGCCTCAACAAGGCCATTCAGCAGCTGCAAAATTGCCTGCATCCAAGCAGAAACACATTTTGCACAGTGGAGAGGAAAAAATGAGGGTGGTATTTGACCTGTACAGCTCTGAAGAGATGGAAAAGGAATGCTTCTTCCTTCCCCAATTGGACAGGCTGGATCACAGCTTGCAGAGGAGCCTTCACAGGGCCACACCTGAGAAGGGATTGGTAAGGTGGAGGACTGAGGGGACTCAGACTAGGGTCAAGGGTGGCAGTGTGTCTCTCATTTCATTGAAATAACCCTAGACACAAAGGATTCATCCCAAACAGAAAGAGAGTCACAGAAGATGCCCAAGTGATGGGTCCTGGGCCCTCAGTATGTGGCAAAGAGAGAGAATCTCCAAAGAGCAATGCTTGTCCCAAGTTCTGGCTCTTACAATGTTCCCATCTTGTGCACCACCTTCACATCCCAAAGGCCACAAAGCTGAGGGTGAGATGAGTCAGATCCTCCACAGAAACAGACAGTAATCTGCTGACTGTATATGAGGAGACTCAGACACCTGCACCTACAGCATCATTCCTGGAAAAAGCAATGGGAATTACTAGGGCTGTGAAAGCGGTAATATAGGAAATAAAGGCTACTTACATGAATGCCACAGTATAAATTCAGGACCCTGCAATTCAGCATCCAGTTTTAAAATCACCTGCTAGTAAAAGCTCTAGAAAACAAAATAATACTATCATAGAGATACATGAACCATTCTGATCATTAAAAAAAACCCTGTAATTCTGACATCTTAGCATCTGCACATACCATCTTACCACATTCAACTAAAACATGCAATATTTAGCTGATTGCTAATGATTACGAAATAAAACTCCAGATGAGAACTGGCAGACCACTGCTATCTTTTGTCAGTTTTATAATCAGCAGCTCAGTTGTCGTGGTACTAAATCACGCATTCTGGGTAATATCGATGAAACAACAGAAAGGAACTCTCATACTTTAGTCCCTATTACTTCCATCTTCAAGTGCCAACTTCCTTCAAATAGGACTTACATGGCCTGTTACAAACAGCTTTACCAAATCCAAAGAGGAAACTGTGATTACTGTAGTCCAGGTAACAGATTAGAAGGCTAGATAATCTGAACTCCAGGTAACAGGATTGTCTTCACAGTAATTCTACCCTCAGTTCTTTATTTAGCTGCCCGATATAGTCCAGAGCCTGTCTGAATATTTCTGTGCCTCTTACAATTAGTTAAAATTGCAGCGCTAGGACTTCAGATGTGGCAATCATGGTATTTTTAGTAAACTTCACTTGCTGCCTTACAACTTCATTTGACAGACAAGCACTCTAATGGCTCAGCAGCAGAACAGCTCTCAGCTTGGTCCCTAGATGATTGCAGTAGGTTCTCAGCTGCAGGAGAACAACACACTTGCTGCTCCTTCTTTGGTATTTCACCAGGATTACATCACCAATATCAGCACATAGTTCCTAGATGTTCTTTAGAAATATTTTTCATTGAAGATCTAAAAGGGCTGAGTTTGTCTGTTTCCCACCACCTTCCCAGATGCATGCACCACGTCTTTCAGATTAAAGGAAATTGAAAAAACTTTCAAGGGGAAGCAGAACAAAGAGGATGCTATGAAGTTCTGTCTCAGGAGATAAACAGTTTTGCCATTGAGTCCGTATTTGTTACACTTACTGAGCAAGGTATTATTCATCACAAACTGCAGTGATGGGAAATCTGCCATACTACCTGAGGACTACAGTGATGCTGAACTTCAGTGCAGAGGTTCAAAACCCCTTGCAGTTAAGGAGTGGCACCCAGAGACCTGCCTGACCTGGGAGCTCCAAAAGTATTCAGAACACTTCTCTAATAAGGCGGCGATCTGAATGTATTGCAGTGCATCATGCCCTAGGCATGTGTGGAGGTTTCAAAGGTCATCCATTCTTCGCTGCAACTTGCTTTCAGGGGTGTTAAGTGCTCCTAGACTGGCAGGGAAGCCCTTTGGCTTGAAGACACCTATCCTTGGCTTTCTTCCTGAAGCCAGTGAGGATACTCAGGACCTCAGCAGTGCTCCTTCCAGCCCAGAGGAAGAAACAAATGCATAGCTTGACTTACTGTACGTTGGCCTGAAACCAGACACTGTGTCAATACTCTGCTATGACAGCTATGGTAGTGAGAATTACTTCAGAACAGAGGCATCCAGTGACTTAGAAGCTGAACAATCTCTTGCACCAAAGAGCAAATGTTCTCCCTAATTTCTTGGAGTTGTGGTGGGTGGGAGCTGAGATGATCAAGTGCAACAGAAACTTTCAGCCTGCTGGCTGCGTTAGAGTCATGCACAGCCTGGGGGCAAAGACAGCATTTGGACAGTAGATGCTCTCACCCACTACCAACATGGGCCTCAGCTTGCTCCATGCAAGCTGCAAATGCACTGCAGGTTCTTCAGGAGAGGAGGGCAGCTGGTTTAAGTGGTGCTATTGCTTGGTGGCTAGGGTTGAGACAACAAGGTCCCAACCATCCTTGTACGTCCAAGCAGTGACATGAGTGTCCAGTGACTGTAGTTCTGTAACCAGCTGTCACATCCACCTGTAGATAAACATCATACCTATGTGGCAAGAACTTGTTGGATGTTATCCATTGCCTGTGCAAGATGTTTAGTTTGCATAAATCACGTAACTGCACTCACCCAAATGTAAACTCTCCCAGGGGATTCACCTAGTAACTCTAAAAGGTCTGATCTCTCTGTGAGAGTCCCCAAGACTTTGCAAGCTGGAATCCCTCTAAGCAGAGAGGATGGCGCCTTTGCTGATGATAGCAAAGTAGCGGTGACAGCAGAGAGCCTAGCATGCAGTGGGCCACATGGCTACTTAGCTAGGCTTCTGTAAAGATTCTGAAGTGCAGATAAAGCTCTCTGCTGTGGTAGTTAACATTGATCTAGCAGCTTACCTATCCTATGTGAACAGTGGGAAGGTGTTTAATCTTGACATTTCCAGGAATTGCTGAACTGTCTCTATGGCTAAACATGGTGGTCCTAACACCTACTCCTGTACTCAGACCAATAAATTACCCACCATCCCTCTCCCCAGGATATCTGACTCATGCAGTCCAAGTACAAAATGACCCATGTCATGTATGCTGAATCCTGTGGGTGAAATTTCTGGAGAAATACCTGAGGACAGATTCTGTAGGAGGGGCTTGGCAAGTGCAAAAGCTCTAAAGTAGCTGGGCAGAGAATCCTGCTTATGAATCACTAATGTTTTCGTGCCTCTTCACTGAAGAAGTTGCTCACTTTTAATATAGAAATGAAGATAACTGGGTTAAATGCAAAAGCCTTCACCCCCACCCTTCCCAGAAGAAACTTTGCTGCTTCACTTGGTCTTTGTGAGTAATGACTTGCCCTGGAAGAGAAAACCTTTAACAACGATTGTAGCCCTCATGCGCATGTGCTCATTAACCTCAGTATCACCATAGTTTGGTTGTGCAGATGAGCACTCTGCAGCTTCTCAAAAGATAACAAGTGTTCCTGCTTTCATTCACAAAGCTGCAAAGTTTTGGCACCGGTATGAATAACTGCTTTGCTAATAGCAATCACTAATGCAATGACTGGGATTAAAAACAGGATTGCTAATACTATTAATGTAAGTGACAGTGATAATGTCACAGTGCTGTATAGTATGTTACCTTGTTATAGCTGAAGTTTCTTACCACTAACACACTTTTGGGTTCTCTCTCAGCTAATTTGCAGGAATTTTCAGCTGGAAATGACATATGTTTGGAGTATGAAATACCAATCCCATGCAATGCCCCAGTTCTTGGAAGGACCTTGGAACAAAAATGCATCTGAGCCTCATGCTGTTAATAGAAAAGGAGAGTAAAATGTCTCAGGGCCCCTGCTGGCAGCTGAAACACAACAAAGCTCTTTGGAGTGCTCAGTAATATAGTTTGGTCTTGTTCCATGATGGCTAGTGCTCAGAAGATGACTTTAGGGTGCATGTGAAATAGGCCATGACCAGCTTCAAAGATGGGAAGCAAAGACAATCTCTCTGCTTCTCCCATTCCTTATGGTCTGCCTAGTAAGTCTGCTTGGACATCTCCATGTGGAATAGTGCAAGGGTTGACCAGCAGTGAGTATTTAGGACCTTTGGGAAGGAAGGCAGGAACGGTTCAAAGGGTGTAACTGGGAAGGAGTGGCATAAATTTCTTGCTAATGAGAGGGAGCAAGAATTCAGCATCACTATAACACTTAGGAACACCCCATACCTGTTAGGGACAGCAGCACAGGCCTTCAGGCTGAATATCTGGGAGTTGCAGCTCTGCTTTAAGCCCATGCGTGGTCCCCATTTCCCTGACACGTACATGCTGCAGCCAGAGTGCAATGGCCAGGGACAGGACAAGCGCTTTGATTAGCTCATGGAAAGCTTATTCTAGAGAGACTGTGCACAGCAGTCATCTTTTTTGCATCTTCTAAGTTAAAAGTAACACCTGCCTGGTCATCAAGACTAAGTACTAAGAGGAGGAAGAAAAGCAATGGGACTGCTGAATTATCTAGCTCCGTAAGGTCTCAGGCTGTTGTTGAGGAAGCAGACAGTACTTGCTTCTCCATTGCAAACAACTGTGCACAGCGGCTAGGAAGAGCCCACTAGAAGTTACTCCTGTGCAGGCAGGACTGGAGGAAAATAAACGTGAAATGAATAGTGCTGTTTGGTCAGCAAGAGAGTCTGCCACACAGCAGGGAGAGGTCTGCTTGCCTCCTGGCAAGCTGAGACCCTCCCTGGCAGAAACAAAATGACAATGGATTTCTGCAATTACCAGCAGTACAATTCTAGAAACTGAAGTCTTTCCTCATTTACTCTAAGGATGGAGGAAGAGTGACTTAACGGATTGGCTGGGACATGTTTATATGGTTGTCCACTAACAAATCCCAGGCACTGTGCCAATTAGCAGGTCTGTCTGATGTCTGAATTATGCTCATTAGGGCATTCTTGCATCCTCGCTGCTCTGACTTTTCCACACTTCAGAGTAGAAACACACTCGTCTTCCAAAACAGCATGTAAGTCCTGAGCCTAATCCCGAGTCTGATGTTTGTCCTGGTTGCTGTGTGTCTCATTCTACCCTGGCCTCAGAGAACAAAAACACAAACTGCTAGAAAACAAAACTCTGTTTCTTACAGCCAAATGGGGGCAAAGTTTTGCCTTTTGGTCTTTTGCCCATCTAGTTCATCTCCAAGATCACAGCTTAACTCCTGGGTGGCTGCAGCCAGTACACCTTCCCATAACAACATTGTTCCGTTCTTGCCACACTTCATCCAGCTGCGCAGCTTTTCACTTGCAGAGGACTGAGAATTTTGTTTCTGCAGAGGGGTTAGCAGCAGATGGGGTAACATTTTCTACCAGCCCCACAGGACCATGTCGGTTGGTAAGCTGGTTTTCTCTGAGGTGTTCTGTGGACTTCTTGCAAGGATCATCACTAATTACCAGGCTGCACTTTGGCATTGCCAGTTTTGTTACTTCTTCAGTTGCCACAGTCTGTAGGATCTGCCATGCCTCAGCTCAGAGGCTCAGCTAGGCTCTCACGGACCATCATATCACTACAGCTATTCATAAGTGGAAAACAAATTGGTGTATGCTGCTGGAGAAGACCTCTTATGCTAGTCACAAAGAAGAGAGTGCTCCACTTGAACAGGACCTGTGTGTTTCAGAGACAGGCACTGTGAAAGGTGAAGATGGACCAAGGTAGACATGTTCTTCAGTGGCCCACCTTGCCTCCTGGCCATCTCTGTTGTTTCAACAGTTAACAGCCCACATTTCCTGTGTCCCCCCAGGTACTGAACCAACCCTTCTGACAAGAAGGTGACCTGCAGCATTTATGTCTGATACTAGCTGCCATAGCTATAATTACTAAAAACTATCTCCATTAACAATCTGACCCACATAATGTCACAGGCTGGGGGAGGGTACCCTACAGCATTGGCACTCTATTGCTCTCCTACCTTATGGAGCCGAAAGTCCCTTGTTCCCTAACTGTTATAACTTTTTGATTAAAAACATCTCTTAAAGACATAAGTGCAATTCTAAGAGTTTGCACTTGCTGCTGCACTTAGAAAAAGATAATATAAAGGGCTTAAAAATGTTGAAATACATAATCTGTCTTCATTTTTATTTGATGGTGCTGAGTTACACTCTGGCTTCTATGCAATTGGGAGAGAAATAAAACAGACTTGTAGAAGTGGGAAATAGCCTAAGCAAGGCAAAAGTCAACAAGGTTAATTAATTTTTTTTTTTTTCAGTCAACTTGTGCATTGAAGTGCAGCCCCTCAGAAAATAATTTTCTGGATGTGTAGACCATGTTGCTGTAGGCAACAAGCATAAGCCACAAATTTGATCAGATTTTTGGTCTCACTTTAATGCTGATCTATCCTATCCAGTGCTATTGGTGTATTAAAAAAGCCCTGGTAGCAGCAGGCAAAGTCAATTTCACATTAAGAGCACTGAAGGCTAAATGAATGCAACAGAAAAAGGTTTCCAGAAGTTATGGACAAAAATATGGACAAAAGGGAAACCAGGGTATAGTCTAAGTTGTCCTTTAGGGCAACTAAGATCCTATAGCCCCTTGATTCTGTCTTCTGGAAGGAGTACGTCATAATTAAGTAATTCAATTATCTCCTTGAAATATGCAATTACTTGTTAGACATAACTCTTGTCCCTGGTATAAGGAGGGATGAATCTGCTTCATCCATCTGCATGCACTATGCTGTTTTGCCTCTGCCCATACTTGCTCTCTCTGTGAGAGACTTCAGGATAAGGCACTTTAAGTGGATGGCAATATTCCCTTCCAGCCTTGAACAGACCCAGGTCTATTCAAGGCAGACTGACTATGGCCAGCTACACTTCTCTTCCTCTCCAGAACTAGGCCACCAGTTTATAGACGACAACGCTATGTCATCTAGCTACCAGGCTGCCGTACTTTATGCAAGACTGCCAGCAGAGGGGGTCCTTTTACCCTCAGAGGGCTAAAGTCAAGCTCACCTTCTGGATCAATCTACTACTGTCCTGACCTGGTGCCTGGGAGACAAATACAGCAGGCAAGCCTGGTGACGCCACCCAAATGTGGCTCTGAAATGGAGAGTGTACAGTAAAAAAGTAAAAATATAGGTCTACTGGCCAGATAGAAGACACAAACCCATAAATAAAGGCCAAAAAGTCTCTTATGATGTTGACAAACCAGAAGGGCAAAGAAAGAGGAGAGCTGCAGACCTCCTGTCCACTACAACATCAGACTTGGTAGGAGAGAAGTCTGACTGGATCACAAAATCCAGCCAGTTCTATCCTGCCTGTGGGATTAGCTGTGAATATCTTGCACATTGAAGGGCTGGACTTGTGCTTGCATCCAAGGCGTTATTCAAACTTTGGCCATTTTGTGCAGCCCAGAGTATCAGATGGAATATGTGATCAGGTAGGTGAGGGAGACAAATTTGAGGAACAGCTGCAAAGGAAATTTTTAGCTGTTCTTATTCCTCAACAAACCTATCTTTAATTCCTTCTTTCAAGATAAGATCTCTCCCAAAACTGGGCAAAGTCTTTGATTTCAGGGGTACAAAAGCATCTACCTGCTTGTGTGACTAGCATTTTTATGGGTGTCTAAGAGCGTGTTAATAGAAGCACAGCGTATCTGTTTAAACTATTTCAGCAGCTAGGGGAGTTACATACAGTGTCAGATATTTTTCAGATTAGTCCTTTTAGCAGCTGATAACATATGGGTCTGAGCTGAAGTACTATGATGTAAGCCATGCAAGAGGCCCACAAGGCAAATTAAGCAATAACATGCTTGATGCTCTGGCATCATAACAAACCGTGTTTCTTTCTAAGCAGTGCACAGTGGGGAGAGGTAATCCCTCCCCTTCACTCTCCTCGCATTCACCCTCAGGCACAAGATGACAGATTCTGTGCTAAGTACCTCGGGCTGCTTTGTATGGCTGAGGGTACCAGCTGTCCTCCTGGCAGCCCCCAACAGTGGGACAGAAGGGCAGCACCTGGAGGAGCTGGCAGGCTCCTTGCCTCTCCCTGTGGGCTCCTCCAGCCTGTCCCGGAGCCACTCAGGTGGGGAAAGCAGGGGCAGGGCACCCTGGAGAGATGAGCTAGGGGAAAGCAGGAGAGCAGAGAGAAAAAAAGGTGGAGAGGAGAAGGCTGTGGAGTCAGGTTGAGGAGGAATAAAAGGCTGTGTTAACCCCAGACCAGTTGCACTACTCCTGGGCACCATCACCTGTGGATGGATAGGAACAGAGATGACACCTGGAGCTGGACAGGGCAGGGCAGCATCAAAACCACCTGGTAGGATGGGGCAGCCCTTCTGCTCATGCACAACAGCCAGAAAGCTGGGCTGGACTGGACTCAGCTCTGCCTGCTGCCCCAGCTCTGAGTGCCACTGTGACTGTCGCTTGCTGTGGCCCAGCCAGTTTGGGAGGGGACAGAAAAAAGGCCAGAAGGGTGAAACAGAGAGCAGGACATGCCTGGCCATTATGGTCTGGGACAAACAGCCACCCACTTGTGAAAGGGCAAGGGGGTAGGAGAGGGGTGGGCACCACTACTGGTGAGGGCTGCAGGACTCCCTCAGGCAGCAAGAAGGGGCCAACCCCAAGCCCTGCAGGAGTATTAGCAATGCTACCTGTCCTACTCAGCACAGGGGCAACACCTCTACTGTAAGACCCAAAACCAGGTGGTGTCTTACCTACGATTACATGGTTTTCTGCCTGAGAGGGGGTGGCTGGCAGTGCTGCAGTGGGTCCAACTCTCCTCATGACAGCCAGGGGAGCACAGGGCACTGACAGCCCACCTGCTTTCTGCTATAGAGAGCTGGCAAGGGATGCTCCATGGCAAGTTTCAGGATGCTCTGGTCCCGAGCCATGCTTCAGCTGGCATCCACCACCCTATCAAGGAGAGCTGTGGTCACGCAGCAGTAACCCTGAGGAGGCCTCATCACCACACTGCTGCCTGGACATTTTTGCAGGGAGAGGGATAAAAGGTGCCCCCACAATGGGTCACAGACCTGCCAAGATGCCAGGGAGAGGTCTGGTGTGGAGGAAAGAGGCAAGACTTGCGCGGTCAGGAAAAGCCACAGTTGCATACATTGCATTAAACCTGGAGACTTCCTGAAGTCCAGCTGCATGTCCCAGTGGCAGTGTCTGCATAACTGGACTCCTGGTGCTTTTCTGGATCCTTGTAAATCCAGCCTGGCCTCAGTATCAGAGTGCAGATGTATGCTGGAACATGCAGAGACATACCCTGCGTGGTAATGCTGTGTTGGGGAAAGCTCCCTAGCTGGACTGCATAAAGTTCAAATAACCATTACTTGGCTGTAGTCTAGCCAGGAAACCTCGATCTCCGAGGTGAGGTCATTAAAGCTGAACTTCTGGAAGCACAGAGGTGTTTAAAGAGCCTGTTAATTACTGTACTAATCCTTTACACAATGCTGGCTCCTGGGATTTCCGGAACATTAGCACTTTAGTAGCAGTTGGGCCCAGAACACTTCAGTGTCTTCTCTAGGGCCAAAAATGCAGAAGTTAGACAGTCAGAAGAATCAGAGGGGGTCAGAAGCTGGCCCTGAACAGATGTAGGTCCTTTTTGTCTCATTACCACGGAGCTGACATCATCTGTTTGCTATGTATATCTGACACCTGTGAAGTGTCAGATGGTTCCTACCTGCTGCGGAATGAGCTGCCTATTTTTTCCAAAATCACATGCCTTCAAGTACCCTACCCCTGTAGGCTCAGCAAGCCAACAGGTCAGCAGAGGGACGGAGTGCCCTGGACCCAGAGCATGGTTTCAATGACAGTGTGGAAACCAAATGCCTAATCCGTGAAAAATGCCTATGACAAAATATGAACAACTGAATTCATAATCACAGTAACACTGGGAACAGAGCTCATCAAAACAGTTGTATTCTTTCAATCCTCATCAAAACAGTTGTATTCTTTCAATCAGGCAAAGTAGCTGTTGCACAGCAGCTCTCACTCTTTCCAGCTGGACACTCACATTCCCAAACACGTCCCGTTGAAGGCAAGCCTCCCTTACAGGGGGCCAACTGATACCCCTACACAGCAGGAGGAACAGCAGCTTTTTGTGGACCCACTGTAGTTAATGAACTTTGTCAGGCTGACCAATCATTTTCTAGCAAATTTAGCTGGCCATGTTTGAAAAGCAATCGCAACTGATTTGTGTTACTGCATCTACGGTAGCAACCCACACCAGCTACTGCTTCATCATGGGCATGAAGATGCTCCTCTGCACTGCTGGCCATCAGCTTGCTTACCTGGCACTCCTTCAGCCGGGCCAGGGACCTAGCACACTCAGCTAGGGTTGCTACACACATACAATTTCCTAAGGACATTCAGGCACCCAAATCTAGTTGATCTAGGCACCGAGGTTTCCAGCAGTGACTGTTCACAAAGTGGGAGCTCCAGGAGCCCTCAGTGGGGCCCCCAACTGCCCCCCAGACTACACCTGCTCCCCTGCAGGCAGAAAGAAGAATCCAGGAGCTGAAACAGAACCCATACCCATCCTTATCAATGGGTGCAGGGGCTCCTGGATAAGGCCATGCCCAAGGCCTATAATTTCTCTGGCTTTGTCATTTATACAGCATGGAACCTGCTGCACAAAAGCATGCTGAGACAGATGCACAACTATTTATTAGCAGAGACTGTAGCTGATAGCATGCATGGACTGTAATGGTGGAAGTTACTTTGGGGGTAAAATAAAAATTAAATGAGAGAAAGACAAAAGGGAAAGGAAAAAACTCTCTGACAGCAAGTGTGGAGAGAAGCAATGGAGATTCCCAGACAAGTATCCTCTTCCTGATTTCATCTCCAGGGCAGCAGATGATCCCCCCATAATAGTTCCCCATAGCAGTCATAAAGTTTTTCATTAGACACACAGACTCCCTCCTGGTTCTCCCTGCTTATGGGATGCTGGAGACAATAATGCACACTTTGCTCAGGTGTAAGTGCTGTACACTGACTGGTTGTTAAGCTTTGTGCATACATGTAGCGGGGCACCCAAATATAAACCAAAGCAACCAAAGGAAGGCAAAAATAGGGAAATCAGTCAGAGTTCTCATGTCAGTGGCAGTCACTTCCAATGGGAGCCGGTCACAGCAGCACTGGCAGAGTCACAGGTGCAAGGCCAGGAGAACAGCAGCAAAACAACAAAGGGAGAACACTCCAGCAGACGGTCTGGAAAACACAGCCACAGCATCTCAAGTGAAAAAGGACTGAGCTGCAAGTAGAAGGCAGGCTGCAGAGTTGCAAGTTTCTACTTGCAGCAAGCCTATTCGCAAAAGCCTTTGGCATTACAAAAGCTAAGGCACCTTGCAAGAAGCAGCTTTAGCAGGGAAGAGTGCAGGACCCCTGCACTGGGGTAGTTAGTAAGCTAGTGCATAAAGTGCTGTTTTTCACTTTGAGAAAGGAAGACTAAAGTTCCTGCCCCATACCTACTGCAACCCATTACAGCAAGGACCTGAGCTGCTCTTTCCCTCATCCCAGTCAGGCAATCACTACCATGTGGCTGTGGCTGCTCTGTGCAGGGCTGTGCTCTCATGCACAGAGGCAGGGGCACTCAGTTTAGGAGCTGGAGAGGTATTTATGCTGGGGATCCTGAAAGAGATTTCCTTCTCCTGCTCTGCTCTAGTCCTCTGCAGCTTGCTTGTGTCAGGCTTAGACAGGTATAGGCTCGTCCTCTTTCCTCAGGCACTAAAACCTTCCTGCGCATTGCTTTGATAAGTCTCTGCATCTGGCCTAAGACAGAGGAGAGTCAGAGGCATATTCCTCAGCTGTTTTTGCAGAGCTGAGCAATCACTGTACCGCGCAGAGATGTCCTTAGCCAGATGGTAACACTTGAGCCATTGTTCAGCAAAAACTGGGACCTTCAGGGAAGAGTAGTCAATTAATGGATATTGCAGATTAAAGTGGTTTTGCAACCTGTGGTTTTCTGTCTCCCTTTATATAAATCAGGTTTAGCACTGGCAGCTCTGAGAAGGTAGTCTGTAAAAGTATGGTTTCTTTGTAAAAGAAAGCAAAGGCCAGTTTGCTCTGGCTGTCTGTGACCTCATGTACCTGAGCAAGGGAGACTGCTGAAGAAGACTGGGCTTGGCCTGATCTCAAATTGAGAAGCATAAAGCGGTTTATCCCCATTCTGGAAAAAGTCTTTCTGCTCCCTCTGTGCATGAAGTTTAGGTAAATGATTAGTGGCTAGCTCAAACTAACAGCCTGCTCATGGTTTCAAAATTGGATCTAGACCATGTAGATGTCAATCAGGTAACCAGAACACTGTTAGGTCTGGCATCATCATGATAGTGGTGCTGCTTTAGTGTTTCGACAGTTATTAGACAGCACTGCACCTTGCGCCCATTTGTCAGCTTTCTCCAAAAACCATAGTGGCCAAACACGTGGGTCTGAACAAATCCAACAGTTCTTGCTATCTGGGCATTATTCATCCCTCAGCTTCTGATCCATATGTAAATCATGCATAAACCATATTCTGCAACCTAGCGGGTTAGATACTGGTTTTCATAAGCACATCAACCTTAAGTTAAAGGTGCTTCAACAAAACCTTCATGTCTGATACGAGCAGCAGTGCTGGAGGAGGGTCTTGACAGAGTCTTGCTACCAGCTAGTAGTAACCAGTAGTTTTGATACTTAAGTCTATATATTCTCTTATGTCCTGAAAATAACAGGATACAGGAGGGAGAAGTGGGGAGAAAGAGACAAGTCCTTCATCTCTGGCCACTGATGTGCCATAGGTGAGTTTCCAGTTGGAGAAGTATGGCAATCTATGGTGGCTGAGGGGGGCAAGCAGTGCAGTGCCTCCCTAATGAAATGGCAGTCTCTTCAGAGGCTTGACAATGCTGTCAGACCCTCGGCCCCTGAGCAGAGCAAGCAGCTGTTCTGCCCCAGCTTGCTCTGCCCCCCTTTCTACAGATGGGGATGAGAAGAAGACTCCTAGGCTTCCTCTAGCTGCTACTAAATTACATAGTGCAAAGCAATGAAGAATCAGCCACAGTTATGTTTTTGAGAAGATGAAATAGAGTGATGTTTTCTTTCCCCATGTGCGTTGCTGCACAACATCACCAGATACAAACAAGATTTGTCACTCTGACAAGGGAGAGAGAGATCTTGTTCAGACAGTTATGTATGTCAGGAACAGCTTAATCACCAGTAAGGTTGCTTGCTTGCCTAAGACCATTGCTGTATCTTTCAGGAATCATCAGTGTTCCACTTAGGAAATATTTTTGCCTATAGTGATTTGTATGTGTGTGTTAGTTATCCAGCAAGAGATGGCATGACTAAATAATCCAACAAGTGTTTTATCAGCTTGTGTTTGCTCCTGATTCAAAGACAATGCCCCCCAAACAGTCATTCCCCAGGAATGCAGATCTTAGAGCTTTGGCATTAAATTTCACTTAATGGAATTTGCTGCACAGATAAAACACAAAAAACAGCAAGTCCTGACTCTGAGGACATTTCCTCTGATAACAAACAGTTGACATAGGAAAAAATATAATTTATCCACTGGTTTGTCTGAGGTCAATGATTTAAAAAAACAAAGTTAAAAAAAAAAAATCGAGACAAGCACCCCAGAAGAATGGATTTCACATTGATGAGGTATTTCATCCTGATTTTCAAGTCATATGAGCTCACTTGTTGCCGGACATGCTTTAGAGGACTGGCACCAGGAGCTGCAGAGGATTAGTGTTGCCATTTCAGCAGCCAGAGGAAACCATGCTTCATATCTGGTGCCCTAACAGCCCTCCGGACAGCCAAATGCGACAGAGATCTGGCCCTGGCCAGGAAAGTGACAATGAGTGTTACGTGTACTTCAGATGTCTTTGGAACAAAACCAGCATCCACAGATGTGTCGGTCCTGATGGCCTCCTGTGTCGGACGCTCTGCCAGGGCAGTCATGGGGAACCTTTCTCTGGTATACCTCAGTGCTCTTCCAAACTGGAGACTGAGCATGCTGGTAGAACTCAGGGAAAACTGGAAAAATCTTCCACCTTTCCAAAGTACTGCTACCTTCTACAGATGCTGCTGTCTCAAATAAGTTTTACTATCACGTCTTCTTTGCATCATATGCCAGGGGCCACTGACCCCTGCTTGGCTGATTTGGCAGGCTGCAATGGGGAAGCGAGGGAACTGAGAGGGGTTGTAACATGTTTTAAAATCTTGGCATACGAATAATTTGTGTGGTGGGCAATTGTCTCCCTTAGTTACTGCTTGCGCATAGCAGTCAGATGCCAAAGTTAATGGAGATTGGTACTTCTCTGACTTGCCAAAGTCCCAGAAAAACTTAGTAAAGCAGCAGGTGGGGATCATGTAATGGGAGAAATACACTGTCCAGCTGCCTCTCTATTAAAGGGTACAAGCCCTGTTGTTAAAGGGTATAATGCCTTTCTCATGCCCCATACTACTTTCATGGCCCTCCAGTCTGAACTTGTGAAGTTCACCTGTGTTGACCACGGGATGATTGATTTCCTTACGCCAAAGCGAAAGCCTGAGCAAAGATACCTGAAACACCTGAGTGGTTTCACAGTACCAGGTCAAGCCTGCAGCATAAACTAGCTGACAGGGTTCCTTTAGTGGGCACAGAAGCATGCTGAGCAGAACAGTGTGCCCATTTGGCATATGAAAGGGGAGCTTTCTTCTCAGTTCCTATTGCTTGTCTTTCTGAATGACAGTCCTGAAATTTAGGTGTGCAATGCATTTGCCATCTCTGTTAAAAAAAACCCAAAACACTTCCACCCTAGACGATATCACAGAAGAAATACTGAGTGGTTTGACATTTGCTATCAGAAATGGCAGTGTACATGCTCTTTTCAAGAGTACACTTCAGTCCCCAGGTGAGATATTATTGATAGCAGTATGCCTGAATAGGCACAGGCCTAGGACTTCCTCAGGGAGAACAGAGGAGAGCAATAACTCAGTGCCTTGGGCAGACAGACTTTCCTGCCCTGCTCTAAGAGCATGGGTATTGCAAAAGTGTGTGGTATAGATCCCTTTGCAAAGTAAAATAAGGTGTGCCATGGGGGTTGCAGGTTGTTAATGCCTTGGAGCCATCTAAGGAGCTCTGGGGGTGGTGGAGAAAACCATTTCCTCTGGAAAGGAACTCCATTGTCTGTAATTGCCAGTGGTTTTATAGTATACTGGTCTGCCCATCCAGTATCAGCTTTCCTAAAGTACAAGTGAAGATGTGGTAAGAAGAATGAAGAATAACATCTTGACTGGCCTCCAACAGCATCCAGGAGTCTGTTCCTATCAGGAGCCAGGTGACTGTCCTCTCTCCAATGGTCTGCACCTGTAATAAGCTGACAGTGACAAATGACAAATGTCACCTGGAGCAGAGCTCTTTCTATTCAGCTCACTTTCACAATAATCAAGTAATGCATTCTTGCTGCTGGGAACTCTGCAGACTTCTAGCTAGTTCTGCAGTTTGGAGGGCAAAAGAAGATGACAGCAAGCAGGAGAGTTTATTTGTAGAGTGGGTTGGAAAATTGATTTGTTCCAACCATAAAGTAGTGTGGGTGAGAATAAAAATAGAAACCCTTAGTCAGACATTTCTGCATTCACTATCCATACTTATGGCATTTGTTAGAATGTGTGCTTGAGCCCTCTGAGGGCACCAAAATTTACTTCTGCTTGTACTTCCTTTCCTTAAATATTTTCACTTGTCAAAATCCCAAAATATCAGAAAATGAATCTTTCAGGAAAGAAATTCCTTCTCAATGAAAGGAATGCTTTGATTTTCATCAGAAATCAGGATATATAAATATGCTGTCTGTTTGCCATCAGTCACTCTGTCCTATAATAGCCATTGAAGGTATTCACCAATATCTCAGAAGATTACATTTCCACAAGTTTTGTGGAAGCTGAAACTTGGATAGGAGGTCCATGTAAAAGGCACTGCAACTTGAGTTCACCAGGTGTTTTCTTTGGCCTGTGGGCTGCCTCATTAACTTATGTCTCTTGTCCAGCCAGCAGTTGAGGACCAGTTGGAGGGACGAAACAGTGGATGGGACAAAGTGAGGAAGAATAGCAATGCTGCTTAGATAGAAATCCTGTAAAATCTTCTTTGAAGAGTGAGCTGGTGTTATGAGAAACCTGTCTTTGTTAGTGCTTCTCCTAGGTTGATAAACTTTTTGGAGGAATGAAATTCCTACTTCTTTTCATTCACTGATTCAAAATGAGAAAAGCAAGTGGACAAGTTGCCTTTTCCTCTAACTCATTACTGCTCTGAGTGAACAAATGCAGAAATCCAACCATTTCCATTGCCTTCATGGTCCCAAGACCAAGGAGGCATCTGCAGCTCTTTTGGAGGGCAGTGGAGGTGTCACCTTGAAGTGGGCTTTGGGGACAAGAGCCAAAAAATATATTTCAGCCCAGAAAGGAATTACAAGGTCCCACGAATATCACAGCCTGTGCTTAATTTTCCTCTTGAGAACTTGAGGAATAACATGCTAAAGTCAGAAATCTTCAAGGCACACCACCTTTTTTGCTGTGACCACTAGCAGAGAGTGATGGAAGAACAGCTAAGTCATCTAGATCTCTGTAAGGATCAAATTATGTGAAATTTGAATCTTGCTCTCCATTAAAGCTGAAATTGGACCCCAGTTGATGCAGTTCTGTACACTTTGCTGCCTTGGCTATCAAGCTGAGATGCCTTCTCATCACTCTCTGATGGACTTTGTCCATAGCCAGAGGTGATCTGAAGCTCCACCACTTCTCAGGAGTTTCCCCAAGCCAGTCTGTGATCTGCAATAGCAGAGTTGTGGGTTGTTAGGAAAATAAAGATGGATCATGCCATGCTGCAACTTCCATCAGAATGCTTAGAGGTTAATTTTAAAAGATCTTTCATTGATACCTGGATCCCCAGTTAAAAATATTACGAGGCTCTTTTAATTGCTACTTCAAACTTTTATGGAATCCAGCTATCCTTGCATGGATACAATTAGATTCTTCCCTGACTCCACAAACACAGTACCTTGCAAGTGCAATTACTTGTGTTGTAACAGAACGAAATAAATACCTTGGTTTGTGTGTAAGTACTAACACTTTCCTCGTTTGGTTCTTTGACCTTTTCTCCATGTAGCCATTGGGCTAATTTAACTAAAATCGGCCCTTTGTGCAAGCCCTGCTGTAAAAACACTTCCAGTGATTTAACTAAATGGTGTGGTTTGCGCATCTAAACATATCAATGAAAGTTAGCCCAGGATAAGCCATCTTCTCTGAGGGAGCTTTTAAACATACTTTTAGGGTTCTGGCAGATGAATTACAGTGAGTCAGCTACAGCAATTTAAGCATTTGTAAGACCTTCCTTGATCCTCATCTTTGCTACTGCCACAGCAGGAGTCACAACGCTGTTTACCTTGACGTGCAGGTGAGATGGGTTGTAAGCAACATCATCTGAGCTGCAGACAGCCCCTGCCCTCAGCAGCCCAGGCTGCTAATAGGCTGGGAGTTACCATGCTGTTCAGGGTGCTGCACAATGACATGAGCCCAGGAACAGGCCCTGCCCAAAGTTTTGCTTTCAGGTTTGCTATCTGACGTGCCTTTGTGGCTTGGTACAACTGGGCCTTCGAAGAGTTCACTTGGACTTTCACTCCAGGTGGCCACCTGCATTTGCATATGTATTTCTTGGCCAATGGCACTGTACTTTCTGCAGAGGTGAGATCCACTGTGCTGGGCCATGTGCAAAAAAAAGTAGTTTATTCTTGGCCCTGAATGCCAAGAGCTGGTGGCAAATGCTATCTAAATTCAAAATCTCCAGTGCCCTGTCTGCTACTTAAGGATTCCTCTTAATGGCAGCAGCTCCTAGCAGCTGGAGTGAGAGAAAAAGTTTCCTGGCAGTGTCAGGAGGATATGGCTCAGTGAGGCACAGGAGAGGTCCTATGTGTATCAAGTGTTTGTGTGCAAGTAATCAAGCTTTATTTTGGAAGGGCTAGGCTGGGCAAGAATGCCTCTAGACTTCCATGGGATTAGCCACATTCTGCATCCTGCCTTCAGTTACGTGAAATCTTGTACAGGTACCATAACAAAGATTTGCCTGGCTGCAGCAGTCAAACAGATGCCACAGAGCTGGAAGAACATCCACTGGAACACAGTTTTGGCCTTACATAGAATCATATGGGCTTGATATCGTTTACTTAACAGCCCAGTGACATAAATCAACCTGAAACTGTCAGCACGCTCTGTGCCATGTAGACAGGTAGTGTGTATTTGTTTTCAGGTTTGCTTCTAAGCATGTCAAAGGGCTTGCTGAGGATGCTAAAGTCCTAGAACACCAATCCACTACCCAAATTTGATTTGAAAGTGCCTGCTGGCCATTTGTTTTATCAGACAGCCTGCCTTAAGGTCCATGAGAGATGGCATGACCCTAGCCCATACATAAAATCTCTGCAGCCAATATCAGTTTCTGCAGGCAAGTGTTTCATGCGCCAAAAGGGGACAAGGCATATCTGGGCTAACTCTCTGTTATAAGACTTCTTAAGGACCTATTGGATTCAAGAGTGAGGGAAAATTTAGGTAGCCTTAAAGTCTCTCCCACTGATAGGAAGAGGCAAAGGCTACCCTACTCCTTTCTGAGGGTGTGTTCAGCAGTGACACAGTCCACTTCAAATCAGACTGGAAAAATGGCTGCTGCAGCACTAATTGTCTTCAATAGTCAGGACAGAGAACTTTGGCCTGCACATTGGGTGCCCTCCAAAGTAACCACCACCATGACTGGATATTGGATTTTTCCTTCGTCTCCTAGTTGGACCTCTCTATTATATTTTTTATACTGATGTTGTTAGCTTGTAGACATTATGGCCTGCAGCTGGCTTTTTTCGTTATTGTTGCATTTTTAATGAGATGATATTCTACCATGCCTATCACTCCTGAAGCCAGAGGTGTATGTAAAATCTAGTTTATCACAGGAGGTGGTAGCATTCATATTTATCTATTTGTTGCTAGATGATAGTTTACTCCACGTAATTCAAACATGATAGATTTCTCATCTTATTTTTCCTTTCCAAATTCCATTCTGAGACTGCTGTGTGAACTGCATCTCGTTCAACTAGTGTACAGTGTGTGGTCATAACTTTAAATGGAATGAGAAGTTCTGCACAGAGAAACTATAGAGACTTCAACCCATGTTTTTTTGAGCTATACTTGCGCTTCCAGATTACCTGTGGAGGAATTAAACCTTTTCATTCTAGCGATACAGACAACATGGCTGGGTCATTGGAGTATTACTGATAATACGTCAGTCTTCCTTTTCTTGCTTCATGATTTTGTTGTTGTTTTTCTCAGTCATTCAGTACCTTTTCCTTATGACTTTCCCATCTCATCAGTCTGTCTGGAAAGATGGAGATTCAGACTTCCTGAATTTAGTGGTTCCTTCTAAATAAAATACCTGAAAGTCATTTATGAGAACAGAGGTTTCACAGCAGCTTGAACTCTGACTTTGTGTATCTTGTTTACAAGGGAACTGGCCAATCCCACACATCCAATAGCTGAGAAAGGCACAGCAAGAAAACTGCCTTTGTCCCATGCCTTCCCTTTCTTTTCTCCTCTCCAGAGCACCACATACTTGACCCCATACTTTTGCTTTACCTCTTCTTCTTTGGAGACCTCTGTCCCCTAGACTCTTACCCATCCTATGGCAAGGGAGATCGCAGGCTGGACGGGGTGCTGCCCATAAAAATCGGGCTGTGGAGAGATTGAAGATGTTGGGAGTTGTGGTCCCAAGAGAGGAGTTTCAATTCTGGCTTCCAAGGTGGGGAAAGTGAGGTCCTGTATTTGCAAGGGTCACAACCCAAAAAAGGACCAAAGCAAAGAGAAAAACACCCACACTGCATGGCTAGTTTTACATAGTCTGATGAAAACAACTAGAGTCCAGGGAAAATAGCTCTTATCTCTCCGGGTTTCCTCCGATACCTTCTTTAGTTCAGTCTGATTATGGATGGAGAGAAGGCATTTGGGAAACAGTATTAATTCCAGCTTAGTCCTTAGTCACTATCCTACTTGCTGTATGTAAACACTCAGAAAACACAAGTCCAAGGCTCTGAATGAGGATTTTTCCGGCCATTTTATCCTGAGCTTTAACGGTTATGATCATGCTTTAAGAATTTGTTTTATCAGTAAGTCTGGCCCCTCAGAGACCATGGTCACGCAGTAGGCCCACACAGCAAGGTCACCAGATATCCTAGAGCAAGGGCAGCTGTAGCCCTGTGTACCCTGCCAGGTGCCAATCTAAGCAGCTCTTTAAGACCTCCAGTCTTGAAGACTGCTTTTTAAATTGAATTAGTGTTTATTAGGGTGTCAGTCTTTGCAACGCAACCTGCATTTAGCTACAGATCCCTTCTGCAGAGCTGGTCTTGAGGCAGGATTTGCCCATCTTTTCTTTGTGCAGCTGAGTATTGTTTCCTCATATAGTACCTTGGGCTTGTCCTTGCTGAACAGCATCTCCAGTTTGCTGAGATTGTCTTGAAGGTTAAACCTTCCCTGACACAGTTTATGTACTGCCTCCCTCCATTTTGCAGACAAAAAAAAGTACAAGACTTGGCTATTTAATGGCAGACCAAGGTGCTATTGAAGTGATGATGGTCCATATATTGAAAGTTATCATCAGTTATAAATTCAGACCAGCTCCAGCCTAGCAGTGACAGCCCTGCAGGTTTATATGAGGCTCAGGAAGGCTCTCCTAACAGCCTATTCTCTGTCCAGCAATGAAACCAGCCCCACAAACATCTCTAGCCCCAACCCATGCTAGCACAAAGCTGTTTTGAGCAAGTTGGTGGGTTTCATATTTAGGGGTTTCATTCTAGAATTTCAAAATTTTTAAGAATTGCCTACTCTCCTATAACTTCTTTCTGTCCTGACCTTGGCACTTCTGCTTTTTGCTCACACCATGAGAAAGAAGGGCCTTCCTATTTCATGTTATGGATTTTTCACACACACAGTAGACCGCAGGTAGAAACGCTGCTTCTACTTTCAAAAGCCAAATTGATTCATATAATCAGTGTGGTGATTTTGTGGTCGGAAAGGAGTACAGAGGTGAAGAGATCTAGTTAAAGAAATGCGAAACTGAGGAATGCTAGAATGGAAGATCCAGAGGTAATATGGTGAGATCATGAGCTGCAGTCACCACTAAATAGAGTGGCTTTCAGCTAGGACACCTGGTAATCCAGGGTACTTGGTAGCATAGACATAGCATCATGGAACAGAGATAGATGATGTGGAAGACAGTTGATGTGGAAGAGTTAGGATGATGTGGATAAGGGCCACCCTGCTGCAAAGAGAAAAGATCATTCAATTGTCCTGGATCATTCAAAAAAAAAAGCAGAATCTGGTGAGGAGGTGGGGAGAAAATAAAATTATTTTTAAAAAATTTTGTGGGCTGTATTAGCATCTTTTATTGTCAAAGTTTTCCTGAACTTAAAAAACTGAGGCCCTGTGATTTTCATATAGTAAATGGCTTCCTTCACTGTCCACTGTTCTCTTCCTTAATGTCAGCCTCATGGTTAGCACCTTGGCCTCCTGTCAACCCGCTTAATACCCACAACAAGGAAAAGCTGGTGTAGAGTAATGGGAGACTGCCTTTCTCTTCCATGTTTGTGCAGCTTTCTGGCACAGTGAGGGGCCATTTCCAGATGCTGCTGCACAGATGACAATGAGCGTGAGATCTGCCAGTTCAGCACACCCTGTTCAAGGCCTTTATATGTCAGTCCTGGTACTCGTTTAGAAGTAAGGAAAAATTTGTAAGAGAACTCTGCTGAAGAATGTGTCAGTCTCGGAGGCGTGTCTCCTGAGAAATGAATGTGTCCCTACAACAGTGCATGTTGGCCTTCAGGGAACAGTGTATCCTCAGCTGCTGGAGACAGATCTGTTAGAAACCTCTTTCACTCATCTTTCTTTGCCCTCATCCCTGTTCTCCATATAGAGACAAATAACTTAAACTTCTGCAGCAACAAAAATACACAAACTTCAAATTCAAAGCAAGTTCTGGCGGCTCAGAAATCCCAAGTGCATTTCCCTCTCATGGGATCCATTCCCACTGCTGCAGCACTACAAACCCCAGTTTCCTGGGGTCTGGACATCACACTTCATTGTTAGCATGAACTCTAGCATATTTCTGCTCAGCCACCTCTCCTCAGGAAGAAGTATCCTGCTTATATTTAATCACTTCTCATGATGCAGCCTCTCCACACACCAGTCATCGCCACGGTGCTCCTCTGGCTGCACAAAACTCCTCTGTGACAAATGAATTGGAGCTGGTATTCAAGATGTGGATATCCTAGGTATGTATGGATTAACATAGTAATATTGCCTGTTCTGTTGTCTTCCCATCTACTCATTTTTAACTTCAGTTGCTTTTTGTATTTTTACTGTTCACTGAACTAGTGTTTTTGCAGACCAATGCACAGTAATACAAAAATCTGGGTTTTAGTGAAATTGTGACATTCACAATTCACCACTTTGTATGCAGTGTTGACACTACTGTTTCCATATGGAGACTGCTTTGTATTATATAGCACAGAGTTTCATCTACAGCCTTTTCTTATGTTACTTTGCATCTCAAAGATTTTCTGCAACACTGTTTTTTTACTAACCCAAATTCATGTGCTTGCCAGTGTTGGTTGCCTAATGAGGCAACCACCCTTTCCACCAATCATTTGTAAACAGGTTGTGCAACATGCATTTCTGGATAGATCCACTTCATTAAAAACCTGTCTTCATTGTAAAAGCCGTTTTAGTCACTCACTACTTCCTCTATTTTAACTTGGTCTTTACCTACGCAATACCTTTCTCTTAGCTTATCGGAGCTTAGCTTCTCCAAAAACCTGTAGGGAATCATCTTGTCAAAAGCTTTTTTAGAAACCCACATAGTACCTAACAGTTGGATCTTCCTCACAAACATGTTCAGTGGCTCCTCAAAATGACCCTCATAGATTGGTGAAACATGACTTCCCTCTGCAAAACCTGAGGACTCTTCTTGATTTTATTTGTTGTATCCATGAATTCTATCTTGTAATGATCAGCACGGACATCAGAATTACTAACATGTACTGCCCTCAACACCCTTCTCCACAACTCTTCTAAAACTGTTAAGTTATTGGGCACCTGCTGTTCCTGCACTGGGATTGTTTTAAGTGATAGCTCTCACTTCACAGTAACTTATGTGGGAATTTCATATTTAGGCTCTATTTTGAAGTTTTGGATGAATATCATCATTCATGGTGAATTTTTCATTCTTTGTTTTATAAAGTTGTTCTCTAGGTTTATTCAGACACAGATCCTCCAGCATATCCCAAGCAAAAGTGAACTGTGAACCTTAGAAAGCTCCTTTCAATTGAACACAGATGTGAAGAATGCATCTAGTTTTCTGCTATGGCCTTATCTCTTTGCCTTGATCTCTGGGACCACCCACACCTTTTACACAGCCTGTGAAGGGCATCCTTCTCCTGGTGAGTGGGGAAGAAAGATATGCCCTTGGCAAGTTGCTCCTCCTGCCTGTTCGTAACTCTGACTAACCAGAAGGATTCCTATTGTCCTCATCTGGTCTCAGTTGGAACTTGTTTTCCTCCTCCTGGAACATCTTTTATCCTACTGTTTAATCATGTCAGCCTTTCTCTTTTGAACCAGGCATTGCACATTGCTCAGGGCGAAGTAGTCACCTAGTGTGATATTTCAATGCTCTATTAATTATCGCTCTTCCACCAAGTTTATGCTACAGACAGTTTATTAGTAGTTTCATTTAAAACTATGTCATCTGTTCCCACACATTATTTCTAAGATGTCCAATATTTGCTGAAACATATATATATTTCTATGAATACCTATGTATGTACGTACATATTGTGATTTGATTTCCTATTGTCTGTGTTCTGCTTAAATGAGAATTGTTATCACTTCAAACTGCTCTTTTTCTTTTCTTTTCCATGTGCTTCTACTCTACCCTTTTTTTGAGGGTGCATTTTCTCTCACTTCACCCCTACAGATGCATCATTCCAAACAGTGTTTTCTGTACTTCATTGCTTTTCCTTCCTTCTTTTTTTTTTCTGATTTGCTATTCAACTGTTTTAGCTGCAGCCTGCTTCCATGCTGGATCAGCTGAACTCCTTCCACTCCAGAAATCAGTCCCTTGGCAGTTCTTGACAAAACTAAACATTTCCCCCTCACACCTCCCCTATGTCATTTACTCAGCTATACATTAAGGCTTTGCTTTTCCATACCTCTGACTGGACCTGAACATGCTTCTGGAAGGAATTCCAAAGAGGATATTGTCTAAAGCCATAAATTTTGTTATCCCACCCCTTTTTCAACCATAACTGATAGTCCACCACTATCACCTCCTTTCCAGCACTCCCTAAGAGCCTGTCTAGACACATGGAGGGATTTAATGCCTTTACATCATCTGCCAAGCAAGTCTCCATGTAGTCTTCTCCAATATCCTAAGCAGATACCTATACACATGATATTTATATGCAGGCACTGTAATAGCCTCCATCTTCCTCTCTGTTGGGATACCTACTAACCTTTATGCAAGGCAATATATGTGCCCACTATGGGGCTCATTTCTCACTTTTTTTTATTAGCTGGCAATTAGATTTATCCTTTTCTCAGCTGCACAGCACTGCTAAAGCTGAGTTGGACTGCCCTGCAATGTCCAAGAAATGACATGATAAACTCCTCTTTCTCACTGAGTTTTTCCAGACTAGTCTCTGGGGTAAGTGGTCTGTGCATGGGAGCTGGGCAGTGATCCACCTGGCTGGCAAGCAATGACACATGTGCCATGGACAGTAACGTCTCCTGTGCTCCTGTGCCTTGTAGGCTTTCCTGGAGAGGAAAATGAAATTCCCTTGCTACTATTGTTTGGTGTGATTACATTAATTTATTCCGCAGTTTAGACAGGCTACTTGGCTTCCATGTGGGGTTGGATTCTCTGTGGGAGTCAGGACAGACTCTCCATTATACTGCTGGCTCAGTGTTGGGGTTTGTCTTGCTTACGCACACTACAAAAACCTACACACATCATCTCTGTGTGCCTGGAGTCTTAAAAGCAGTGCTTCTTCAGATAATGTTTTTTCAGAACTGTTTAGTTGAATTCTTGACTGAAAGCCTTCTCTGGGTCCTCAACGCACCTGAAAGGGTCAGTTTCAATGGCCACATATCTGAAAAAGACTTTTCCACAGCACAACAAAGCAAATTCTGCGTGCACAAACAGCACACACACAGTTAAGTGCAGCTAAAGACACATAATTTGTTTTTAAGGGGTCCACCAGGCTGCCATTTCCATAATGTCAAAGTGGCGGGGATTTTTTCTTTCGTACTTGGCATTCATAATGATTCTGCCCATGAAGGAAGCCTGGATGATCTCGAAAGCGTTAAACTGGAGAGTAACACATTTTCCTCCTTTCATCTTTTTAAAATAAAGTGTTGTTTGGGAATAGTCCTGAAACTTTCAGGCAGTCACTCTGCCCACCAGGTATAAAACGCTGGCCCCTAGTGGTAATTAACCACTATTACCACTAAGAAGGCAAGTCCCTTGTAAAAAAAGGGCAGTGAGGAAGAGCATAAAGCACAGCATCTCTGAAATAACGGTAGTATTTTTTATACTTCTTATTGCTTGGACAGCAACCAGCTGTGGTAGGAAATAGTAGAGAAACACAAATAAATGCTATGCTGTGAGGACTGGAGTCAACATCAATTCCCTAGGCTGCCAGGACCAGAATGAATGCACTTTCCCAAATGAATAGCTTTCCACTGCGTTCTAAAGTACCCCTTCCTTAAAATAAGCATGGTCTAGGAATCAATGAGGCCTGTTAAATGGATTAAAAATGGACCAAAAAAATAGATTTCAAAAGGTAATTGTTCAAGTGGACCCGTCTGTGAATGCAGATGATTTTAGTTGTATCCCTGAGGATGGATTTCAGTCCAAGGGCTGTTCAATATTTTAATCAATAATCTGGAAGGAAACATGAAAATCATTGCTGATAAAATTTGCAGATGAAACAAGAAGGCATTGAATAATGAATGGTTAAGGAAGGGTTCCTCAGGGAAATCCAGATTGCTACGCTGTATACGGCCCAGTGTGTAGGCCTGGTAAAAAGTAGTAAGAAGCAGTCTGTGATGATGGGGCAGACAGTTCTGGAAAGCAATGCCTCTGGCAGCATAACAATGTACATTTTGAGTGAGAAGCTGCAGCTGAAAGGGTTAACTCAGTCCTCCTGTAGGAGAGCTGTGAACAAGGAGTTCAAGGGACCAGCAGTTACAGACTGCTGGCTCTAACTGTAGTGACACCATCCCTAGTCTGCTGTGTCCAGCTTGGTGCCACTGGTATGGAGAGGATGCTGGAGGAGGCAAAGGGAGGTAGCATAAAATGGGAAAGGGGAAGGCTCAGAAACCAGATATATAAGTTATGCAAGGTCTGAAAATGATGCCTTGAAGTAACAGGCTTCAAGCACATTGGTTTATTTAGAAAGAGAAGGATGGGAGATTCCTCACTCTAAAAGCAGTGGTTTTCATCCTGTAGTTACTGATGCACTGTCAAGGAACCATGCAGGACAACTAAGCACAATCAGAAGTTTAAAATTTGCTGGACTGGAATAAGCTTTTGCATGGGAAAATGCTCAGGAATATGTAAATTTTAAAGTCTTATAAAGAGTGTTTTGCAAATAACAAAACAATAGGAAGGTAAGATACAAGAGAGTGAAAATAATAATTAAAAAATCCTCCTAAATTTAGGAGCTGCAAAGACAAAAGACGATGGAAATGTTTAACAGATAGAGTCATTGCAGGAAGCTAAGTGATGGCTTCTCTTTTCATTGAAAGCTGTGCACCTTCCTGCAGAGCAAAGTATGCTAAATTACCAGCCACACGTGTCTTGCAGCAGATCAAATGAGGATGTAGGCATGCCAGGGACACGTACAGCACCTCACCGACTCAGAATTAAGATGCTTCAGGGGCCTAGGATCTGTGGTCTGTGTCCTGCTGAAAGGTCACATTGGGGAAATTTATTTCAGGTGCTACTTCCAGTTAACCTTAGCAGCCACCATAGATGAGATACCTTCAGTGGGAAAACTCCATTTTGGAGAGGCGGACTTGGGATCGGGGTGCAAAGGCATTTCTGACTCTCAGAGCAGCTCTGATGTGGGAAAGGGCATGCGTGAGAGGTTTAATACTTATAGTCCACAGTGATTATTAAAGTAAGAGTTCTGTTCCTAATCTCAGTAAAAGTCTGAACCGAAGACCTCCTAGCCCCCAAAGCTCCTCAACTCGATTTTGTTGCCTGACAAGTGCCCTGATCACAATGTACCAGATGGCACAGTGTCCTAGAGGGACGGAGCTGTGCGGATGTGGTGAGGATTTCAAGGATTGCAGGTTTCAATTTCAGCCCCAGCCCACTGCTAATTTTCTTTAGTCACTGATGCAAAATATTGATTTCAAGGCGGATTTAAAAGTGTTAGTAATCCACAGGGGAATAGCAGTATATATTTAAATTCCATATGTTGATTAAAGCTGTCAAAGGTCTTATATGCGATTACCTACATGTTTTTGAATGCATTTAGTTCTCAGTTCTGTAAGGCACAATCTTCAAGATGGGAAAAGAAAATAGAATTAAAATAGCCAGAGCACAGGAACAGAGCAAGATGAGAAGAAATGCTATAAACTGCCCCAGCCACACAGTCTCAGGTATGAGTGGTTGGTTCCTTGCTCATTCAGCTTGGTGGCTTCTGGGTCCGTTGCACTGAGGATGTCAGTTTGGAAGGAGATTGATTAATGTTACAGACCTTTGGCATAATCTTGGCAGCTGAGTGTGGTTCTCTCATTCCAACAACTTTTAGGAAAGTTTCATGGCCAGTAAAAGAGCTCAGTGTGGTGGGATTTTCCCAGGCAGAATAACTACCAGTATCCACGATCCTTCTTTGATGCCCTTCCTCTCCTGAGTCTCATTTTCTTCCTTTTTGCCCATGTGGCCAGATCTATTTGTTAGAGCAGTCAGCTCTGCTTCAGATGGAGTTCCATCCCAGCTTTGGCCCTTGATGATACTTCTGACCCTTTACCTCAATTTCTGGATTACTTTCTGCTTCTCTGTTTCACCTCTTGGTCTTACTGAACGTTAAGTGGAAGAAGTGTGACAACACAAACCAGCACCAAGTGTTTTAGGAGCAAGAAACTCCTCAACCTTGCACTGGGCCTTCAGTGCATTTAGAAACTAATAGCTAAATGTCTGATTAGAGCTGGTCAAAAATGTTCTGACTGAACAGCTGCCTGACAGAAAATGCCCTTTTGATTAGATTGAAACATTCCACAGGAACATAACAGTTTTGATGAAAAGTATCAGAAGTGTTTTATTTCTGCCAAGCTGGAGCTTTTGGTATGATGAATTTGGCACACGTACATGGCATTATGATGGGCAAAATGGCAACACTGAAGTGAAGAATTGCAGCCTTTACTGAGATTTTGATAAAATTATTTTTATTATATTTTCAAAATTAGTTTTAAGGGGGGAGGATGCAGGGGACAGCTTTGCAGGAAAATGTCAAAAGCAAGGCTCATCAAAAATCACTTTATGTTTTCAATCTGCCTGAATTTAAAAAGCTCCAGACTCTAGGCAGCTAGCTCTTGAAACACAGCCTGCCATCCAACCTTCCGACATCAACAGCCCAGTTCACCCATGCTCCCCACCCATTCCACTGGGCATCCTTTCCTTCCAGCAAGAAACCTGTCCTGGAGACTTGTTGGGTGACACATATATCCTCAGTTCCTGCTAAGGGCCCATTCAAGGTCTGCTTTTCTCAGAGGGGAATTCAGGGAAAGACCTCAATGACAAACAGGTGCCCAGGAAGAGTTGGCCCTCAGGAGACGAGAAGGCATGCAATCCCAACAGTCCCTTTTCTGCCAGAACTATTGAAAGGCACGGCAGAGAGTTTGAACAGGGTGCTGCAGAGCATGCCGGGTTGCAGGTCCTGCGGGGAACGGGCACTGAATGTGCAGCCCCAGGATGAAAACCCTAAGGCTCATCTTGCAAGGGAAAAAGCAAGCCATCTACCCCTGGGTATTTATCTGCGCACTCTGGGAGAGGAGGGCAGGTGATGGAATTAAAAGGCAGGCAAGCATAGGCTGATGGGGAATTCCCCTTGCACAAAGCCTAATTAAATTTGGGCTGCCATGCAGAGAAACAGGCTTGTCAGTAAGACTTCCAAAAAGGGATTAGAAGCCTTAAATTGAGACAATCTGCATTTGTAATTACGCTGCTTGGGATAACATTTCTGTGGGGTACTTAGCCCTGTTGGTTGGGGAATAAACTGATCTGCAGCTGGGTTTAGGACAGGAGTGCCCTGTGCTGAAGAGTCTTGCAGTGAAAGGAATATTATGCATGTTTTATTGCTTCCTCCAAAACATTTGGTTGCCAGCCACTGCAGTAGGCAGTCCCTGGTCTAAACTGACCATCATTTTGTATCTTCGGAGCATTTTTAATGTCCCTGCATTATATTACATTAGTGTGATAAGACAGTCAATTCTGCTCTGCAGAGAGCAAAGTCAGAGCATTATGAAGCACTGCAGTATTAATGCAGTTTTCTGCTACCCAATCTGTTGTTGGGAAGAAATACAAGGAAATATAAATAAGTTTGTGATATTACAGAAACATATTAAAATCAAGGGGAAAACTTCATTACAGAGCAGAATAGGCATGCACAGGGCTGAGTGCTCTGTTGGTGGAAATCTGCTCAAAGAAACTGAGCAAGCGAGAACCACAGCCACTGTGTACTCACGAGCAACAAACGTGACACACATGGATGAATCTTTGGGGAGCCTGAGGCTGCTGGGTACCAGTTTATTGCTGCTTGTACTTGTACTGAGCAGTGTACCTCTCTGGTGTGGCAGTGGAAGCTCAAATGCTTGTGAAGTGACAATGGTTTCTCTCTTTCAACTGTGGGAGAAAATAGCAATTTCAAATAGAAAGTAAAACCTTCAAATACACTGAAGACAGAAACAGCCTTTATGGGCCACCCACTCTATAAGGCATGACTGAACGGAAAGGTAAAGGGAAATGTTTCATCCCAGAAGAGTGACAGAAATAACATTTGGGACTGAACTGCAAACTTTTCAGAAGTATGGAGTCAGTCACAGGGGAGACCATAGGGAAGATCAAGAGGATTAAGACAGCCTTTTATCTTGCCTGAACTTACTTCTGCACAAGAAAATGCAGGATTTCCTTACCTGAGCGAACAATGACACTTAGGTTTGTAGATCTGGGATGAGGAAGGCAGATGCACAGGTTTACAGCATATGTGTATTGCACCTCTGGAGATCATGCAGCTCATGGTACTGATCCTTCAAAGTTATATACATTTGTAAGCCAATCTTGTGAATAGTCCCATTAATCTCAGTGCAATTATTCCTGATTATAGTATTAAACACAGGTGTAAGTCTTTTTGGAACTCTTTATCATTAATACCTGAAGCAGAAAACTGCCAGGATTCAGGAAATGGCTTTTTCTTTTCTGTATTCTTAATTTCTTTTCTTTGGTTCAAGTCCTGATCGGACCAAAGCTCCACCCCAAAAGTCAGATATGGACTATCTGATGGCTACCAAATCATGCAGCTGCCCAGAGAAATGGACAGGTGTTGGATGCTCACTCAGTGCCAACTGAGAGGGTGAAAAACCCTGGCTTGGAGCACACCTGCACCATGGTTAAGGGCTCCTGGTTTTGTACCCAGAGACATTAGAAAACCTCCAACCAGCTCCAGGCAGATCATAGGACATTTTCCTGGGTTACTGAAATCCAAATATTCAAAGAGAGGTTTTGTTAATGCTTGTTGCTTTTGCAGGGTCTTGGTATCAGTATCCCTATCTAAGTGACTTATATTTCAGGATAGGAGAATTCCCTCCCACCTGAGGAGTTTAAGACATAAAAGAGAGAGCATGTGTAAGCAATAGATATCACAGATGTTTAAACCACCATGGCTTATTCTTTAAAAAAGACTGCCACTGACATTGACATGGTACTTCACCTTTCAGAAGGTTTGGGACTTTTGGTTTCTTTCTCAGGGGCCCTGAACCTAGTAACATCTTTGGCTAAGATCTTTGTTCACTCCGTGAGAACTTCAGCAAGTCAAGCTGTGCCCAAAGGGCACTGGAGATGGCCCAGAGGACTCAGATATTTGGAAAGGAATACGCACATGTAATGCAAAGCTCACGTGTTTGCTGAGTGTGTCCCATTGCTCACAACTGGGATAGTCATTGTTCTGCTCAGCTCTCAAGTTGGTTTTGCAAGCCAAATGTTCAAGTACATAAAAGGGCCACAGAGGCAGCTGAAGACAGAGGATATCTGTGTAAGATATAGGAAAGTGTTGGGGATACTGTGTAAAATGAGTGGTGCAGAAGACTTCAGGGAGGGGGGGAGGGTTTTGCTTTAGCTGTGGGACACGAAGCCAATGGGAACATAGGCTCCATAGCTACAGTGGTCCATGAACAGCCTGTCTGTAATGGCAGTAATTCTCCTCATGATGCTGGCTGTTTATCTGTGATAGAGCACATGTCCCACCCTTGAGAAGGCATTAAGGGGTTGGAGTCCCTGGCATGTTTCATCTTCTTTGTTGCTGCTCTGGCTGCATAAAGCAGTACACACACACTCTCATCAGACAAGACACTTTGATGTCTTGTTATCAGCCCCTGGAGCAGCAGCAAAGCAGACAGAGCTTATGGGTGAACCTGGACAATGACTTTTGAAATCACAGTCTGATTGGGTTTTGTAAGAAAACATGTAAGTAAGGATACAACACTTCTCATCTTACAGAGTAGCTTATCCAGAGCTTGATCCCTCTGACTCTTGTGAAGGCCTTGACTTGTGAAAACCCCAGTCCACCACCAACAGGGGCATCCATTGTCTCCTGAGCTTTGCATGCTGGTCTCTGAGTAGGCCAGATCATGCTGTCTTACTCAATCTTCCCCTTCTTCCTTTCCTCTTCTGCCACAATGACAGTGCTGCTTCTCCCAGCTGTTAAAGCCTTTCCTCCTGCATGATCTTCTTGCCAGGCATTTTCCTTCTGAGATGTGGCTGAGTCATCCAGGGGTCAGCTGCTCTGACATATTACTGGAAATATGACAAGGTAGGGGAGCTCAGGGCAGCTCCTCCCATTGCTTTTCAGGCCGGCCGAGCTCACCAGAGGCCAGTCGCTAGCTGCCTGCAGGACGAAACAGGAGGATTGTGTTGGCAATTTGGCACCTAGCACTGAACATATTGGTTTCCCAGTTGCAAGCTGTTTCCTGGAAACCAAATAATCTCTGTGGCCAGCACCATCTCCTATTATTCTTTATTAAGAATTTAGCTCGATGCATCAAACTGGCCACAGATGCAATTCAATTAATTGGCCTCCTCAGTAGATTTGCTACTCTGATGCAAACAAGGAGGCTGGCATGGGAGAGTGGAATTTAGTGAGGCCAGGCTTGCCTTCCAAGGGGAATGTGCAGAAAGGACGTACGTGTTGAATGACTGCGGGAGCTACATTTAGTACTGAAGCTTACCAGGCATGAATGGCGTGAGCTCATCCAACTCATGGCTGCCACAAGCAAAGAGCCACAGAAGACCTCCAGCCTCTGGAGAACGATTGAGGAAAAATACGAATGCTTTGGAAGAGGGCTGCTCCAGTACATGTTGCCAGAGTAGGGTACCAAACTGTGATCGCTGGGCAATGAGGAGGCTTCAGCACATAGAAGCCACTTTTGTTGCTCATGGGATAACGTTTGCAAGGTTTTCCTTGCAGCACTGGCCTTAGTCTGGGGTGGGAGACTAGGCTACATTTGCCTAACCTTCTATGCTCGTGGCCAGTCAGAAGGCACAACCCCAATGAGCGCTGGGCTCTAAGGCTGCTGCCTCAGGACTGTTGCTCCCTAGGTGCATGGGGCGAGGGGGGTTGGGGTTTCTGGTTTGGACACAGCTGCATGTCCAGCTGTTCATTGCTGTTCGACACCCCTTTCCTCCACCACTCATTTCTCCACTCCTTTCTGCAGCCTGAACCTCATCCCTGGGTGACAGCCTCACTCTAAACACCTTACTGTGTACTCATCCATTTCACCTTCTTTTCCACATTTTTTCCTGATGCTGCCACTAGAGCTGGAACAGAGCCTGGTACCTTTCCTGAGGAGCATTAGCATGCAGCAGCTGGTGATTTCGTAGCCACAAAACACTCCAGAAAACTCTGTCAGACCAGGAGGGGCTGAATTCCTACAAGAGAAAGTCCTTGGCAGCAGACTGGTATGTTGAAGACAAGATAGGGCTTAGGCAAGTTTTACAGCTAGAGATGAGTAGCTGTGCTGAGGTACATTCACAGGGAGTTTGTAGGTAGGGCTACAGACATGCTCTGAAACCTCTAATCTCTGTGTGTACTTTGCATGATTCTTCCTTAGTGCGATCCCTGGACGAAGCGCATTTTTTCTAAAGCTGGGTACAAATGCTTGTGTAATACACTCAGTCCTACTCCTGCAACCCAGATGGCATGTTCAGCATTTTGCTGATTTCTGCTAATTGCTTGGTTTAAGCAGAGGATTTTTCATTGTTAACATTACCTGAAGGATCATCACCTCTATGTACAGAGACTTGTATTTCAATAGCAGTGAAACAGACTTTTTTGCATATATAAAAGTATTCATAAATTCTTCTATTCATGCCTATTTTTTAAAAAAATCCAACAATAGATATAGGAAATTAAAGCACCTCCTCACTTAGAAAGAATTAGCCACTAATAACAGTTTATCACTAAAGAGTAATTTTCTTGTGAAATAAAATTTCGTTCTTGACTAGGTTGCAAATTCTGCCCATTTCTGTTTCAAAAGATTTTTTAAACATGTATCATTTCTTAGTTGAATTTCCAGATTGACTATAGTGTTTTAAATTGGAAAGCACCACCATAATTCTTCTTAAACATGGAAATATTGGAAGAAACCTTGCTAGATAAAAGAGATAATTGAAAGACTAGTGCGTCCTTCATTTAGAAACATGTTTGCTGTCTGATAGGCATTTTTTGTCTGACACAGAGAATGTCATGAGACTTGTCAAAGATCTGAAAAAAGCTCCATAAAGGCAAAATTACCACTTGTAATTCATAATTCAGATGTTGTTGTCTTCCTGGAGACATAGTCATGTGCCCAGGTGAGCCTCATCCCAGTGTCATCCATGAAAAACACAGTCACCTTCCACTTGCCACTATTCCCTCTTCCCTCAGCCCTCACTACTTCGTGGATCCCAGAGTTGTGTGATTTGCACATGCCTCTCTTATGCTGCAGTCTCAGACCTGGTGTGACTGGCTGTGAACTGCTGCATTCCCAGGGTTTACACATTCAAATGGCTAGAAAAGCACATGCTTTCGGTGGTGAAAGCGGCTGACCAGGGGAACCCACTTCTTCAGAGTAAGATGTGCAACAGGCATATAAAAGCTATAGGCTTCATGCAGAGGTAATTGGATGAAGTCCTACAGGCTGTGTACTTTACCGGATGTCGGCCTAAATGAGCTAATGGTCCCTACTGACCTTTAAATCTATGAAATGCTGACTGCTAAACTGCTTGATCATGGAGTTTTCTATTAGAAATCTCTCCCGTTAGATTTTAAACTGGTCCACAACATAGGATCCATGCATTTTCACACAGAATTGCAATAGGAGCATCCTTAAATAAGTTCATAGAATGTCTCTGGTCCTCTCCTCTACCACCCTTTTTTAGGGTTAAAAACTCTTTTTGGTGTTTTTTTTTTTCTTCTGCAGTTTCTGGATGTTGAATGACTGCTGTGATTTTTGCGAAGGGTTGGCAGGAGATATTTTGCCAGAGACAGTGTCAATGCTGAGAGAGCAGAGACCTCTATAAAATGCTAGGGCTTAAGCACGTGGCTGGCACACACCAGCTGATCCACAGCAAGTGTAGCTGTGTGCTGTGCACTGCTATCTATCTCACGCACTTTTCCCCACCTACTCTTTTGCTGGGATCAAAGCCACCCCCTGCTCTTGCCAGAGGGTTGTGCAGGTGGTGCAGTGTTCAGTCCTGCTCTCCTGCTTGCCAGAGTGAGAATGAGGCAGTTGCTAGGAAAGGACTGGAGAAGCTATAACCAGCAGTGTCCTGTATAACCCAGAATTGCCCTCACACAGGAAATTTCAAAGGAGACAGGACAAATCACAGTCAAATTAGAAAAGTCAAGAACACTGAAACAAGCAGAGTTGTTTTACCAGGGAAGATGATTTTGGAAGAACAAAGCTGAAATTAAAATTGAAACTTCAACCTCACAGTCTTGTGCGTTTTGTCAAAATCAATAGTATCACCACAAAAGGTGTTATTTCAACAAATCAGCATTTTGGCTCCACAGTGATGCTGGCACGTCTAGTGATTATAAAGAGTAGAAAGAGTAGAATCATGAAATTATGAAAGGCAAACTGTTGAACTAAGACTGCACTAAGGTTAGAAATTTACAGTATAGGAAACAATGTCCTATTGATCCCCTGGGGAAGAGACTACTACCTATCTAATAACAGGTGACTTTCATCTCTAATTTTTTTTAAGATTCTGTAAAGTAAGTTAATTAATGTGAATGTTTTTTTATGAACAGGATGAACCAGCACAGAGCATGAATGTGTGGATAGAGATAGACTGTCTTCTCTAGAACCTTTTATATTCACGCTGATTATTCCGAATTCATCACAAGACTGGACAAACATCCAGGTCCTATGTAGAGTATGTAGATTTCCTGAAATGTTGACATACCTACCAGCCTAAAGCACTCTTGTCTGGGGTACCTCGGGGTTTGCAGTCTTTCCTGCGGGGCTGTACAATGCTTGTGCGTCACCGAGATGTTCTCCATCTTCATTCGATCAGCTGGGGTCCAGCTGTTGCACTGAAAGAAAGGATGGAGACAAGGCCACAGCAAGGTATCCTTTCTCCTAACTTGCATTGCCCAGATCAGTGCTAAACCTTCTCAGAGGCAAGAAAAATTATCAGATAGCTTTTCTGTACACTGATAATAAGAATCAGAGACAACTGACTAGCAAGTGCCTTAGATAGCATGGCTATCGTGCATCTTCTTTAATATTCTCTCCCTCTACTATAGCACTTAACCACAGTACCTCACAGGTCTTTTTATTTTCTGTAGCTGTGTAACAGGCTGAGGGCTTCAATCATTTTTCCATAATCTCTTTTCTAGTTATGATGAGACGTTTGCTGTATGTAGCAGTTATTCCCTAGGTTGTCTCCTTGAATTCAGCCTTATTACTTTATCATTTTGACAATGAACTGCATTTGCCATCTGCTGGCTCCAAATCTCAATATAAGCCAAATCCCTTGGAATCTGGTTACACTGTTTCTTGTTATTTGCTCATCCTCCAGTTTCTGCATCTGTAAACTTGGAGCTCTCCAGTTAGATTCTGCTCTCCATTTTTTAACCAGGGTAAATCTGGACCTTCTCCACTAAAGTCTGTGGAATTACTCCAGAATGAACAAACGGAAACCAGAGCTGGATATTGCCTAGGTTTTCAACACCCTCATCCAAGTAATTTTATATTCATATATATAGACACGTTATGAAAAACAGATGTCCTAAAGCTGACCTTGAGGACACTTTTAATCTTTTCTGTTCCTATGACATTTTTCTAGTTGACACCCATTTTACCTCAGTCCTCGGTGTTTGTTTGAAGTTAATTCAGTATTAATAAACATGTTCTTACTGTTATGAATGAAGTTTTGGCAAAGTGAAGATACTTTCAGGCTGTGTTTACACTCTTTTTTTCCCCTTTCATTTTCTTCATTTTTTTTTCTTCTTTTTTTGGATAAAGACTTTTCTTTACTATAACAACAAAGCGTTACTATGTAGCAGACTGCTACACACGCCTGGGGACAGTAGGTTTACTGTGCTCCCTGGAATAAACAATAAAAAACTTACAAAGTGCCTGAATGCATGGAGTTTGATACTCCACGCCAATGTGGAGGAGAAACCTAGCAGAACTGCTGACCTGCCACATAACTGCAATTTAGTATTACAAAATCCCTTCCCTTTCCCACACCTCTGGAACAACACTGTGAATCAGAAAGCAAAACGTTTTGTCTCTACAACTCTTTTTCCTTCCCTTCTATTTCTCCTGTGCTGGTGAAGCTTATTACCTGTCATAATTACAATTTTCAGCACAAAGTCTCCAGGGCAGACTAGAGCACATGGGAATAGCATGAAGGCAGATGCAACCTGCTATCAGGACGTTTATGCCGAACACTGCTGCACGCTTTGAAGGTGTTGCTTCTTAACTGGTTGATATTCCTGCTTACACCTGTTTCCAACCCCTACCCTTTTCCTCACAGTTTGCTGTTTTGCATTTTAGCCCCTAATTTCTGTCACGGTAGCAGGAGAGACAGGGAATCAAGCTTTCCTCCAATTTACAGCACCTAGTATTGTCTGTCCTGTGGAAGCAGGAGTAATGTGATCCTGTAACTTGAGACTGTCTCATAATGTGCACACAGGAGGGAGTTCAAGTGTTTTTGGCATTACCTAACTCCCAAGTACTCAACTTTTAGCTCTAATGTTCTCTTGGCAACATGTGGTGCAATTTATATATATATTTCTATGCAGTTTCCTAGGTTTTTAACACAAGAAAATATAAATAGTGCCACGTGCAAATAAAACAGCCCACCCACGTGGTCCACCAGGTTTTGAAATACAAGCATCACCAGACATTGCTGTTCCCTGGGTTAAAGGTCTAATGTCACCAGCTAGCTGCTGTGTTGGGTAGCTATGCTCTGCGGACAAGCCTTAGAGAAGAGAGGCACCACACTGAATCATAATTCAAACAATGTGGGAGAGGAAGAGTGCGTTTTATGCCCACTTAAATATGCAGTTTTAGGAGATCTGGCTTGAAAGTGAGCCTGAGAAAGAGCAAGTGAGATCACGCCCTGCGTCATGCTCCCCCTGGACCACAAGTGAGACTATTCCTCCGCTGTGGTAAAAGATGTGAGCAGGCTTTTGTCTTCTAGTTAAGATGCTGATTGTTCATTCCCTACAAATAATGTGGTAAGGAATACAGGAAGAGCACTTCTCACAGGGAGAGTAAATGTGGGATGGCCTGGGTACCTGTTAAAGCACCTTGTCTGAAGGCAGAAGTTACTTAGGGTCAAAACAGAGAAAAAGCCCTTCTTTTTCTGTGTCCTGCAGAAAAAGTACAGAGCAAACTCAGTAGAATGAAAATCAGGTGAGTTGAAGAGCCAGAGAAGAACATGAATGTTTCCTCTACTTCAGGAGGAATTTCCTGCTGACCTTCAGACAGAAGTTACTGGAGACCTTCAAAGAAATTGCAGCTGTCTCATGATGATTAAAGATTCCTCAGAATGAAACAGAAAGTGTTTCCTTGGGGCTTTACATTTTCTGCCTGGCTTTTCCATGTCCAAAGATACTTTTTCAATAAGGGTAGAGGAGGCAAGGAGGCTGTGGCTTAGACTTCTGCACCCCACTTCAGAAGAGCGGAAATATACAGCCATCTTCTCACTGCCTCAGTGCCAGATACCAGTCAATTGGACTGCTAGCAGGCTGGATCTCAGGCTAGCCTAGCCCTCGGGCATCACCTTGCAAGTGCCAGTGGAGAAGAAAGCAGCAACAAGAGCATTACTGCTTTGACTCCCCTGGTGTGGAACAGTTGTCCCAGGACCTGAGCATCTCAGTCTCACAAGGCTCATGATGTGCAGAGTTGCCTGGCTGTAAGCCAATGCAATGAAATGCCAGTATTATCTTCTTCACTCAGTGACAATCCTTTGAATGTAAATCACGACTGACAGTCTGTGTGCCTGGATTTCGAACAGTGGCTCTGCAATATCCTCTGACATCAGTGAAACGTACATCCCATGAGCTGAAAGGGAAGGTGCAGAGGGCACAGAGATAAAAGGGTATCCAATGCATTTTATACGGCTGGCATGGAAGGATAGACCGTCTTGCCCCTGGCTGGCTTTACCTGTACTGTGTAGGATGAAGTATCTCCACTATGCAAAGATGCTGAAATGGCAGGGGCACCTCAGAGCCCTGACCAGCATGGTCTGCCTCCCAAATCCGGTGGTGACCACAGAGCAGGACTCAGGAACAGGTCACTGTATCTGCCTTGCCCAGCTCCTCCTCGCAGGGAAAGCACCTTCCCCAGGCTGGATACCTCTGCTCTGCTGGGGCCCTTATCAGCCTTGGATTCTGAGCCATGGCATGTGCAGAATATGCTGGTGGAAAAAGCATTTAGAATACGTTTTCTGAAGTGACTGCTGCTGAACAGGAATTCACTATGGTAGGTGGTTGCCATCATCCATTAGCAGTCACCTGAAGTAACACATCAGACAGGGAAGGTTGGAGGACAAAAGCAGATGACACCTTGTTCATGCACCTGGAATTATCTCCCCTGTCCAAACAGCCTGCTCAGAATTTCCGAAGAACTTACCAGAGCTTCTGATAAAGCTATCACTTCTGACTCTAATAAGTTTGCTTGCTGCTTCCATCCAAACATGAAACCAATTGCTTTTATGGCAGCGAAAAAACACCACAAGCAGCAGATATATGAGGGTAGAGCTTTCGCCATAGCAAAGTGTGCCATGGAGCAGGTGGAGTGGGACTCCTCCCAAGGTCAGAGAACAAGGAAGCCAGAGGTGCCACACAGGTTTGACATTACAGAGAGGTGGAAATTCAACACAGGAACTGGGAACAGTCAGTGGAAAGCCCCAAAATGGGTGCAGTCAAGTGCAGCACTGGCTGACTGGCTGCTGTGGAGAGAGCTTTTTAATTTGCAACTCTCTTCCTTCCAATTGTAGCAGTTGCCTTTCTGAGGGAAGCTGGGAGACATTTCTTTCAGCATTAATCAATGCATACCATACTTTTCCAGCCATATTGCCTTTTCAGGTCCACACATAACAAGTTCCACTGCCATGCAGTCATTTCGAAAGGGCATATAACAGTGACTACAGGGGAATATATTGAAAAGTGACTAGCAGCAGCTTAATTGAATTATTGACAACCTTCCTTTTCATCTGAGTCATAAATTTATCACCAAAGTAATTCAGTATTCCCCGAATCTTCATGAAAGATGTTATGCAAATCACATTCCTGAACATAGATTTTCAGAGAATATGCCTGCGCACGTTATGGACCTAAGTTCAGGGATAAGACACGATTTGATGAGACCAGCTCAAAATTGTGTATTTCTCCATCTGCATTTGGGTAATGTCTTAATTCTCACAAGTACCCACAGTCTGATCATCTAAAAATATACTAGATGCCCTAATTTGGCTTGGCTAAAGCTAACATAAGGTAATTGTAGTACAGAAGAGAGCTTAGGAAAAAAAAGCAGCATAATTTATGTCCATTTCAATTCCACATGGTATGGATTCTCTCACAGGTGTTTGATTTAAGACCTGTTGAGTTGCCCATTGAGAAAACTACCCTTTAAGTCCTTCTATAATAGCTATTCTGGGCTCTTACATTCCCAGCAGCAAAATTGATTTCCCACTCTCAGGCCAAAAAAATCATTCCAAAGAATGTAGCTGGGACGTGCTGATGTTCACGCTCTGTGTGTGTACACATGCACACCTGCGCACACATGTGTATGCATGTTTCTTGTTAAGGACATAAGCTTACACCTCTGGTAGCATGACACTGATGCTATTATCTGAAATTAATGCCACCATAAACCACAACAATACTTCTCTGGATTTATTCCCTTGTAAGAGGGAGCAGAATCTCACCCAATCATTGACTGATTAGAAATGTCATTCCTCCTGAAGTCATAGCTAGTCTGTGCCCACAGTCTCTGAGCTACACAAATTCCTCTCAGATCATTTTCAGATTAAGATATTTTTGTTAATTTAAAGTTAATTTTCTTAAATTTACTGCAAAATGGGGAAGGGGGGTATTGAAAAATCTGTAGGCATACTTTTGAAAGATATTTAAAAGTCAGTTGGACTGTTTCTGGTAAATTTGAGTTTGTTAAAGCAATCTAGCATATCTATGTATTCGACCATAAAATTTTGACTGTCAAAATTTTGATTGAAACTGTTTTTAAAAAACACTTTAAAACTCTGTTCCACCATCTCTGTTAAAATTTTGTATTTTTCTTTGTAATTTTTTATTGGCTTTATGACAAAAAATAAAAAAGATTTTATCTGCATGTATAGTTACGTATGCATACAGGTTTTCCTGGGAAAATGCACCTGCAAATGCATTGATCTAAAAAAGGGTTTCTCTTCCTCCTTATGAGCTTAATTGTCCAAAACAAAAGTGCATGCCCACATGCAGTTACCCAAGAACAGCTCCTGCTCTTTAGACTCTCACGGTCAAGCATAAAGAAGTCTTACTTGAGTTCAGCACTTGCTTAAATAAATGAAATAAAGGAAATTACTTTAGAAAAGCAGTGCAGCACCCCCTAGCGTGGACACGTTTAGATTCAGAAATAATATAGCTTTATAAATACCTGATTAACCTGGTGCTGACCCATCAGTCAGCCCAATGTCTGATTTCAGCTCTGTCACTATACTTCGGTTCGACCTTGGGCAATTTTATTGACTTTGTCACAGCTTCCTCACTTGTAAAAATCAGAAAATATTTCACTTTTTAAAACACCTTAGACTGTCCTAATGACAAGTTCCTCCTGTATAAAAGGTAGGCTGGTATTGTAGTCATAACCACATGATGGAGGCTAGAGTGACCAGTCTACCTCCTGAAGATGTACTGTGCAATGGTGTGGCTAGGTAAGCTCTCTTGCGTGGTGCTTCTGCCAGCCAAGCTCATCTGCCAGCCAAGCTCTTTTTTTTCCCCCTGTACGATCTGTACCAGCAAAGCAGTGCCTTATGGACTGGGATCATAAGCTGTACTGTCAGGTTTTCAAAACTGGTCAATAATGGGTTTGTACTTCTATCTCTTGGAAAGTGTGCTGCACATTGACTCGTGTAAACCAGGATACCTTTCTCTCACATTAATAAATGCCATTGTCTTGCACTTTAGTTTGGGACTTAGTAAAAGGACAGGACTTCCTTGGGGAAGTTGAATGAGGAAGGAGGACAGAGATTTGGTCCCCATAGGATCCTTAGAATGAGGTAAAGAGGTAAAGAGATTTACCCTTTTCAGAGGCAACACTTAGCTAAAAAAGAGACCTTCTGAGGAGCTGGTCTTTCACTTCTACTTTGTATTGCACTTTGTCATTCTCCAACGCATTCCTGTTGGTGATCACTGAGCATAGCTATTGCTAAAAGCTGGAGATTGTTAGATGTGCCAAAGGAAGCACTCTCTAACAGCTTGAGTACACTGGAAAGGATGGAAACAAGGAAGATTAGTGTGCAAAAGCCTTTGCTTAGAGTGATCTCCTGCCTGGAGTTTGTCTGGGACTGCAGTCATCGTGCATGTGTATGTGATACACACATATGTGGGTATATATCGTTTTCAAGTCATATTGCCATTCCAGTACCTGGCCAGATGTATGAATCCCAGCTGGACTTCGATGGGATATCTACTTCTGGACACTATATTGAGGGGTCTGTGTTGCAGTACTGGATCTGTAATGTAATAACCAAGAACTTCTTCAACAGAACTTATTGAGTACAAACTATTTAATCTTTGAAGTCTCTGACTCAAGCATGAAGTGACAAAATAATTAAGGTAGTTAAGGACTTGCCTAGGCCGGACAGATATGGAACAGACAAGGAAATAAGTGCCAACGCACTCAGACAGGTGAGATGCACTACTGCCATCCCTATCGTTGGTTTTCATGTGCCATGGCCTGCCCGTTGCTTATGCATATGCAAACTCTGCTTGAGAAGACCAGATTCAGGCCAATCTTTTCCTAGTTAAACAAGGCTTTTATCATTTTGGAGGGTGCCACATATTTTTCTTCCTTCCTCCCAGCCAGGTTTCTCTCCCCTTGCACACAGCAGTCATGTCAGTCACAAGGCATTTCCCTTCTTCAGTTCTCTTTAGGCCCTGTAAGAAAAAAAAATGTATCTATCAAAACTAGACCTGAGGGGAGCAGCCTTTTTTTTCTCCCTCTGCAGTAAGATCTAAGGCATAAAGTCAGGGGAGAAGAGTCTCTTTACATGTGAGAGACAGGAACCAGGGCATACAAAGTCTCCAGGGTTTTCTTAGGAATACTTCCTGCTTTTGGGTCTGCAGTGATCATACTTTGAATTAGAAATCTGTGATTTCAAGAAGAAATGGGAAAAATGTTTCCTCTGTCTTGCAGTCAGTAGTCTTCAAAGCTAAGATTCAGATTTTCAGCAGGAATAAATTAACACATGCTGATCTCCAACAGGCAGGAGGAGAGATGAAATTGCGAAAAGTAGTAAGATTAGAGATGTTCAGGAAGGAGAAAGAAACTTCCAGAGGATCCTGAACAATATTGATACCAATATTGATACCTCATTTGATACCAGTTTAGTTTTTCTTCTTTTATTTTAAATCATGCTCTTGGAACATCAGTTTATACTGGGATCAAGTTTTTCATTGGTGGGACCAGGGTTTTGAACCTGTACTACTGGCAGGAGGACTTGCACAACTTCCTTATATGCAGTCACATAAACCAGCAACATGAAAGTGACAACAGGATTTTAGGAACAGCCTTTGGCTTAGCCATCCTAACTCTCTATTATCTTTTACCTCTTTTGTTCTCATACAAGCAGGATCAAAGGATCCTGTTGTAAAAATCCTTAGCCCTATTTTGGATTAGTTTGCAGAGTCACAGTAGGACTGTGTGTGCAGAAAAATGACCAAGGCATGTGGCATAAGTGGACATTTTTCTGAACATATTGCAAGACTTCCCTTAGTAAATTTTTAGTATTATTATCTCTGTCTTTCAGTATCATGCTGTCAGTATTGCTGCAGTTGAACTGCCTGTGGGCCAGGCCTGCTACTTGGTGGTGTGTCCACAACAAAGGGGCTGTATATTCTCCCCAGCTACCATAAAGCTGGATACTATTATTGTTCTGCCCACATCCACCAGCTGGGATCAAGCCCTTTCTGAGCAACATATGGCTAAGGCCATATCTAGTCTAGGATTTAGATATGTGATTTTCACTTGTTCAAACTAAGTATTTCAAAATACTAGATAAAGCAAACTGCTTGGGCCTGAGCTTGTGCTCAATTCAGCTTCAGCAGGCCACCTTGGGTAGTCCAAGAGATTCTTAGCTAGAATTGTAGGAGGCTCTAATTAATCTGAACTACATTTACACATTTTAAAGCCAAGGGCGGAAAACAGTTTTTCTTTCTAACATAACAGTGGGGAGAACACCACAACTGCTAAATGCTGCTCTGTATGCATCTGTCAGCGGCGCTGGGAAAAACTGGAAAGCTGCAGAGAATCAGAAATGAAACCAACAAAATGCACATTGGATAGCTGGTAATTCACGTGGGTGCTTTTCTCATACGCAGCAAAGATAATTATTTCTGTGTTGGCTCTGTGATATGCCTAATGCAGAGAGAAGAGTACCAGGCAGGGGTATACCTGTGCTTCTCGTGCCTGGTTGCTCAGAACTGGACCACAGAGAAGTCCGGATGAATCAAGTCCTGCAAGCACTGATTCTTCTGCTGATGCAAGGATGCTATACTGTTGCCCTGGTATGCCTGTGCTTGGATGCTGTTTGGGAGAGCTTTCTCCCATTCTGTACCCATCTGCTTCTCATACAGTTAGTCCCACATCAGCCCCCAGCCGGCTTCCACTGTGGTCCAGGGCAAAGAGCCTGTGGACCTCACTTACATCTGGGAGCTGTGCAGCAACATCCCAAAGTAGGATGGGGCACAGCAACCCTGGCACAGTGTTCAGCAGCACTCCTCTGAAGGGAAAGAATACATCCTCTGATAGACAGCAAGAGAGAGAAACTGCAGAAATTTCAACATCTGTGCTGGAAGGATTTTTATATGTTTTTCTAACACTGATCCATGTTTTAGGGAGGACACTGGAGATTGACTGGATGGCATTGAGGACAGGAAGCAGTCACAGGCAGGTGGTTTCAACAGCCCTGATTCTCTTTATGCTCTTGGAGCACATCTCAGGAGCAGTCCTGTGTACTGCTGTTACCCAGAGCAAGTGCTGGGACTGTAATGCATCAGCTGCACCTCTTTCCTGGGTATTCTCCACATTTGGGCTTTTCCACCATCATCTACATGGCATCTGGCATGAGCCAGATTCAGAAAGAGATTTCACAGCCCCATGATAGCTATGCACTGACTGAACAGCACTGTGTTGGCAGTCTTAAAAAAAAAAAAAAAAAAGCCATGATATTTTTGCTTATGAGAAACTGGGTAAGTTTCTTAGAAACACCTCTTCTGGAATGCTATCAAATCATTTCTGTATCAAAGTTTATCAAATCACCTAAACTGGCAAAGCATGTGTCTCATAGTGCTCCCTCAGTGAGATAGGATGTGATTTCTGTATTTGCAGCAAGCTATCTTTCACCACTCTCCACAGTCTGAGCAAACAGCAAGTGCAGAATGATCAGCTGCAGTTGCCATTACTGCTTTTAAAACGTTTGCAGTAGCACATCAGGATGAGGTCTGGTGAACATGACATACCCATGGTGAAAATTAAATGGAGTTTCAGGAGCAAACTTCACTCACGAAAACATCTCCACAATGCCTATTATGCAGGAGTGTGGTGGAAGACTAAGCAGATACTACCGTTGAACCACATGTAGAAATATTAACTCATGGTGAAACCATGAAGCTAGTGGGCTAGTGTGGCCTGTTTGCAGTGATGCAAGTATATCAAGGTATTACTGCAAATTTTTTCCATTGTGATAAACTTGGTTTTGTGTAGGCAAAGCCTGTGTCATGGACTGGTAAACTAGTGGAGAATTCTCTTGTATCTTTCACACATCTGAAGTATCTCTTCCTTAAATTGAAAGCGAACAAAGCCAGAACAGAATAATATTGTAAAATGTTCAGCTCTGGTGTACTGTGCTCACTCTAGATTTGCCCATCTAGAATTTCATCAATATACAATCTTAGTACTCTGCAGGTAGCAATTAACCTTTATCCAGCAAGCTAATTTAACACTTTAGGTTTCCCAGGAAAGCAGCCCAGGCACAGAGGAGTACATTCTGATGCCCAGTATTTCCTCACCTAAGCAAGGCTAAGACTTTAAAAGGGTTTAAAGAATTTGCTTATATTTCATTAATAAGGAGAAAGTTCTGTTACTCCATATATATGCACCATCAGCAAGAAATAACACAATACTGGCAACAAGAATTTCATTTGCTGAATTAATGTTTCTTTCTAGTTAGAGCTTCATTTTGTCAGTTTCAACTCTACATGTCTACTAGTTCCCTCTCCTCCTCTCAACCCAGAACTAGGTTGTTTCATGGGGCAGGAGTCCCTGTGTCTCACTTCAACCATCTGTAGCCTTATGTCTAGTCCAGCCAAGACCTCTGATTCCTGTCTACTTGGTAGGACGCCTCAGCCTGCAATTCATCCAAAAGACAAGTGACTGAGTGGACTGTATTGGAAGAGCTTCTCTCTCTTCAACTGTGCAGGCTGTTTGGAGACAGCACTCAGACTGTTTGGTTTATATTTTGGTTGTTAATGTGAAGAGAGCTCCCTGCCTTGTGAGGCTCATCCTGCAGAACCTGTCTATGCATTGCACTACAGTAATGCCATGGGGTCGCTGCCAGAACTGGGGTCCCAGTGTGGCACACACCCTGCAAACAGACACATCTGGACCCTTCCTAGAGAGATAAATGGCCTAATTGGGCAAGACAGAAAAGCAAAAAGAGGCAAAGTGGCTCCCTGAGCCTCTACAGCAGGTAAGTGGCAAAGGGAGAAGAAAGAAAGGCATCTTTACCCTCAAGTGAATACCACCCCCATCAAATCACACACTGCTTCACATTAAGTTACTTTATGTGTTTATCCATCCTTGAGGTCAGAAAGGTCACTCTGGCTCTCTCCAGTAGGAATGTCAACCAAGCAAACTAAAGTCAGGTTTGGCAAAATAAAATAGCATGAAAAACATGACCCTAGCTTCTTGGGAGAAAAATAGCATATGGACTACATTCTTGCCAAAGCTGTGGCTAATTCAGAGAGAGATCTGAAGACTGGTCATTTAGCATGGAATATTTTTTTCTGGGCATCACAACCTTTGACTGAGTTACAATAAAAGGAGAGAGAAAAAAATATCAAGAAAGTGTGCAAGAGAATGGGAAGAGTATATTTTCCATTAAATTGTTCTAGTAGTGGCCTGGCCAAGTAAATGGTTTCTTCTTCAGAGTTATGGACTGGAGAGAGGAATTCTTTGGGCAGACCATCCTTTTTGTTTGTTCTTTTGCTGGATGTTTTGGGCTGGACTTACTTTGGGCTGGGCTTACTTTAGATTAACTCCTTGTTTCCTCTCTGTTTCTCACTTTCAGAGGCATAGAGGCTTTTCTTTTTACTGTCACAGCAGTACTCTAAACTTGCTGAATGATGTCCCCCAGTCTGAAAAGCGTTGAAGAGGAGCCAAGGAAAAATGGTTGTGCATTAAAATGCCAGCCTTTGTCTTGCTGGAAGGGGGCTGGGTAATGCACCATCACACAAAGCCTTTATCCTAATGATGTCGGCTGTGAAAATTCACTGCCCACATGCAAAAGCGCTTCCTTTCTGTGGGTCTATATGAGTTCAAGCCTCAGCATTTCTGCCCTGGTGTGTGACCATCTCCCTGAAAGAAGAGATGATTGCTAGGCAAACAGCCAGACCTCCCTACACGGCAAGATATCCATGCATGGTCTTCCTACACGTCCTGGAGATGGGGAACTTGGGATCCTGCACCCGCGCAGCCCATGCCTCCTGCACACTGAGGCGTCTTTGTGCTCTGCCCTCGCCTTGGCGCAGCCTAGCCTACAGAAAGCTCCCTGCAGCTGGCAAAATAGTTGGCACAATGGCTGTTATCCCACCTCTCCTCCACTGCGCAGCTTGAGAGGGGGGAGAAAGAGCAAGGCTGGATCTCATATTCTGAGTTATTGCTCTACCACCCCCTGTTGCTGTGGTGTCCCAGCGACACAGCCACTGGTGCATACAGTGACAACTCCCTGGGGCCATTTGCCTCTTGCATACCTCAGCTCACTTTGGTAGCAGAAACAAAGGCAAAACAAAGCAGCCTAGCTGAAGTACTACACCAAAAGAAAAAGGCAAAAAGCAGGCGATGCTTGAGCCAAGAAGACTAAAACTCTGCCAGTCACCTAAGCAGAGCTGGCACCAAGCACTCAAACTTCCCCAACACCTTCCTGCTGAATTCTTCACAGCCACCAGCTCCCATCTGGATTTGGAGGGCATGGTGCAGTCATTCACCATAGCAGTGAAAAGCTGCCTCTGTGCACATAGTTGCCTGACTGCTGGGGAGTCAGACCTGATGAGCCTGGATGTTCCCTGCCTGGCCCTGGAAGCCTGACTTGCTACAGTGCACACCAAAAGAAATGCAAGGTAATACTCTGAACAGGAGCAACCTGCCACCTCATCACAGACCTTTAATTTCGATATGTATTTTATTCACCTTAAAGCTGTTTCTGGACAAGGTGTGGGCACTGAAGCCTCACTTTTTAAATTAAGGATTCTTTTTTCTCTCTTTTAGAGGAGGAAAGAGACATTTAATTTCTTATATTAATTTCTCCAGTAAAGCACACAGCAATTCTCAGCTGATTAAGTGCCATGCCACTCTTTGGCAGACAGCACTGTTGTGTAATTCCAACCTATTCACATTCCTCAGCTCTCCTTCTGAAATGCCAAGATTTCCCTTCCTTGCCAAATGACAAAAAGGAACTGCCAGCTGAGAGGTGGTTTTAAAATAATTGCAAGTACTAAAATGGCAAGTAGAAAAAAGCTTATCGGCTAGCAAAACCACCTGTGACCAGTGCAGAACCATATTCCCCAGAGGAGCTGTTGTTGGTTTAGGGCCTCTTTTGAGTGACTCACCTGGGGACTTCTGATGTTAATCTGTGAAACAATGAAATCACTGCACTGTTTCAGCTCTAAGAGCTGCACAAAACATAGAGATTTTTGTAACATTGCTTAGATAAGAGAGGGGTGATGGTGTTCTGGATGGTGCAATCTGAAAATCCATACTGTAGGGCTCCATATTAGTGCAGCATCCCTCAAGGGACCAAACAGGTGGCATAGTACAGACAGCAGTCATGCCAAAGTCAAGGAGTGATAGAGGTTTCCTGTGGTGCACAAAGATTTGAAGCCCCTGGCTGAAGGAAGAAAAAGCATGTCACTTGTCTTACCTCAACCTCCATGAGCTCAGTACTAGCTTTGTCTACATATTATTAAACTTCATTGCTTCATTGCTTCCCAAAGCTACAAGGTTTTCTGATGACATTCCTGACTTCAAGATTTTCCTCTGTAATCACAGAAATGTAGCAGGATAGCATCAGAAGACAGGTACAAAGGGATATCTGTCCAAAAGTCTTCTCTGTAGCATTAGATGAACAAGAAGGGATACGTCTGATATAGACACAAAAGAAAGGGTTGCTGTACAAAAGCCAGCTGGGACCTCTCACTTACCCCTGACCAGAACATGAGGACTTTCCACTGAAAGCTGAAGACGAGAGATTGGACAGTGGAAGAAGCCCACAGACCAGGACTACATGCCAGTGGAGGCTGAATGGCTCCAAGGCTCCAAGGAACGCACCATGGCTCCAAGGAACAAACCATGTGTGGTAGGTACCTGGACATCCACGCCAGCAACATCCAGCCCAAATCCCTTCTCCTGCCTCACCTTTCCAAAGGGAGGCAGAAAACAGAGGAACCTCATCTGAGTTCTCTTGTAGCGCAGACAGTGGGGAGATGGGCTTTCTCCTCCAGAACAACAATGACAGTGTGCTCAGAGGAGAAGAAAGAGACTCCAGAGTAATCTAAATTAGGGATCATTATGTTCCTCAACTCCCTGACAGACCCAATTGCTTCTGATCCTTACAGGGGGGGAGGCAGAGAAGGAAACCTGACCTTACCCATGAGTAGGAACATGGCTTGTGACTCAGTATCAAACCCATGCTTGATTTATCAGCATTACAGTGCATCCAGAACAGCACCCATCTGCATGAGGACAGGGTCATCTGGCAGGGTCCAGAGTTGCCTTTTAAATTCAATGATATTAACTTTCTAGCAGGCATCATTTTCTTAGAAAGACAATAATATAATACCTTTTTTTATAATAATCTGTTTTATTATAATCTCTATGGTTTCACACCCCATTATTATTCTTACGTACTTAAATGATATTTAATTTCAAAGGCAGTCCCAGTCATCTGCTCCAAATCTGTTTACATACCAGTAAATTTCAAGAAACAATGCCACTGTCAGCCAAAAAAAAGGAATATCCCTGTAGTCCAACAGTTTCGATTTTCTGTAAGAAAACGAATGAGAAAACAAGAAAAAGAGGAAAATACTAGGAAGATTGGAATGAGAGTCCAAAATGAATGTCAAGAAACTCCCAACAGCCATAACAAAAAGCTCCTAAGTGTTTTCTTTTTCTTTATTCTTTTCCCCGAAGGCTTCATTAAAATAGGCATTTTTTTATCAACACATTTGGGGTGTTCCAGCACACTGGGATCAATACTTCCTCTCCAAATACTTGGGCAATGAGTCACCGATCAAATGTCAGCCACAATTTATTCATTGTGCAATGTTCTGATCTCAATGCAAGGCCTGCACTGTGAATATTCCTAGACTTACTAAGAGCCTGCTCTGGTATTTCTCCCTCTCTAAATTGCTTTTGTTTTTGAATGTCACCAGAGCATCTTAGTGGACACATGCAGTCAAAGCAGTTTTCTTAAGACAGTCAGTTGTTTACTAAATAATTCATCAGCTGCACAAAAGCCAAAAAGGGGCAGAAAAGCTCCAGAATGAAACAGCTCTTCTGTGCAAATTGGTGTTGCTCATAACCTTCAGTTTCTGGAGGCAACTGGTGTTCTGCACTGAGCTTGCAGAGCATGCAGTATGCTCAGCAGCTCACTCCAGGGCTACACAGGGGGCCAGAGGGTCAGGTTGGTGTCTGCAGCTGAGTGAGTGACCTAGCTGGGAATGGGCAAGCTGCAGACCTCCTTGCATGGGATATTGGTCGCTAAATGTTGATGTGCCTTACAAACCCCCGGCAGCTCTCCACAGCATCCTTTTGCCTCAGCACGCTGCTGCAGAGCTCCCACTCAGCTGTCCCACCCCATCCTGTTGACACCACAGCACTGCATTTTGTGGTTCTGAGGGCAGGGAATAATTTTCTCCCCTGGGGACAGTAAAATGTAGGTTTTCTGCAGTTGCCCAGTGCCTTCGTTCCTCATCCCTGGCCAACCCCTTTTCTGCCAGGGTGGAAAAAGCAGTGAGCTGTGCCAGGAAAAGAGCTGATGTCCTCTCTGGTGGAGGAGAGGCAGAGACTGACTGGAAACCATCACTGACAGACAATCCTTCTGTGTTCTCCCACAACTGGGACAAATCTGGGGATGTCTGGTTGTCTGCTCCTGGAAAACCAAGCCATTCCTTGAGCAATGGAAATAACGAAGCACATTTTCCAGTGTGTCTCCTGTGTGGGTTCGGTTACGCCTAACACAAGCCCTCTCCTCAGCAGGAGAGTGAGCAGAGACTTCTCTGTCCCCCTTCTAGGATGGGGGAATGCAATTATCGCTGAGGTCTCTCCTCCCCTGTCAAAGTGGGTTGGAACCAGCCAACAGATTCAAAACATGTTGAGACTGCTGGGACACACACACAGTTACCACACAACCTTCATCTTCTGAGGGAATTGGTCTGAAAATGTCTCTCTGCTCCTAAGCAAGCAGAAAGGGTCCATCTCTTTCTCTTCACCTTCATGATCATGACTGGCTGTGCAATTTCTGATTCAGTTTGTTTAGTTTACTACTCTGGATTTAATTTAAAGAATTAGTGTTACTAAAATTATACATGTAGCGGTATTTGCAGCTGTAATTACATTCAAAGGAATGTGCAATTTTCTCTCACAAGGGATGGGGCGTGAGAGTGGAGAGAAAGAACAAGACCGCTCCAAAGATTACTAGTAATAGAAGTAAACCTGGCTTTGCTTTAGCCATCATCAGCCTGATGTATTTATAGATTTCCAATTACATATATCACAGTTAGCCCGAAATGCATTCCTAATAGTGCTTTGGAATTTAAATCACTGCCTTACTTATTTTTTCTTATCTGTTTCACATCTGAGCACTTAAAAAAAAAAAGAAGAGGTAATGCTGTTAAAGTGGCCAGAAGAAGCAGATATAAGTTTTCTGTGCTATTGAGTTGCAAAGTAACAAAGGACTGCCATTCAACACATTAAGAAATTAAATTTGGACTGGCAGTTTGGAACGGATTTTTCTGCAGCACTCAGCATTTTTCTACACTAGGATTTGTTCTGGAACAGCTATCCCTGATGGTGCACTCCACGACAACACTTGCTCCAGAGCAGATTAGATTAAATTAGTATACTTAGGCCAGCATGAGAATGGCTCATGCGCAGGGAACCACAAATCACTCTTTTGCTTTATGTTAATCCCATAACATTAACCAAATTAATGTCCCTTTGCAGACAAACATTTGTTCTTTGTCGGCACAGGAACAGTTGAGGAAATTAATTCAGAATAACTTTGAAAAGGGATTTGTTAAATTGCACTAAAGCCCTATGACCTCAGTTTAGTTTAATTGGACATTAATTTGTTTAACTCGATTCTTATCCTAAGTCAATTAAACTCAGCAGAATTATGACCCTTTCAACTCTGAAAGAGAATGCCCACACAGTACTCTCAGCAGTTCAATTACTGCAAGGGAAATGTACACCTTTTGTTTAATTTGGATCATTTGTCTTCAGTGTCCTGTGCTGACAAGTCCTCTGTGATGGCCCAACAAGACCAAAGTCGCACTGACTTGCAAAGGTCATAAGGATTTGACACCAGACCTATAGCTCCCACTCTTGCTACATGCTATCCAGCGCTCCAGCCTTCCTCCCAGTACTGTTGCTAACACCGTGGACACCACTCAGGGATTCTATTTGTACAGACATATTTGTACAGACATTAAATGACTCTGAACTCACACATGACTCTTCAGAATAACTCAGTAGGGTTATTTATGCCCATGGCATAACTCATGTTATCAGCAGACCCTTTTTCTCAGGCAGTCTTTTCCATTGTTAAACAACTAATTTGGTACTTTGCATTAGTGACTTCTTAATGCATCCTTCTCCATGATATCTGCAGACCAGATACTACTTTTAGTAGCAAATCTGTCCTAAGAAACACTGCACTGAAAGCCACAGTGTTTATGCCGTCTGAAAATTGGAGATACTTTCCACATGTGGCAGGTTGTAGAAGCACAATCTTGACTTAGAGATCCTCTTTCTTTGTGGTCTGGCAGGGGATAAAAATGTTCTTTCCTTCAGCATGGTGTCCTTAGCTCAAGCAAAGAGAAGGTGGTATTTGGAGAGCTAGCAGGAGTTTCTTCCTGTTGTCTGGCCAGAAGAACTCTCTTTCTTCTCGTCTGCTCCTTCCTTTGCAAGTCTGGGATCATTTTGTCCCAAAAGAAAGGAAGAAACAAGCCATGGGCTCATGACTTAAGTCAAGAAAAGACATAAGTGAATGTGTGAATGTAGCACAATAAAAGACTTGAGTGATGTGCAATAGCTGCACATGCAATCACTGGATCCTGATAGTTAAAAGGTCTGAATTTTTGATCATTTTATCAGTAAACTTGATGAATTATCTGCTTTCCATTCCTGTAGGCATCTCAGTGGAAATGGGGTTAAAGAGGAGGCTGAAGAACAACTTCAGCAGAGAAGAAAGGATCCACAAAACTACACTGAGATCTACAGGATGCATAAGATGGCCAAGAAGCTCAACACATTTAACCTGTCAGAGAGAAGTTAAGAGGCAATCTCAGTCCATGCAATACAAGAGAATATATATGAGATCAGGTCATATCAATGCAGCAGAGAAGAGCACTGGTGGGGGTCTGAGTCAGAAACAGTTGTAAAAGAATGAAAATGGGCTAAGTAGCATCACAAAAGGGATGTTCACTAGCCATTGTTGTGGGATATGATAAAGTCAGTCTCTCAGGAATGCTCAAGAGAAGAGAAGTTTCCTTTTCTGCAAGGTATATTTCCACCCCTCAAAATGGCTGGGAAGTAAGGACTCAACAGAGACAAGTGTTACAGCCTTGCTATACTTTGTCTTTGAGTCTTTTCTGGTGTCCAGAAGGGCACATGGTCACCAGACAAAGCTGAACTATACCCCACTGCAAACACCAGTCCTGCAGACATGGAGACACACAAAGCACACAAGCTGCACTGAACAGCTGCACCATACAAAGGGTGGGCAATTAAAATAACTCCTTTTCTATCTGCTCCCAATACAGGTTTTTCTCCAGCACCTTGTGAAATTTGGCAGCTCTGGAGTAGAACTAGGAAAAATAGAAGATAAAAGCCAGCATAGGCATTTTGCTAAGAGCTTGTTATAAAATTCTCATTAATCATCCAGCAATTCTAAATTCAAAATCCGTCCAGCAAAATGTCTGCAATATTTTTGTCTCAAGATGAAAGGTAGAGAATGGCAATTTTGTTTTCTCTTTCCAGAAAGGAAATGTGAGGAGGGTTGGCATAGATGTGTAAGAGAACGATGGCTGGTGAAACATGTCACAGTGTCGTCTGCAAGCATACTATCAAGTGAATGTAGAAAAAGGTAATTTTCCTGCTGGCTGTCAAAGAGACTAACCAGACCAGCAGCCGTATTAGTGAGTATAGCTCAAAAGAGGGCAAGGTCTTGCATTGACTGGTGACAATCTTTATTCTGCTTGCATTGCGGTTTCAAGGCTTGCTAATTTAAAGGGAAAAAAATTATATTCTAATGAATATGCAACAGTTGTAACAACATCCATACTGCGCTAGGCACTTTCTACCCAGACAAGACAGAGTTTTGCATAACCAGCTCCCACTTCAGGCTCTCCTACAGGCATGCCCCTACCCCTCATGTCTGAAGCTATGCATCATCATCATCTTTGTCCAGCAGCTTGGCCTTACATGGCTTTTCAACCTGATCAGCATGTACATAGCAACTGTGTCTGGCTTGTAGCTTCACAGGGCCACAGGGATGCAGCTGAATTGCGTGGATGGAAATCAATTGAGGACACCAGGAGGAGTCTGTGTATGAATCAGCCTGACATCCATGGTTTTTAAGGAGTTTAAAGGTCTAAAATCTGTGGTTGCTCTTAGGTACTTGAGAATAAGCAATGTGGAGTTCTACAAACCCTTGAGAGAGGTGAAATATCCCAGCTAAGGTTAGCTGCGACCTGCTCATGTCTTTGCAAAGCTTGCCACTGCCTGCTTGTGATACCTTATGGTGTGAAGCGAGCTGGTAACATCTGAGGCAGCACCCTGGAAGAAGCTGGACATTCATTATAGAGATCAATTGTCACATGTAGTTGGCCTTCTAGACTGACCTGCATTTTCAAGTCTATCACTTCTCCACTCCTTCCTTACCTCTGCTGCTTCTCCAGGATCTTGACTGTTATTTGCTTTCCCTCTTATAATTTGTGGTTCTCATGCAAGGTTTTTACTCCCACCATAAAAGGCACTGCCAGTCACAGCACTGGGATTGCCCGAGGAGGGGAAGGAGACAATAAATAGCAGAGTGCAAAGGTGCCCTTTGCTTGAACTGACAGCTCAGATATTTGAGCTGAAGGGAGTTTCTGCCAGGTTTAAAGGCAGAGGCATCAGCCCAAGAACAGCAATTATTTTAGATATGTATCTGCGAAGAACAACAGTCCCAAAGGAGGAATTATCCCTTTCACAGAACATACAGGCAAGTACTCTACTGCACCAAGTCCAATGAGATTCCAGTTGTTTTAAGCCTAGTTTCCCTGGTTTGCCTTTCTTCCAGCATTTTGCTACTGCAGCAAAATTGCTTCTTCTCAATCATGGATGACTTTCCCAAGAGCAGACCTAAGACCTCATGGAAAGCCACAAGCACACTTTGAAAACCTATCACTGTATCAGACTTATCCTACCAACATATGCTCCCATGGCTGCCTCTGGTTAGAAGTTGAGCTGCTGGTGCTAGCCCTGAAGATTCAGGGTGTATTTTCAGCAATTTTCTTCCTCCTCTCTTACTACTCCAGCTTCTGGCACCTGGTAGTCAAGACCACAGGACAAAAGCAGCTAAAGTCCTGGATGTGCTCAAATTTCTGAGTCCGGTCCTTGCAACATTTGGGATCGAGGGAGTACAGTCACACATGCCTACATGCCTCAGGACATGCCCAAGGCTGTCTCATCTTGCAGCAGATCTTCTTCACTGTGGGTGCATACAAGCCCATAACAGTAAAGTTGCTCCTTACTTGTTAGCACATCACACAAGGAGCTGAGGGGTTGTGTTCAAAACCCCTGTTGGCCTGGAGACACCTGAATCTGTAACCCACCTTGCCCAAGGAGCATATTTTCCTATCATGTTTCTGAGCCATCTCACAACCTTACCTCTGCTTGCTGCTTAGCTTCATGCAGTAGACTTAAATAGAGAGTGATGTAAGAAGTAGAAGGGAGTGTCCTAACCAGTGAGAAAGTGGACAGAAAGGGGCATACCAAGCCCAGTCTCCCTCCTTCTTACTATGCCATATCCTCCTTTCTCCAACCATCCCTTTCCTTCTGAAGGAAAGGGCTTGCCTGCACAGTGTGGCATAAGGACATTTATGACTTCTTGGGAGCAGTGTGCCTTCCTTCATGGCATCTCTTACCAACTGGTTTCAGCACTCTGTATTCAAGTGTGCTGGATTTCATGAGTATTAGTCTTCATTACCTACCTTTCCTTATGCATAGGAGGCAGCTTGACCAACACGACTCCTGAAGGTGAGCCGAGTTCCCCCTATTTTCCTCTCCCTCCTACCACTGTGCAGTAACTGTTACAATGACCGTTCTCTTGCTCTGTATAAATGGCAAATTTTCAGTCTTGTGAAGTCATCAACCCCAAGGAATTCTTGTGGCTAGAGGATTTCACAGTCTCACCACATGAGCTTCAAAAAGGGCTGCCTTGTGTCTGTTTTGAACATTCACCCCATATATTTGCAATGAAAAGATACACTGCAGATAATATGTATAATATATATCAAACATAATAGCTTTATCTATAGATAGATGGATATGTATATTTGTACTATATAGATTATCTAGATAAATGTATATTTATCAGTATCCTCTTGCCCTTGCACTGAAAGCTGACAGTTACTTTCTGGCAAACCTCCGATTATATTTTTTCTCATCTAAATTTTGTCTTCATATTTGAAATCTGCACCAATCTCTGAAGATTAATACAACAAAGAGGCACTACCGGGGGCTGCTGGAGGACATTTTTCTTTTAAATTCTGATAAACTTAAGTGCTTCTCATTAATTTTTGTGTCCCAGAGGAGTGCCTGGAGCCTGCAGAATAATTTCCTTCCAACAACTTGCATAAAATTTTGCAGTGCACTTTGGAACCAAGCCAGGTTGTCAGGATTGTTATTTATTGCAACTAGTAAAAATAATTTTCAGCTGTTTTAAGTCAGAGACATTCAAATGACTTTGGTGGAGCTGTGCTCATTTGCCTTGGCGGCCCAGCGAATACCCTGTAATAAGAACTACCAACATTGACATGTGCAACTGTTGCAGCAGTTATCAGTGGACTTTGAATTACTCAGGGGAGGAAAGGCAAAAAGGAGAAAGAAACCTTCTTACAAAGACACTGTGAGCCAGCTGCCTGGCTCAAGACTGCGACATTATAAGCCTCCACTTTTCATGCACCTTCATGCTCACACACTCCCTTTTTTTTGAGTTTTTCATGTAATCCATTAAGCAACCTGTGGCCACCAGTACTGACTAAACCCATCTTCTGTCAATGTAGGGAACTGAGGCCCTCCCTTTGGTCTTTGCAAAAAAGAAGTAAAGCAAAGCCAAGAGGCAGTTACCCAAGAGAGAAGCTGCAATCAATGAAGGGGAAAGGGGCATGCTGAGGCAGTGATACTAACAAGACCCATCAAACAGTGATCACTATTAAGAATTTTTAGTGGCTTGAGGCACAGAAGAAACCTGAAGAGGCAGGCTATCATGTCCTACTGTTCAAATGCCTCAGGCTACCTTAGAGCTGACTGTTGTCTCACATACGAATTCATGAAAATTCAGTCTCTTCAGTAGAAGGTATCTGCTGTACCATATACTCTGCCAAAGAGGAACAGAAAACTGAAAAAGGTTGAAATTGTTGCCAGGTTCTTCCCAAACCAACAGGCTTTTCATCCCAGTCATTGTCTGCTTGTAGAAGCAGCATATAATATCCACACTGTGCCTGGAGAAACATGAGCTAAGGGGTGAGGTAAGATGTGACCTGTAGCTCCTTGTTTCATGGAGCATTTGCTTTTACAATGTTGGCCGGCCAGCAGACCCTGAGTCCTATCAGTCAGCCTGCACCTGAGCTGCACAGCTTGTCTTCTCCCCACATGTGCTTAGCTCCTGGTCTAAGCAAAGACAAGCTGACACTGTGTCTTTCTAGCTGTTGTGGAGTAGGTGGCTGACTCCATGCTTTTGCTGTAATGATTTCTCTTCACATAAAACCTTTCTCACTGGCATAGCTAGACAATGATGTCATTCTTCCCCTCAAATAAACAGAGTTCCCAGCTCTTAAAATCAAAGCCAATCTCTTCTCATATTCCCTGTGGGCTAGATCCCAATGTCTTCTCAGGCTGCATATTTGTGCCTGTTGTTATTTCTGATTGATTTTTAATATGTTACATTTAATTTTATGCTTCCACATTCTTCCTGGTCACCTGATCAATGTGTTAAATAATAGAAAACTCAGGGTGACACACCCCAGCAGCAAGTCAGTCCTGTTAATATCACACAAACTTTTTTGTGTTATGCGTTTTCTGACCCCAAGACTCTTTGCAGTGGCTCTAAAGTTCTGGCGACTGATCAAGCCATTTATTGCTTTTGAGGTCTATGGACCAAAGCTTGACTGGTGTAGCTCAGCATGGCTCCATTGACTTCAGTTAAGTAACACAGGTTTCCACCTACTGAAAATCTGGTCCTGCATCTTTTTCTGTCTCTCTTCTGCCGTCTTCTCAGAATCTCTGTAAGGATCAAGGATGCCAAGATTTTCAAGCCTGCTGAAGGGCATTGGGTGATGAGCCCACACCAATGTTAATGCAAGCAAGACAGCAAAATATCTTATCTGTTTTGCAGACTTCACCTTTAATGTTTAGCAAGTGAAGTGGATTAGTTCCTTCAGTGCAGCAGTAGGGACCGATCCAAAACCATCTTGAGTCAAGACAGTTTTGCACTGATTGGGCAAGTTTCATAACCATCATGATGAGCTTCTCCCAGCCCAATGACTTCTGCAGATCTTTATGCAGCACCCACAGAACTGCCTGGCTTCTCACCTACTATCTCTTTAGTATAAATCTGACATGCTGGGTGCTATAGACCTGACTCAGCAGCTATCAAGCATTTTATTCTCTTTCCCTTTTTAATGTTAAAAAAAAATCAATTGATTTTAGCTCACTTTTCCACCTTTTATTTCACTCCTTGAGGTTAATACCACTGTTATTGGAAGAGCACTTTGCAGACCCTGCTTTTCTCTTCTGGGTTTATTTTTATATACCACTTTTGATCTCAGGAAACCTTTCATCCTTGCTCCACTGCTGTTTAGTAACATTTAAACTAAGGCTTCAGTGCATGTGATGCCAGTATAGTCTTAGGTACATGCTGTCCATGGGAAAAGAGGGGAGTGGAGGGTGGAGAGGCTCATTTCACGTGAGAGTGAGGTTGGAGAGGCTCCAAGTGAGGGTGGAGAAGCTCATGGCAGAGATCAGAATTTGAGGTCGATGTCATCTGTGTAATGCCACAGCCAGGAAACTGGACAGAATGAGAGGCAGGTGAGGAGAAACAAGTAAAACTAGAGCATAAAGCCATCAGGTTTTCAGAACTTCAGATGGATGGCAGGCAATTTAACTTTCTTTTCTGCTGCTCCCCTAGTCCTACTGCTTGAGGATCAACTCTGCTGCTGAATAGATATTGTCAGAGTGGACCCAGAGAGTCCTGTAATGTCTTGTGCTTGTGATTGCACCTGAGGTTATGGCCAAGGAGCTCTCCAGATGATACTATAGAAATTCAGAATGAAGCAGCTTCTTTCTAAATTCTTAGGGTTTAAGCAGGTTAACCCTACAGAGAGAGAAACGTTCCTTCAAAGGGCCTTGGTCAGGTTTAATGAAGCCAGCTCATACCAAGCAAAACAGATGACATTTCTCCTGGTTTCTGAAAACAATGAATCGCTTCCTGGGGCATTTCCGAGCAGCACAACTGCCAGCAAGGTGGGCCTGCCAAACCCAGGCACAAAATGTGCCATCTGTGGTTGGAAGCATGGATGCAGTGTGGTTGGACACGCATCAGGGAGAGGGACAAAGGACCCTATTTCCACTCCAGCAGCCTCAGGGCTGAGAAGCAATTTCTTGTACCCAGTGCTGGTGGCGGGATGCAAAATGCTGTGGTGACATGAGGCAGCCAGCTGGCTTGCTGAGGGAATGTTCATCTTGTTGAGCTTGGCTCAGCCTTGAGCAGCAGGAAGAAACAGTGGCACCACTTCCCAGAAGTTTAGCTGGCAGTAGCGGTGATTGCAAATGCTTAGCAAAGTGCCTTTTGTCACATTTTGCTAACAAAGCAGGGGTCAGGTCCCTTCTGCTTTTAGGGATATAAATATCTTAATTAGATCTTTGAAAAAGAGAGGAATAAAAAATCTAGAAGCCTAGGAGATATTTTATTATTTCTTTTTTATTTTTAGTATTAAAAGTATAACTCAAGTAGTGCTGGCACCAGGATGCATAATCCACTTACCGGGGCAGAAAGGGCTCTGGAGCTGTACCACAAATGCATCATTTGATAACAGTAATGAAAAAGACAGCAATCTATATTTGCAAATAGCATTAGAGCAGACTTGGTTTGGGGACCAAAGGAAGCTGATGCTGAATTTATGAGGCAGACATCTCAAACATTTGAGACCAGTACTTTCTTTCCTCCTCTGTTTTGTTTCATCCTCCCTTACTTTTTTCTTTTTTAATAACTTGACCCTTTGTTTGGGTCAGCTCTTAGCCCTATAATCAAAACAATTTAGTCAAGAAAAGTCATAAAGTGAAGCTGGCCTGCCATGTCTCATGGGTTGAGTGGGACCAGCCAGCTCCTGCTTGTTTACCCTGCCTGGCAGGCCTTGCTCTATGGTGCACGTGCTCTGAGACACACGTACCACATGGACCAACGCCTGCAGTGTTTGCCACTGAGATGGGCCTGGAAGAGCTACAGGGCCAGACAGGAGAGACCCCATCCAGCTAAGCACCAAACAGGAACTTCTTCCATAGAGATGTCCCACGTAATCTTTCTCCATTCCATCTCATCACATGGCTCCAAAAAGGAGCCTCCTAAAGGAGGAGTGAGCATGTTGGAGGAAATATGTGGGATGTGGAGAAAACAGACACGGATAAGAGAGCGTAAGAAATGCTCTACTATGGATGCACAGCAGTCCTCTTGGCCAGTATCCTGCCCCCAGCTGTGGCAGTAGGAAATGTTGCTTAGAGAGAAGACAGAAGCCCATCCACTTTCATTAATTTCTCCAGTTTCTTTGTAAGACAGTCTGCTGTCACAACCTCCTATGTCACTAAGTTCCAAAAATTCCCTTCCATTGTGTATAGAAGCAGTTTCTTTCTTTTTTGTTTTAAACCAGTCCCCTTGGCTCCAGTGTTGCAGGATTTGATGAGTTACAGTTCCACTTTAAGCTTGTCCTCCACTGAAGTGATTTTGCCTGTGCCTGTCTCACACGCTTTAGCCCAATCCCAGACCAAAAACTCCCAGCTTTTTTAGTGTCCTTGAAAGTAGCTTCTCCATCTCCACGGTCATTTTATTTGCTCTTTTCTTCCTGTTCTCTGCATCCAGCATGTCTTTGCTGGAGTCAAGACGGACAAAACCTGCACTCTCTGCTCAAAATGCAGGTACATCAAGATTTTCCCATTCACACCCCTTTCCAGCTCTCTGATGGACATGCTGAATAAATCTGGTGCCAGCACTAATCTCTGGAGGATCTCCCATTAGGCCCCATCAGGCAAATGGAGCAGTATGCAGCTTTACAAAACCATACTGGTTACTTCTCAATACACTGCAATTACCCATGTGCTCTGTGACCTTAGTCTTGACTGTAGACCTTTATCACCTTGTCAGGAGTGTAAGTCACGCATTGGTTGGTAGTTCCAGCAGCCATCTGACACCCTTGTTGTTTGCAATGACAGGTTATGCACCCTGGGCAGCAGATCTGCAGGTTCACACCCAAGTTCCCACTCAGCCCTCTGGTGAATGCCATCTGGTCATAGGAACTTCTTAACATCTTGTTAACGATGGAGCCAGACAATTCTCAGGCTTTCAGGCTCCTGACATTAGTGTAGACTTGCTCTGTCTGTGGCACATGCCAAGCAGCTGGAATTGCAGGTAACCTAATTTTCTGTGTGATTCTGCTCTCTGTTTTTCTTAGACACACCAATTGTTAGCCAAATCCACCTCATAGGCCATGCCAGTCTGAAAAAGGTGCTTTTTCCCAGATCAGAGCTGACGTACTCCTCTACAACCTTTCTCCTTTCCTGTGCCAGCAGACAAGTTCTGTTACAAAGAGGGACAGCCAGTCCTTTCTGCACACGTTCCTCTCCTGAAAGGTTTCCCAGATCCTTACCACCTGCCTCTTCACACCATCACCTACCTCATCCACAATTTGAGGTTCTGAATTTCCTCCCTGGCTCCTCAGCTTCACACAAGACGGGATTTCAGAAAGTGCTACCATGGAGATCACAGCCTTCAGTCTCCAGTTTCAGCACTGAGACACTAAAGTTTACCTCCTAAGGTAAGAGTGGCTTAGAGAAACAACAGTTCACAGGCGAGACCCATTGCAGTGCTGCAGAGGGGTCTGCCTCATGGTGAAATGGATGATAGTGATGGTCCAGGTAACCAGGGAACTCCTGATAATTCTTGATCTGACCCTGCCAAGGGAAGTCTGGCCTCACAGATACTATCTCTATTCAGGGCTTTGCATCCTCCAGCAAATTTCCTTGATTTCTTCAAGCAAGTCCCTGAGCCATTCTGTCCGAGTTGTTTGCAATAGCAGCTGGAAGAGCACCTTGAGCTTTTTTACACTGTGTGAAGGCTCCTAGAATAATGGCTTCTGGCCTCTTCAGCTCCATAGCTCGTAACATCACAGATCACTTTAATGGGGTTGCTAGCAAACCTTAGGAGAACACCTGTGATATGAATGGGCTCAGACAGTGGTGCAGGCCTTAACTCAATTTCTGTCTTTTATAGAACACAGGGTGTGGGCAGGACCCTCAAGGCTCTTGAAAAGTATGGAAATTGGGGGGAGGTAATTTTTTAAAAACCACACCTAAACGCCAAACCTGTCACTTGCATTTATTTCTGTGAGTTCTTCCTTACACTCTCACAATAAGCTACAATAGGAAATTGCATCTTCAGGAAGTTGTCCAAGCTGTGCATGCTGCACAGTGCAGCTGTGGAAATCCAGGGGTTACGGAGAATAAACTCCTTCAGCAGGGTAATGACGTGGGGACACAGGAGAGCTTGCAGGGACAGAAGAAGGGACAATCCTGGAGAAAGAAGGACAGCAAGGTAACTGCAGCAGAGTAATTAACAGATCAGCCTTATGCTCCCACTCTGCTAAGGTACTGGCACAGAAAAGGAGTACAGACTTTCGTGCTTAATAAAATATAAAGCTCGGGTGGGGGGTATTTCTGGTCTGTTTTATTTTTTTCTGGCTTATTGATGGAAAGCTTACTTGATCCTTTTCTTTTGCTAAACTGAAATCAGATTTTCCTGCTAAGCAGCTGCAGAGTCCCTTGCACGCAGAAGGGCTGCCTGTGGTTCTACATGGTCTTGCAAAAGGCACAAGCTGACACAACGTTGACAGTGGAGCTACAGAGCTACAAGCTAGAAGCCATCAGAGAGGAAGAGGAGAACTGGAGCACCTAGAAGAAACAGCTAGACAAGTGCAAATCAGCTAGAGCAAGCAGCAGCATTTACTTGTCCAGGAAGACAGTAAGCAAGTCCTAAGGTGTTACTGATGAGAAGGAAGGATATGGCGGTTTATTGGCTGTGCTAAAAATATATATCCATACACACTGGAAAAGGAGTGACTGGTCTCTACCGTACCTGGTTTTCTCCATGCTATCTTTATTTTTTCTCCCTTTTATAAACTCATGTTTGTTAATCCATGCTTTCAAAGGGAAAAAAGTTAGGTCATTAAGCACCAGATAGTTTAGCTTTAACCCCTTTTGTGGTTTAGTCCTACATTGTTATTATGACCACTAAGATTTAAAACCAGCCATTGCTCCTGCAGTGAAGTCCTGGTGAAAAGTTCCCATATGCTCTGCGCAAGACCCTCAGCTGAAGTAAAGCTATGTGTTTATGCTGAAGGAAGTGGAGAAATTATTTTTCTTATCCTCAGCTGCTGAAAATAAATCATTGCATTTTTCAAAATGCAGTGCATGTGCTCTATCTCTGCCTGGGAGAAGGAAAGACCATACTACAGGGGAGGTCAGGTTTTCTCTACAGCTCGATGTCCTTGAAACTTGCGCTTGCTGCCGTAAGGGCGGCAAGGCTGCCGGAAGGCATCAGCTGCAATTATTGTTCAGGTCTCTCAACAGCTCAAAGGAAAAACACATCTGCTACTCTGGCAAAGCTCAGTTTGAGGGAACACCACTCTTTCCGTCTTTTTACCAGCAGGTAGAAAATAAATTGACTGTTTACCTTTTTTTCATTTATGTACCTGAAAATGTGAGTCATTTTTTTTTATAAAACTAAATACGTTCAAAATTGCTTAAAACCAAATTAGGTGAGTCTAGCTTAAAAATCTAGAGCTGCGGTTTGAAGGGAAAAGGAAACCCTGAAGCAGTGGAAATCCTTACCTGAGTCCTGGGGAAGAGGGTGTTCTGAAAAGGTGAAGTCAGCTTGGGAGAGCAGTCACTTCCAAAGGTGCATGATTTTCCTTGTACTGGAGCACTTATTTAGCTGTTCAGAGCTGAGAACTGGGATGTAAAAAGAAGGGCAGAAAAGTTTAATTTTCCTCTTCTAATCTATGAATATAAACAAGATGTAAAATGAGATTTATTACTGTTAAAATCTTGAAGGCCATTATGACCAGGAGCTAAATTCAAATCACTGGCTAAGGATCATATTACTTTTGTTTAATAAATCACTTAGTTTTACATGTTGGACATGTTTTGATAAACCTTCTCTTTAGCAGTATGCATATAGTACTTCTATGTAATTACAAACGAAAAAAGAAGAAATGAGATACCTCTCTCCACACATACAAAACCCTAGCTGAAATGCTGTTTGGGGGCTAACTGAATCCCAGTTCTGTTCCAGAAGCTGTTTAACCGAGATCACAAGAAAGAACTGTTAACTAGGAAAAGCTAATGGGTCTTCATCAGCCTCCAGCATCATAAAGAAAAATTATTAATTTGAATAAACATGTTAAACCTTGTAACTGAGTGAAGAGTAGCTGAGGGTCCTGACTGTATTCCCAGCTCAGCAAAAAGATATGTTGGATTTTATCAGCAAATGACAATCAGACTTTCTCTGAGGAGAAAAAAAAAAACCTGAAAGCCCACACATAGCAAAATGTAAGCAATAATTTAAATTGAAGCTCTCTGCCTTTTGATTTAAATCATGATTAAACATGATGTTTTAAATCATCATGATAAATGAATTTTCCCTGTTGTCAGGACTCTCCTTATTAAACTGGCACATCTAAATTCTCAGTCAGAAGGGCTCAGCTATTAGTCAACACAGCTGTCCTGGAAGGGGAAAAAAAAGTTTAACCCTGCTTCCCCATCCCCCTTTTTTTGCATTTAATTCAATTTTCTTCTATTGATTCTGTTCTTATCACAGATATCTGGCTTCCTTGTCATAAGGAATGTGTCCCCTGCAGTTAAAATCAGAGTAAGCAGAACAGTCATTGCCTGGAGCAGATGATAAAGGTGTATATTAAGAAAATGCAGAGGAAGGCCATACTTTGCCTAGGTTTTTTAGGATCTGTGTCCATGTGAAGTCTCCTTCGCACTCAGCCTTTCTTTCTGGTTGCTGTTTTATGGTGCTCAGACCAACCAAGACCCAATATACCTGCCCAAGCCAACCATGGGACTTGTGGCAGAAGGTTCCCCTTGCAGCCTCCTTCCTCCCAGTGTTACCTAGCAGGTCCCTGGTGTGGCAGGAGAGGACTACTGCTTCCTGACTCGTGTCATCACTGCTTTGCACACCCATATTCTTCTTTGAGCAGATGGTCTGCCAGTTACTTGCATGTCGGGGGGGCAAGCAGATTTGTTTTCTCCAACAACAACTTCAGCAGACAAGCTTGTCTCAACCCTGTCTGCCTGATCTTGGGCACCACAACACCCAGGCACAGAAAGCCAGCTTACAGCAGAACACAACCAGTCCACCTGGGGACCCAGCTCCAGCCATGCGGCAGCAACAAAACCTGACTTTCCATGGAGAAGGGATGGCTGCAGAGGCATTTCCATGCCCACACGCTGTCAACATCTCTAGGCGAGTTGCCAAACCTATAGGGATTTTTACCTTAGTGTAATACTGCCCCGGTCCACGAGGGGCCATTGCAGAAAGCTCTTCCCTGCCTGTGGCCCTGGTTTATGCTAATACAATGTTCTTCTGAGAAGGTTCTCATAAACACCATTAAGCATGCTTCAGTTATCTTTGCTAATTCCTTTGAATTATTTTATATACATCTGTCAGCAACCAAACGAGGAGGCAAACTCTGTAAGTTTTTACTAAAACACCTTTTCCTTTAGTCACTTCTAATTGTCCATTCGTTAGTTGTATTTTGTCATGCAACTTCTGGTGTTTTACTTTTTTTGCTGACGGTCCAGTATACTGGCTTTTTACTAGTTTTAAGTAACAAATAAGAAAACCCAAATGAGGAAACCCTGGTACATAGCAGGCATCTTTGTCATGCACAGGGAGGCAGAATGGTGATTGCCAGGGAGAACTGTGCAGGCAACAGGGACAGACAAGCAACTCCAGCACTGAACGACTGAATTGACTGTGGAAAAGCGAAACTGGGAGTTTTGTCAACAACCAGGACACTAGGACACTATGCAGAAATGAGGCTGTCCCTCCCTGCAGAGATCAGGAAAGATGGGCCAGACCTTACTTTTTTTGCTGCACAATCCTCTCTGCTGCCGTAAGAAGTACCTTAACTGCAAATTAAACTTCAGAAATGTAGAACAAGGATCAATCACATTTCAGTTTGATCCTGGGTGAGATACCAATATCAGTATCATAACATTAATAATGACCTGTGAATTCTTCTTATAAAAAGGGAAGTCACATAACATTAAATGCTTACAGAACAGCACTTACACATTTTCTTCATTTGTGTAAATAAACTGTGGCATTCATATATTGATTCATATTAATGTAGTACTATAGTATTACTAATGTAAAACTACTGATGTAGTGACCTGGATCCAAGAGAAACAGTAGCTTCAGGTGATCCTAAAAGCAGCTCACGCTCCATCATGCAGAGCAGAGTAGAAGGAACATCAGCATCTCTCCACAAATCTGTCCTGAACGGAAAACTGTCTTTTGAACCAGTCTAAAGATTGGTGTTAAGTCTGGCTGTGTTGCAAGAATGCACCAGAGGCATCCACAGCAATGTAAGGCCCACGCCATATAAATCCTGTCTTGACTATGGTCAGCTCCAGGAGCAGTGTTGGGGAATGGTAATATTCTTTGCATCATTCTATAGTAATATGAAAATAAAACACAGTTTGGTGTGAATTTGTAAATAAACCATGAAATGGTTCGTGTGCTAACAATTCAAGGTTTGTTGAATTTTATACACTGGCAGTTTTCTCCTTTGCCGTGCAAAGGGGATCTTGAAGAGACAGCAGTCTATAAACACAGCACACTAAAAGCCACTCACTCATGCCTACATTTGCCCAGGCTGCTTGCCAGCGGGGTACCCCTGAAGTTCAGCCCCTTCAGTGCAGAAGTCTGAACACTTCTCATCCTCGTAAGTATTTGGGCACATCATTCCCATGACTACATGACATGGGAAATTAAACAGAGCTTTGAGTACCTCCTTCAGAGCATACTTGAGAATACTTGTGCTTCATGCAAGCAGGCATGAAGGATTCCCCGGGCTGACAGGGCAGGAACCGCATGTGCCCATGTCGTAAGTTGTTTCTCATATTTTAATTTTCCTGCCCAAGTACTCAGATGAGATACTGCCCAGGCGAGGGCTAGTTCCTCCCTCTTTACAGGTGAACGAAATGCGAAGCTCATACCTGCTTTAGGGGAGGTTCACCCTTTCCGAGGAGGGTGCGGGGTACCAAAGCCACGGGCACCACGAGTGGAAAAGCCGCGGGGCGAGCGGCGGCGGGCAGCGGTGCCCTGCCTTGCAGTGGCACCTGGTGGCCCTGCCGGAGATTACACCCGCGGCGTGGGCACTCCCGCTGCCTGATCCCCGCACAAGCAGGACTGGTGGGCTCACCGGAGGGGTTTTGCCGGGATGTTGTCTGCTGCGCGGGGGTCGGGGGGCGCTGTTAAGTATTGATGTATTTTCTGAGGATGCGGTTGGCTGAGGCATCGTGGATGTGAATTCAGGCTAATAGACACAGGATGTATTGACCGTGAAATGCATCCGCAGCGCTGAGTCAGTCCCGTCATCTCTCAAGGTTATGTCGCCCCATCTGTAATGAGTATCTGGGACAACTGCACAGCCAGTCTCGCTGCTGTCTGGGGCATTGGGATGCTGATGACCACCACATTACCTGTGGCAGACCAAAGTACAGGCTCCATACCTCCCAAAATTAGGCTACTTCCACCCATCCACCCTGGACACCCTTCGTGCACTCCAGCTGCCATCCAGCCCATGTCAGGGCAGATCTCAGGACCTCCTCTGGGGACGGTGGGTCTGTCACACACCAGGGGACACATCTGTCCCCACACTGCAGCAGGGGGGGAAGCCAGCTGCAGGTGTGTGGCCCTGCTCCATAACGTCAACGTTGGCTCTAGCATGGTGTCCGAGCCTCTCCAGTATTCAGGAGCTGGGGTGCCAGTGAGCAGATCAAAGCTTTCACCCAGTGCTGTTCCCAGCTGGAGCAAGAAAGAGGCCAAGTGGGCTGCAATCTTGTGAGGCATGTCCCTGATTCAAAGGTTTTGAGGTGGGAGCTAAGTGGGCCAGGTCTCCCAGGCCCCCAGCAGCAAGTTGTGCCTGAGAAGAGAGGGATCATTGTCCATGATCCTGGGCTCAGCATTTAGTGCCTTTTTTGGGAAGGCACGTTTCTGCGTCTCCTTTCCTCTCTATTAGCAGTCTGTCACTTTCTCCTGATTCCTCTGCTCTTCCCTTTGGTACACTTGACATTTACATTCCATGGGGAAATGCTGCAAAATCCTCTGACAGCCTGAGTCACTTCTGTGCAGAGCGACAGGTGACAGAGATAAAGAAGAAGTCATTGTCAGAGGGCTGATATTTGACCCATGCTGCCAACAGCTCCCTCTGAGGAAATACTGTAACATCTTTGACTCTGTGAAGCATGGGCATATATGAGCCAAGCAAAAATAAAAAAAACAACACAACCAAACAACAACAACAAAAAATCACCTGCAAGAAATCTACTGTTTAGTTCCCTTACAGAGGAGTTCAAGATCTCAAAAGCAGACTTTTTAAGTGGCAGAGTATTCAGATGTTTCAATTTCAGGTGTTGGATTAGCCTCTTTTCCAGAGAAGATGTCCCAAGCAAGGGATACTCCAGCAGGACATCTGCATGAGTCTGCAAAGATCCTGGAAAGAAGTGCTGCCAAGGGTAATCTCCTCTGGCACCTTAGCAGCAGATTTGGCCATGGACAGGGGAAATGCCCTCAGGAAGCTAACCTCCTCCAGGCAGATGAGAAACATCCTTCTAGTGGCTTTTCCTGTGAGTACAGATATGAGTACCTTTATATAGCAGCTCATGAAGAGGTGCAGAACAGGTGCAGTACAGCCTCTGACTGCTTTCCAGTGGTGCTGGGATGGACTTCAAAGGCAAAATACTGCCTACAAGAGCAAAGAGGCAAGGAGTCATACACACACTTTGGGTTGACTTCACAGTAGCTGCATCTGCTTCTCCATAATTGTAAAAATTTCTATAGCCTTGCAGCTTTCCATCACACCCAAATAACTGTTGCTGCTCCTATAGATATTTCCCCCTGTCCTCACCAGCACCCCCAGAGCTGTTTTTCTGCCCAGCAAACTAGTTTTTCACTCTAGAGCAGACCCCTGGTGTCAGGTAGCAGTCATGCCTTTTGGACAGGTGGGAGAGGGGATGCTGGAACAGTTGCAGCATGGGGTCGTAGACACACCCCAGTAGCCCTGCCCAATAAGAGTGGTTAGCTCTGCAGTCACCACCATCCTTCCACAATGCCCAGCATTTGAATTACCTACAGTCTTCTGTGTCCTGGTGCTCTCACCAGCTCCCACACTGTGGACCGGTGTTTCAAGCGTTAAAGAGCCCTTACCCTGAACTTACGTTTATGCTATTCTGATGACATGCAGCAACTTCTAAGTAGGATTAAATTACATTACTCTTACTATAAGCCCCTTTGCAATGCTATAGCAATATGCACAGGGATTTAGGATCCAGTGACTCATGGTTCCTTCACGCTCGGTTCTCAGTTACCAGGTTACTGGACAAATTTCCCTGTGCTGTTGGATGTAGCTTTAATTAGTTTTGATTAGCAATCCTACCACAGATGGCACAGGCTGGGTCACATCTGCACAAGTGAGTTTGGTGTTTGTGTGAACAAAGTAACATTCAGAGGTGGGGACAGTGTGCATGCAGCCTCCCACTCAGTGCGGGAATGGTGTGGCAGTGATTTCCACCAAGCCTGGTGAGTTTTGACAGTTCTTCCTGCAGCAGTGGGGAAGGACTGATCCTTTTCTTAAAAAAGCATTACTGAAAATCCGGTAAGAATAGTAAATTGTGTGGACATCACTTTACACCATCTCCAAGCTGAGCAGGCCCCTAAACAGGCAAATTCTTGTTCAAGAATCCTTGTATCTGTTTGTTCCCTTCACACTCTAAACCTGAGTTTAGGTGATGTATTTAACAGCATTTCCTACCTTAATAACTGTCACTGACCTCCTTGTGCAGGATGCAAGATGTCTGTTTTTCCACATGCCATCCAGAGCCTATGGCGAAGTGCCATCAGGTGGGCTGTGCAAGCATATTACAGAGGTAACCCTGACTGCAGTTAAACTACACTCTGGTCACAGCAACGCCATCTCTACACTTGCATGTCTCCAGCTCTGTAGAAAGCTCAGTTTTAAGCCCCTAAAGTAGTGGGATATCCCTCATAACAAGACTTGGCACTCCAGACCATGTCACAGGGGTGGCAGACATGACCAGAGCAGGATGACCTCTTCCTAATGCCACATGCACCTGAGGAGCACGCCCCCCCACCAAGGACAGATTCATGTCAGCATGTCTAACCCAACTTGCCCTGCCTTCAGAACACCTCAAAGTTGTCTTCCAGAGGTTTTCAGGTGTTTTCAGCATGTTTAGCTCAGCCTCTTGGCCACTATCTTCTCTGCCTTTATCAAACAGACCCCAAAAAGCAACACCAGTTCCCTTCCAAAGCACTGCCGACAGTCACAGCAGTAAGGCTGTCCCTGGGGAGGGTTTTTGCCCAGCAGGAACCAGCACACAAAGCTGCTCTGCCTATCTCAGGGGTCTCTTCCCCTTCTGGGGCAGGCTGACTCTGCCAAACCTAGAGCAAGTCTTAAAGCTTCATTCCATGAGGCATCTTAAAAACAGCTCTGCTGTGACAACCAGTGCCCTACATGATGCTAGCTCCTCTGCCCATACAGGCTATCCCTCTCCAGCCTCACCTGAAATCCTCCTTTCATCTTCTTTCACACTCTCTCCATCCCATTGCACCAGAAACAGTGCCCTATTGGAAGGCTGGCCTTCTGCAGGAGTCTGAGGAAGTGCAGGGAGAGGTTCTATCAACGAGATGGTGTCACAGCAAGGGGGTAGAGCTGTGTCCAAACCCAGATGCCCCAGGTGATATTTCAAGCCTTTGCTTCCTATTTAAACAGTGGAGCCCACGCAGCAAGAAGAACTACTGAGCACAGAGAGGAATCCTCTGCCAGTGACAACAGTCCCAGGAAAGCTGTCTTGCATGCCTGTCCCCTGTGCCTCAACAGCCCAAGGGTCTGGGACCAGCTTCTCTGTGGCAGAAACTCATTTGAAGCTGGAGTAAAGCTTTTAAACCAAATCAAAAGTGCAGTCCCTCTGCCACACCACCCTCCAAGTGACCTGCAACCTGCAGTGACAGTCAAGATGTTGTCTCTGAGGCCGCTGCCTACTGGCTGGATTCCTGGTCATGTTCTGGCTGTGGGCTTTGGCTCTAGGCAGCCCAATTCTGACCTCTCAGACAGAAGAAGAAGGGTTTTTCTTTAAATTCTAAATTAATTGCTTTTAGGCAATGAAGGGGCCTTTCCTGATCAGAATTTGAATCTACTTCCATTATTAGGGGTTTTTTTGTGTGGACTGCTCCCACCCCTGGAATGGATCTTCTTGGGTTTCTGTGGTCTTTGCACAAAATACAGAGCATGGAGAGAAAGGATGTGTTTTTGCTGACTTGGGGAAAATGGCAAACAACCAAATGCATCAGTCAGGAACAGTGAATAATAGCTTTAAATGCAAACAACTGTTAGCAGCACATTTTAGTGCATTAATAATTTACACTCCACAGAAAGTTTGATATATTCAAAGTGAGAGTTTTGTGGCATAGTTACAAAAGGCACACATGATCCTGGGGATAACAGATCTACAGTGAGCCTATGACTCCTCCTGGAGAGCCATACCCTGACTGCCAAGTCTCTTGGTTTCATCACAGGTCTTGCTGTACAATTTGTACAGTGTCCTTCTCAATGTGCTAATGGCTGGAGCAGGGTTGCAGTATGAGAGCAATTCTTCATCAATATAAAGAAAAAAAGGTAATCTGAGGCCTATCCGTGCTAAAGAAATACCTGAAACTACAAAGTGTGCACACAAAAACATTCAGAAAGCTTGCCAGCAAAGGGGAAAAAAATACAATTATCTCCAAGCCTCATGACCCTCTGTCCAGGTTTTGGCTGGGATAGAGTTAATTTTCTTCCTAGAAGCTGGAATAGTGCTGTGTTTTGGATTTAGCATGAGAATAATGTTGATAACACACTGATGTTTTAGTTGTTGCTGAGCAGTGCTTACACTAAATCAAGGACCTTTCAGCTTCTCATGCTCTACCAGCTGAGAAGGCTGGAGGCGCACAAGAGGCTGGGAGGGGGCACAGCCAGGACAGCTGACCCCAACTGGCCAAAGGGATATTCCATACCATATGGTGTCATGCTTAGTATATAAACCAGGAGAAAACTGGCAGGGGATCTGCTGCTTGGGGACTGGCTGGGCATTGGTTGACAGGTGGAAAGCAATTGCATTGTGCATCACTTCTTTTGTATATTCTATTATTACTATTATTACTACTACTACTATTGTGATTACTATTACTATCACTATCACTATCGCTATTTTATTTTATTTCAGTTATTAAGCTGTTCTTATCTCAACCCACAAGTTTTCTCACTTTTACTCTTCCAATTCTGTCCCCCATCCCACTGGAGTGGGGGACAGAGTGAGTGAGCAGCTGTGTGATGCTCAGTTGTTGGCTTGGTTTAAATCACAACACCCTGGAAGGCTTGCTCAATTATTACTGATGCACTTTCACTTCCATTTCCAGACTACAGCTGCTGCACCTCACGCTGCCTCGGACCCTGCCCCACCCCAAAGACTGCAGCAGCCAGTGCCCACCAGAGGCCCAAGGACACCCCACCATCCAGAAGACACGTGCTGGTGGACCAGAAGGAGCTGGCTTTTCTGCAGGCAACACACAGCATTGAAAGAGAGATTGACCCGGCTGCCAAGCAGCCCTGGAGCCTGCAGCAAAGCCCATAAAAGAGATGGCTTTGCTTAGACATCCCCAAACCTGCTGTATGCAGTATGTTTCAGTCCTCTGAGCCTACTGCCCCACTTACTCCTCCCAGCCTGGGGAGCCATGGGACCACAGACCTGCATACCCAGCAGACCCAGAGCCCAGGAAGGTTGCTCTCTGTCTGAAGCCATCAGAAAACAACATGTAGCTTCTTGCCATNGCTGTCTTGCATGCCTGTCCCCTGTGCCTCAACAGCCCAAGGGTCTGGGACCAGCTTCTCTGTGGCAGAAACTCATTTGAAGCTGGAGTAAAGCTTTTAAACCAAATCAAAAGTGCAGTCCCTCTGCCACACCACCCTCCAAGTGACCTGCAACCTGCAGTGACAGTCAAGATGTTGTCTCTGAGGCCGCTGCCTACTGGCTGGATTCCTGGTCATGTTCTGGCTGTGGGCTTTGGCTCTAGGCAGCCCAATTCTGACCTCTCAGACAGAAGAAGAAGGGTTTTTCTTTAAATTCTAAATTAATTGCTTTTAGGCAATGAAGGGGCCTTTCCTGATCAGAATTTGAATCTACTTCCATTATTAGGGGTTTTTTTGTGTGGACTGCTCCCACCCCTGGAATGGATCTTCTTGGGTTTCTGTGGTCTTTGCACAAAATACAGAGCATGGAGAGAAAGGATGTGTTTTTGCTGACTTGGGGAAAATGGCAAACAACCAAATGCATCAGTCAGGAACAGTGAATAATAGCTTTAAATGCAAACAACTGTTAGCAGCACATTTTAGTGCATTAATAATTTACACTCCACAGAAAGTTTGATATATTCAAAGTGAGAGTTTTGTGGCATAGTTACAAAAGGCACACATGATCCTGGGGATAACAGATCTACAGTGAGCCTATGACTCCTCCTGGAGAGCCATACCCTGACTGCCAAGTCTCTTGGTTTCATCACAGGTCTTGCTGTACAATTTGTACAGTGTCCTTCTCAATGTGCTAATGGCTGGAGCAGGGTTGCAGTATGAGAGCAATTCTTCATCAATATAAAGAAAAAAAGGTAATCTGAGGCCTATCCGTGCTAAAGAAATACCTGAAACTACAAAGTGTGCACACAAAAACATTCAGAAAGCTTGCCAGCAAAGGGGAAAAAAATACAATTATCTCCAAGCCTCATGACCCTCTGTCCAGGTTTTGGCTGGGATAGAGTTAATTTTCTTCCTAGAAGCTGGAATAGTGCTGTGTTTTGGATTTAGCATGAGAATAATGTTGATAACACACTGATGTTTTAGTTGTTGCTGAGCAGTGCTTACACTAAATCAAGGACCTTTCAGCTTCTCATGCTCTACCAGCTGAGAAGGCTGGAGGCGCACAAGAGGCTGGGAGGGGGCACAGCCAGGACAGCTGACCCCAACTGGCCAAAGGGATATTCCATACCATATGGTGTCATGCTTAGTATATAAACCAGGAGAAAACTGGCAGGGGATCTGCTGCTTGGGGACTGGCTGGGCATTGGTTGACAGGTGGAAAGCAATTGCATTGTGCATCACTTCTTTTGTATATTCTATTATTACTATTATTACTACTACTACTATTGTGATTACTATTACTATCACTATCACTATCGCTATTTTATTTTATTTCAGTTATTAAGCTGTTCTTATCTCAACCCACAAGTTTTCTCACTTTTACTCTTCCAATTCTGTCCCCCATCCCACTGGAGTGGGGGACAGAGTGAGTGAGCAGCTGTGTGATGCTCAGTTGTTGGCTTGGTTTAAATCACAACACCCTGGAAGGCTTGCTCAATTATTACTGATGCACTTTCACTTCCATTTCCAGACTACAGCTGCTGCACCTCACGCTGCCTCGGACCCTGCCCCACCCCAAAGACTGCAGCAGCCAGTGCCCACCAGAGGCCCAAGGACACCCCACCATCCAGAAGACACGTGCTGGTGGACCAGAAGGAGCTGGCTTTTCTGCAGGCAACACACAGCATTGAAAGAGAGATTGACCCGGCTGCCAAGCAGCCCTGGAGCCTGCAGCAAAGCCCATAAAAGAGATGGCTTTGCTTAGACATCCCCAAACCTGCTGTATGCAGTATGTTTCAGTCCTCTGAGCCTACTGCCCCACTTACTCCTCCCAGCCTGGGGAGCCATGGGACCACAGACCTGCATACCCAGCAGACCCAGAGCCCAGGAAGGTTGCTCTCTGTCTGAAGCCATCAGAAAACAACATGTAGCTTCTTGCCATTTAATGTAGCTTTTTGTGTACAGAAGACTACAAGACTGGCAAGTCAAATGCCCCACAGGTTAGAAATGCCAGGTGTTTCCCCTGCATCTGGGCAGAAGGATACAACCCCTGGCTAAGTCTCTTTTAGTAGTGCTTCTTCCAGACTCTCACCTCACCCCAGGTTCAGGATGGACAGCAAGTGAAAGGAAGCAGGAGGATAAGGTAACTAATTTGTGTGTGTGTGAGTGTGAGTGTGTGTGTGTGGTTTTGGGACAGGACAGGGAATGCAAAATGGATTGGGCTTCATGGGCTTAGTGGTGCCTCAATTTCCCATAATATTTCAGGGCAAACCCCCCTGTTTTTAAACAGACCAGTTACACAAGCTTTCTTCATTCTGCTTTAATTTGCAGCCTTAGCAATCTTCAGGTAAGTTTTTCCCTGCAGAATATATGTACATATATTAAACAAGATTGCTTTCAAGACATTTGATTGATCAGATGCAAAATAGCTGTCTCTACACCTATCTTTTTCCAAGGCCAGAGAGTTAAGAGATCAGCAAATGGCTGTAGGTTTTTAATAATTGATTCATTAACCCTGAGTTTAAGAGACACACTAAAAACAAGGTCTGCACATGAGGATTCAATAAAAATGGTTCAAAAACACTTAGGTGGGAATGTCAGCCAGCAGGACACAGCAGCATACATCCACGCCACCCCACACTACCTGGACTTCCATCCTTCCTGCTGCTGGAGAAAGTGCTCCTGTGAAGGGTAATTCAGATGAGCTCTCTCTTTCCATTAATTTCACAGAGAGAGCCTGGCTTTAACCTGTCTTTTTTTTTTAACAGTCTCTCCAGAGCTGTGCAGTATGTGGCTCTACTATATTGACTATGTGAAACCTCCCCACCATTCACCTCACTCATATGCAGTAGTGACACACTTTTCTACTGAAGCACACAGCCATCCTCATTGTATTTCATGCTAGGCTAACACTGCGCTACTGACAAAACAGAGCATCACGTGCTTTGCAAATGTGCGTTACCAGCATCGAGATCTTTGGCTTTCTTTAATGCCTGCCACAAGCAAGCATTTGGCTTTGTTCCTCTGTAAAATGCTGCATGAGGGAGGAAAGCAAAGATTTGACCTCTGAAGCCCACAATGCACAGTTATGCACCCACAGCATAGGATTGAGGCTCGTCTTGCATTGAAATGAACACAGTCAAAGTCGTCCTTATATTTCTTCTCTCTAATCACTTTCCCAGTCATTGGCTTGCTGCTCATTTTCTGGGGTAAATACTCCATTGTTCCACTAACGTATGCCTAGCACAGCAATCTCATATGATCTGCTCCCACCTGTGTTAACACCCCCACACTGCCAGGACCTCCTAAAGGAAATTAAACAAGGCAAGTGTGTTAGCTAATGTCAATGCTAAGGAGATTTTTGAAGACCAGACAAATATGCAAAAATGAACCAATCTGGGAAAAACAGGTTGAGTGGCCAGAGTTCAGAGGAAGAAAGAAATTTTGAACCTGAAGTTGATTCACACTTGGGATCAAAGTGATGTGGCAGGAGAGCCTCCATCACTAGAGTGCTGCGGGAAGGCAAGGAGGAGGCAGAGCACAGTAGGCTGAGGACAGGCCCAACTGTACAGCACTCTGCCAAGGCACAAGGGATGTGGCTGCTGAAGGCTTGTGGGTAACAGTCAGGGGATGGACCAACATGAGGAGTGCTGTGGGGCCATCTGCTGCAGGCAAGCTCACTAAGAGGTGAAGCAACTCTTAGACAGTTGGAGGAAGCCTCATGATGGCAGGACCACATATTATCCGGGGACTTTCCCCACCAGCAATAGCTTCTGGAAGGGCCCCTTGCTGGGGCACAAAAAATCGACTGGGAATGGAGCCGATTGGGCAGCACCCCAACGGGGGTGGAAGGGATGCTGCACCACAGGCAGGGTGCACAGGGCAGGGGTGATGATGGAGGGCAGGGTCAGCCACAACCCAGTGATTGCCTAGCAGGTCCACGGGGACAAAGCAAGTCAAGATCGAGGCAGAAATCCAGCACGTTGGTCAGGGTCAGCACTGTGGCCAGGCACAGGCATGGTACAACACAGCCCAGACGAGGACTCAGGACCTCAAAAGCAGCTCTGGTGTGACAGGGGAGGCCCCAGGTGAGGCTTCTCCCAGCTCCTTCTCATGCTCGTCTTAGCTGCTTCCCTGCAGCCTGATCCCAGGTATCGCTGCACTGGGTCAGAGCTGGCCTTGAGCACAGGCAGCCAGACCCCAAGGAGGACAAGGAGGAGGCTCAGGCCTCTGACACAGCAAAAGTAAAGTGGAGAAATGTGATTTGCAGTGGAAAAACAACCCCCTTTGGTTTTTTTTTCCCAACATGACCAGATGCCATGGAGAACGGGAGGCACAAGGGTGCAGGTACATCAAGGGGAGCTGGTAGAAGGCAGAGGCTGCAAGTAGAGAGGCCAGGTGAGTGTAGCAAGAATGGTAAAAGCAATTCCTGCTACCATTTGTCTGTGCCCCAGCCCTGATTTTTCTCGGGGAGAGAGGAGGAGGAGGACCATGTACAAGGCCAACCTCCAGGGTTACCTCTTTCCCCAGGCTCTCCCAGCCCCAACGGGACAGCTGCAGATTCCCAGAGACACCTCCAAGCTGACTGCAGGCATCTTCTGAAGGGGCAATCTGGTCTCGACGTTTTGTATTTCAGATGCAAATGTCACTACAGGCTTAGAGGCCACTAATGTGTATGACTCCTGGGGGCGCTGGTGGATATGGGTTCAGGGGAATAAATGCAAGCCTAGTAGGAACTGTCTTTGTGTCTCACATCCCGCAACACGGGAAATCAGGACAGCTTGTTACCACTATGGAAGAGGTTGGGAAGCATGCATTCATTCATGCAGAATCAGTTCTTGTTGTTGGATATGCAGAGTTTTTCTCAACTGTTTTGCTATTGCCTTTCTAAGGCAAAAAGAAAATGGAAAAGAAAGGTCTGTGCCATTCAGGATATATATAAGCCTGCCAAACAAATTGGATTCCTCTGTTTGCTAGAATTACAAACCTGTACATGGCAGGAAAGCTAGCAAATCAGCTNAAAAAAAGAGACTGGTCCCTGCTTCTGTTTATTCCTTCTCAGAGCAGTAGGGGGAGAAAAGAGATCGTCTTAAAAACCACAATGGTCAGTCTTTCTTACACTTCATTAGCCTGCACAAATCTTTGCCTTAAGTCTCCCAGGGTGATGTTCGCTAAGACTTCCCTCTACCCAGCACAGGAAAAAAGGCTCTAGAGGGTGATTAAAGATAAAGAGGACAAATTTTGGTTGCTTTGAACTATTTTGTGGGAGCCAAGAGCTTAATGCTTATCCTCTAGAAATGATGCATTGTGAGAGGATCTTGTGAGGCTGAGTGACAATTATCTTATATCACAGTGCACCTTCAGCCAGCTGCTCTGGGGGCTCGTCTTTCTACTGTGTATAGCAGTAGATGAAGATGTTACCTCTTCTGAAACACCTGCTGCTGACCACTTGAAATGTGAGAATGTGGGTTGTAAACCAGTTACTTCAGTCTTCCTTTCTCTCCCACTCCACCAAAGTAAAATGGGGGATAATAATGCAGCATAGACTCTTTGAGATAAATATGTCTCATATTTTTGCATAATATCTATCTTCCAGATTGCTCAGGAAGCTCAGGATCCGACAGATTCCACCACAGAAACAAACAAACAAACAAAAATCTTCAGTTGTGCAGCTCCTGAAGCCTTTAAACGACATGGCTTGAAGTTTTTGGCAAAGGAGACAGCAGAATGTCACAAAAAAGAGTTAGCCCTTCATGCTGCAGACACTCTTTGCCATCGTGGGAGAAGAAACAGATTCATGGCAGTAGGTGGGGATTCAGCAGTTCCCTTTGTGAATGTTGTGGGGTTTATGTCCAGCTCTAGGTCCTGATTTAGGAAAGACTGTTGTAAATGCCACTTTCATGAAGGGCTTCATTTGTGGAGCTTAGTTATCATTTGCACTGTAGACCTCTGGGGAAGGAGTTTAAGGCATGTCCAACAGATGCTGTGTGCCACACAGTGGCAAAACACTAGTGGTGAGAAATTTCAGTGGGACTGTTTTGCTTAATCGAAACTAAGTACGTGCTCATAGAAACAATGACCAATATTATATGGTTTGTGGCCACAAAACTGCTCTTCCTCTTGCTAGATTTAAAAGTAATAAAAAATTCACCAGCTGTTTGGTGAGGAAATTTCTGGTGGGGAAACTTTTCCAAGGCAAGTAAATTTTGCAGATGGCTTTCTTGGTGTAAATGCTATACACATCCTTCCCCATGGCTACCCATTTATAAAACAGCCAGATGCTTGGCAGCAATCTTAAAATAGCCTGCTACAAGGAACAATTGCATGGAAATTATCAGAAAGGTTGGGATGGATACATTTGACCCCTAGCTGTACTTTGGCTCAGGCTGACTAAGGAGCAACAGGTCTCACACCCTGTGATGAACCTGTGTGCTGAAAAGCTCCCGGCTTACATACAAGGGAGTGAAGGTGCCTCAGCAAAATATTTTGAAAGGTGGTTGCAAAGCCCAAATATGCAAGATACCCAAAGTACAGAACAAGATACCAGAGCTAAAATGAGGACAGCTTGTCTATACTATTGACTAGCAGCCAACCACTTCACTTCACTCTGTAAATATTACCATCAGGATGAGCCCAGTTTGGCTCTCCCTCAGTTGCAGCTGGACTGGACACCAGGTGACTCTCCCCTTGAGCAGAGATGCCTCTCAAGGTTGGAGTTTCCTTACCTGAGACTAAGAGATCTTTCCTTGCCCAAGATGGAGAGATCCCTCACTCATGACAGTTCCTCAGTAAGTGACTGATAGCATGCTGAATTAATACTAATGAAACATTACTAATCCATGTAGCTACCCAATTTTAATTATAAACTTTATATAGATAATTCCATTAAACATAAACCATCATCCAAGTCTGAGACTAAGATTGGACCTAGCTGCACCTAGGGTCCATATGGAATTTAGAACGCAAGAGGGGTCCACTCTGAAACTTGTGACTCAATGGGAGGCTCTTCTTTACCCTTTCCGTCTCCAGTCTCTGTGTGAATCATTCTAATTCAATTCTAACTCAATTTTCCTTTGCAAGTTTCTTCCATGCAGTAGTTAATAAGGTGAAGCTCGCCATGAAACTTACTGAACCTTGGTAAACCAGTTAAGCTTTTTTTTTAAAATTCCATTGAATTTATTGAAATTATTATTTTATCTCAATAAAACATTGCTGCTTCTCTCTTTTGAGTGAGGTGCATTCCAATCATCCACAACACAGGTGAAAATCTGCCTCTCCAGCAATGTGAAGCACTTCATATTAGTAGTTACATTTGCCTGTGTCATCATACATGGGCATAAGTATGAATGACTGTCCTTCACCTGAATGGCTCCACCCAGATAATGCCATTTTGCAGATCCTTTGGAAGTTGACTCCTCCACAGACTGAGGTTGCAAGAACTTGGGATGAAAACTGCAAGTCTGCATACCAGGCAAAGGTCTGTCCTTTGGCAAGTGATGACCAAGATCACCAAGTTTTTTTTCTTTGTCAGATAATTCAGGGATTTCTGTGTTAAAACAGGCAGGCTGCTTGCTTACCTCTCCTGGTGCCTATTGAAGACTTTTCAGCACTTTTCAGTTTTATCCCTGCCCTTTCAAGCACATAATTCCATGTTTATATGTGATACAAATACTAGTCCATCATCAGAAAGGCAAGAAGGTAAGTCAGATTGAGGCCAGCCCTGTTTCTGGGGAGTAGAGATATCCATAAGTTCTGTTTATTTTTAGCAGAAGATGGTGGGTAGATCTAAGCCAGCACGTTTTTCATTCAATCTGTCCCTGGACACTAACAGATGGTGCTTCCTTGTGCCAAGCACTAATGCACTGTACATTGGCACTCACCGTCAGGGCACAAAGCCTGTCAAGTCCCCGCTAAATCTGCTAATGCCAGAAAAATTGATAATAAACAGCTATCCAGCCTCACTGTCCCAAGTTTTTCCTCTACCTCCAAAGCAGCACAGAAGCTGTAGCAGTGCAATGGTGTCAGCTGCTCTCCAGCTTGTGGCTAGCAATGCAGCAAAGGAGGCTCCTGGACTGGGGAAAAAGGGGTCCTGAGGCCATGAACACAGTTACATATCTAAAGACGGAGGGAGATCCATCTGGTTCATGGGAACTAGCTGTGTGCTTAAAACTGGGCTTCTCAGAACCCTGACAACTTGTGCCTTAATGCTCAAAAATCTGAACTAATGACAATTAATATAAAAATAAATAATTATAAATATATATATATACATGTACACACATCACCTCGCAGGGTGATTCTATTGTTAGCACTCCTTAATACCCCTTCAGCACTGAACATACTAAATTCAGTCTTACAGGTCTAATTCCTATGGCTACCAATCCTATGTATGGTAAGGACACCTACAAAAGAAAATTCCACAGACTCCTCTGAGGACCTCACTCTGTTTTACACGTTGTTGTGTTTATTCTTTGAATACAAGCATCCAAAATTCTTGAGCTGTAAAATTCCTGTTCCTTTCCACCAGCTGCCTCAGTGCCCAGGCTTCTTTCTTGGATTGCTCGAAACTTGGTATCCACATCTCTTGGAGAGAAGTCCAGCCAGGGTTTGAAGACGGGAACCGGAACGCCTCTGGTTTGGGGCAGCTCAGATGGTTAACCTGAGCCTTCCATCTCTGGGGCAGCCAACCCTGGAAATGGAGAGAAATAAAAGTGTTATTCAGGTACCCTGGCAGACAGAGAAAAAAGGTGCTATGCCGTCAGTAAACTATCAAAGCATGTCAGTGACATTTTCCTTCCCACTACAGGCTCTAACCATGTCCCTGTGGATGTCAGAAGGGAAGCTCTCCCTAGAGTGCCCAGGACAAAGCCAGTCATGCTGACAAGAGCCAGAGTCTCACATCAGGCCTAGCTGCAAATGAGCAGCACCACCCCACGCAAACTGAAATTCTAAGCAAGGAGATCTATTTTCATCATTAGATTCTGTTTTCATCTTAAATATGCACACACTTAATCAGATTTTTTTAAGGAGAAAAAAACAAGCCATGAACCTGACCAGGAGAGCAAACTGGACTTCATAGTCTTCCTGACTAGAGATCCACAAAAGCATGTGGAAGGAATATCTGTACCTAACCTATTCCATACCTTTCCATGGTTCTATTTCGAACTCAAAGAGAAGACATCTGTCCAGATATGCACCAGATTCAAACAGGAAACCCTGGTTAAATGTAATGCTTACCAGTTTGCATTCCCCATCACTTCAGCTCACCTTAGTAATTTCAAATGCTTTCTTCATCTCCCCTCTACTGGCTGAGACATAGTGTACTGCTCAGACTGTGACCGAATAAAATACGGCCTAATGGATATAGGACAGCTGTAGGATACTAAAGCCATTAACCAATCCATTTCTGGACACAAAAAGCAATTTTTTTTATTTATGCTGATAACTGAACTCATGGAGAGTTTAAAAAATGGCTACTGACTCTTGGTATGTAAACCTGGAAACCTTAAATGAATGTGGCAATCAAAATGAGTATCCATCAATTCAGAAATATATGTGGTGAGAGTTTTTAGCTTCAGTTGAATTTCAAGTAATGCTTTGTTTATACCAGCCAAATCCACCAGAGCTAGTAGCCTCAGAGACTGAACAGCTCATGGTGCCTTTGAAATGGCCTTCTGATTTCATGGCTGGCACCCTTGCAAGACTGCTGGGCCCTCAGTGCTCGGCTTCCTGATAAGACAAGCCATTCATAGCTGGTCTCTAGCAGCATAATTTAAAGAGGATTAGACCAGGAGGAACAGGCCCACTTCCTCTCACAAACACACAACCTGGCTTAAACATCAATATTTCAATGTTTAGTCACCATATGTGGCCACAGACAATGGCATGTTGCCACTACAAGTTTGCATGTACCCACACATACACAGACCCAGACAACCATAGAGTATTTAAGTCAGGAGGGACCTCCAGTGACCATCTAGTCCAGTCCCCTTTTACAAACAGGTCTAATCATACCTAATTGCCTAGGGAAGCACTGAGTTGAGTCTTAAAACACCTCCAAGGACAGAGATCCCACAACCTCTCTGGGCAACCTGTTTCCAAATGTTCCAGGTAATCTAAAGCAAGTCAGCAAGTTAGGCTACTTCCTGTAGCCAAATAAAAACCTCCTCCCTGAACAATTCAAGCCTTCTGCTGAAATGACCACCAGCTCAACAGTCAATGTGCATGAGCTCAAGCACTGCAGCAGTATGAGGAACACATGCTCTGGCCATGCACCCACACCTTCTGCCAACACCTTTTGACGTGAGGATGCACAACTCAATGGCATTACAATACCAGTGGTTGTAGGCTGGCCAGAAATCTGGTAACCAAGCTTCCTGGGACAAACCTGAGCCTAGTGCCATTTTAAAGCCTCGTTGAGACACAAGGACAAGTCACAAGTACCTTTTCTTTCCTTCTGATGTTTTCCCACACTCTGTTACACACCATGCACTCAAAGGTGTCAACATAATTGTCCTGGGTGATATCTTGCACTCCCCACTTGCGTTCCTTCATTGTTGTAAGTAGCCTTGGGTTGGATATGTCCCCTTTCAGTTTCCACTGTAGGTAGGACTCATATTCTCCATCGTTTGCATCCAGTGTTTTGATATAGTGGGCCAGCTCCCGAGGGTGTGAAAAACTGGATACCAGGATTGCACTCTTGTTACTAGGAAGCCAGTCTACAATGCTGGGAGACCCAAAGTACACTGGTACTACTCCCAACTTCAGTGGCCGCCAGAGTTTTTCAGTGATGTAATCTTCACAGATAGCATTTTCAAAAGCAAGAATGAACTTGTACTGTGCCAGTATTTTGTAGAAGTTCCCATCATCCATGGTGGTTGGATTTCTGAGATGCTGAGGAAGGTCTCTGTTATGCAGACATTCCCCATAAGAGTCTACTTCAATGTGGCACATCAGCTCACGCACATAGCTGTCCCGGTCAGAAGGAGGGTTGCAGTCAGACTGCACGTATACAAGTGGTGCAAGCCTCTTCCTCAGGCTGTTCTTCGTTTGCAGTGGGATCATGTACCTCAGCGACTTCAGGACCTCTATACCCTCAAGGTACTGAGTGGTCAGCGGTAGGTGAGAATGACGGCTAAAGGTTGCAGTGTGGTTGAATAAGGTGATGGTCGGTTCGTGGAAGAGTTTGTAGTTGTTTTTTGGTGACTCTTCGTGGAAAAGGGCCCAATCATGATAGACTTTACGAGGGAGGGGTAGGCTGTCTATACTGAAGTCAGTACCTAGAAAAAAGCAAATGTTTAGTCTGTGTCTATCTATCATGCCACACTAACTACAGTGACACAGAAGTTTAGTTTTCATTTAATATCAGCCCTACAACCATCGCATTTATGACATTATAAGGCAGTACTGCAAAGAGTTCATGCAAAGACACAGGAGCATTACGACAGGTAAAACTGAATTTGGTAGCAGAAAAATCTAGAGAATGGGGATCAGTAGTTGTTATTATTAGAAATGGTTTCCTTTCAGTTCATATTAGTTTAAAGGCCTTTCATTTCAAAGGCTCACTAGGAATTTCATATTTTAATGCACTGAAATGAGACTAATAAGATGCTTAATAATACCCTGCTTCTGTAAATAGGGGAACAGATGGTATTGCCTCTCTCTGTGATGTGAGGGAAATGGTTTCCGCAGGGCTCAATTCGTTTCTAGTAGCAAAACAACAAAAAGGATGCTAAAATATTGGATAGGGTTAAGGAGAAAAATTACAAGAATGACTTCAAGTCTTGGAAAGACATTGTACTATAGGGACTTTGGAAGCCAATCTATTTAGTTAGGTGAAGAGAGAATTGGAGGTGATGTATCACAGCTGCCTACCAGAAATATAAAGAAGTAGCTTCTGGCAGAAGACGGCTCCTCAAACTAATGCCACTAGTAGAAGAAGAACCATGTCTAAACTCTAAAAACAGACCACTGCAGCTGCTTGCACCTCCCGGTGAGGACCGATTGCTTCCAGAACAACTTAGGAAAGCTGTAGTGAAAGCTTTAGGACAAACCTAGAAGCCTTTTCTCAAAGGCTGGTCAGTGCAAAACTGAATTCAAAATACCAGCTCATGAATCTGACCCTTGCTCTCCCTTCAGTGCCACTGCACTACACTCATACAACTAGCCTTATTGCAGGTTAAATGCAAAGTTCATGAATCTGTCAAGATAATTCCTCACTGTCTTATAATTGTATCTATTTTTTACTTAAGTACAAGCACTGAATATACAAAACTTTTAACTTGTTATTGTCAAGCAAGGGAGGTTCATAAACTGAAACAAACATTGGTTTAGAAAACACCACAAATCCTTCTCTCTGGACAAGCTATTCTACCATCCCAACCACACCCGTAACTTTTCACTCTCTCTTCTACCCTTGACTTCAAAACACTGATTGGAAAAAAGAGCGAGCTAGAAAAAGTCTAACACAGAATTTTGATCTCAAACCTGATATATAGAAAAGGAAAAAAAAAAGCCCAGTGGTCTTTGTGGCTGCATGAACCTGCCAAGATGACTCCAAGGATGACCTTAGAAAACCCATATAAGACTACTGAAGTGAAGATGGATGTTTGCTGCCAGTTACACGGCAACCTCCTACAGACCAAGATCCTTCAAGAGCATCAGGTAGTTTTTTTTAAGGCCACTAAGTATTTGACCTTCTTTTTGCCACTGAAGGGCGGTCCCAAGCCCTCAACTCTAGAAGGATGAAGGGCTGTGCCACTCACTGAAAAATACTATTTGCTGCCTCTGGTTCTGATGTGTTATAGTGATACAAGAAGGTGAGGAAAATTGAAGTGAACCAAATTCTCTCAGGGAAAATTATAAGGTCTATCTGGTTTTGAAAACACTTTGTTCTAAGTGATGCCCAGAAGAGAAGCAGCAGTGCATACAGACAATAATGACATGCTGGGGATAGAAACCATAGCACTTCAGCTCTGTCTCTTGCAACGTTGCTGCCTCTTTAAGGTACTATTGCAGGGAAGAGGGAAGGAAAATGCAGAAAAGAATGAGACAAGGAAAGGGATGAGAGAGAGACAAAAACACAACATGTAAACCTTACTAAACAAGGAGAGACTAGGCAAAGAGAAATTTAAAGAAAAAAAGTACTATAGATCAGAGCACATCAGAAAGACTGATTCTAATATAACACTTAATCAATCTCAGTTCAGCAAGAAGACAAAAAGCTTTTAAGGATTAAAGGGCAGATAACATCAGTATGTTCCCTACCCTGTGAGACGAAGGAAATAAAGGAGCTTATGCGGAGATAAAGAAAGCACAACAGTGCACAATTACATGCAATTTCAACATCCAAACTATTAATTAGGAAATCTTAGATATGTGGCAAAGTGCAGAAGAGAAAGACAGATGCTGTCAGGAGAAGTTCTGCATCTTAGGAGACATTTTTCATTCAGGATTTGTACTCCAAGGACTCGACACTCCAGTGCAGAAAAGCTAGACATCCTCCTCCCTTAGGAACAACAGCCCTGAGGCTCTGACAGCATGGCACCTGATCCAGCTCGTGCTGACTCAGTTGCACTGGTAGCTCATGCTACATGTAAAACTCTTGTGAAGTATGTGACACTGAAAAGGTGGCTTGAGAATCCCTCCCAAAAGCGGAGACAAAATTGAGCAAGTGGATTCCATGTCTCACTTCCAAACAGAAGCAGGTGGCACTTGGCAAAGTCATAACCTACACCTAGGTGCTACCCAGGCCAGGACAGTAAGCCAGGACAAGCTGCAGAAAAGTGGGGGTTCCTAGCAAAGCAGTTCTGCTGGAAAACATCTGTACCCCATATTTTTGCATGATGTTTTTTCTAAGATTTGGGTCATTCTTCTCTTGCCCACTGACAAAGGGGAAAATTAATGCAGTTTCTTTGGAATGTGAAACTGTGCCCCAATCCAACCTTAGCAGGGAAATGCGGATGTTCAAGTGTTCACTCAGCAGGCTGTTCATAGGGAAATTCTGGAACAACAAAATCTGCCTTTTTGCAGGCCCACAGCTCAGTGCATCAACGTCAGAGTGTGTGTGTGTGTGTGAAGCTTTTCTGTACTGATGCAGCATTTTTTTTCACCTTCAATATCACCTATGACCTTTGCCTCTGCAGGTTTTAGCACTGCAAGATCATTTATTGTGGTTTAAAAATAAGTAACTTTTCTGCATATTTTGATACTTGTCTTTACACAGTTCATAGCCAGCATCACTAGAAAAAGACTGCAGGGAAACTCTTCTGCCCAGTATAAATAGTCCTTTAAAAATAAGTAAGTAAACCATGTTCACAAGCCTGCTAAAATTTAACAGTAATAGTGTTCCTAATGCTGAAACAGACAAACAGAATTACTGCCAGAGACCAAAACCACCAGACTTTACAGCTTTCATGTGTTGCAAACCCAGCTTTCCTTGCCTTTAATTGGGTCAGCTTCTCATTCCTTTGTTGTTATCCTTTCGCTTTCATGCTTGAACACTATATTATCAACTGAAAAAGCTGACCCACTTGGAGCTCTGGAAAGATTAGAGATGAGAAGTTTTTGGTTCACTGTTAGCAACCAAGCTAAAGGCCCTCCTTTCCTATATTTCCAGTTCACCTGTATCCTGACAGAGCGAATGAGATTCAGGACTCTGTTTTATCCTGGTTTGTTTCCAGACAAAGGAGCTGAACCTACCAGTCACGCAAAAGCATTTGGCTTTATTTTTCCACCTAAAATTCACTTCTCCTCTGAAAAGCAACTGTGTGGGGGAAAAAGAACAAAATTAACAAAATAAGGCCCACTTTTAAAAAACGCAAAATTTGTGTTTTGTAGACTCACTTTACAGCACAGGTAGTGGGAAGTTTCTGAGGTGGCAGAGCCAGAGCAGCTCAGAAGGTTGCACTAGCTGTTGCTCCCTGTGCAGAATCAATAGGTTTCTTTCACTACTTTCCATTTACAGTCTGCTAGCAATCTCTCGGCACATGAGGCAGGGGAGTTGCGCAGTTACCAGCGAGGGCATTATTTTAAGACAAAAGACTTCTACAAGTGCAACAAAGGCCTTGCAGAACCTCTGCTAGGGGTGACAAGCCAGAAGACTGGAGAAAGCTGGCTTGATCTCAGACTGCCTTTTCATGACTTGGCAGCTACGGGAAATGATCTCTTCTCCCATAAACAGGGAGCACATGTGATTGGAAAGCAGCATGAGACAAGGCAACACTCATCCCACAGACACGCATGGTCACTTTTCAGAGTATTTTTACAGAGAACATGCATCTCTGGATCTCTGGTGACGGTATGCAGCACCAGGCGAAGTTTAGCACAATGAGCATTAGTTTCCTGCTCTCAGTGATAGACTCCTAGAATATTTAATCTCTAAAGGAAAATAACTGGGCAGGAGGGAAAGTTAATCCTTTAAAAAGAAACAGATCCTTACCATAGAACAGAAATGCTCTTGTCATCTGATTGTGCTGGTATGTCTTGTTGACAGTAAAGAAGCAAACATCCTCTCCGCACTGACCCAATCTCCCTGTCTCTCCAGTCAGGGGAGACCACCAAAGCAGGATTGGGTAGTTATTTACATCAGACTCTGTCTTCAAGCTGCTGTGAAGTTTCTGCTTCTCAAACTGGAAAGCATATCTCTCCACAGGCTTTAATGGACCACTGTGTAAACTGGAGATTACTGCCACTTTATTCTCTGAATTGCCCAGTTCAGTGATAACCTTCGGGGAAATAAACATACATAGCACACCACATCACTGTCATTAGCCAGGCCACCTGCTTGACAAATCAGAGTTTAAGCTTCAAGCACTAAGTCTGCACGTGAATCTTCTTTCAAGCAAAGTGGATGCATTTCACTGACTGCAGCCACCATCCAGGTGATCTTATGTCAGAACAGCAAAAGCTGTAATTTGAATTTATAAGGAGGAGGCAGGAAATAAATTTCTGTACTGAGCTATGGTCACATCACATATGATTTAACAGCACAACTTCTGCTTTCTCCCTGGAAAAAGCACAAAACAGAGAACAGCCCTTCAATAGCCAGACTTCTTGTGGAAATGAGCTGTAAAAAAACCCCATGAAGTTTTCATGTCTCTGTGTGGCCATCTGTACTCACCCTGTTAATTTTTAAACAACTGATTGAATAAACCAGGTGTAGACAGGTCTTAAAGACACTATAACTACAACTTCCTGGCTAGGTGGAGGAGAAAAATCTCATCTGTATGCAGAGAAGTGAATGCCCTACCGATATGAACCATCATTTACAGATCTGAAACCCTGCAAGGAACCTTAAAAACTCTCCACCCACAGGAGAAGCCCATACCACTGCTCACCATCAGCCATGAGACAGAAGTCCACAGAAAATCTGGGGCAATTCTGGTCCACATGAAGCCACCACTCTTTTCTACAGGTAGTACCTGCCATAAAAGTGTTCTGGAGCAGAGAAGACTGTCGAGCGAAGTGACAGAAATGGTGCCAGCAAGTATTGCCACAGGATACATAGCTCGGGCTCTTAGTTTTAATGGGGCAATGACCTTCCTGCTAGTGTGCAAATGTTTTTTTGTGTGTACGCCTTCAGAGGCAGTGCATAATGCCACCCCAGGAATAGCTGCAAGAATGATGGGGGAACTCAAACCCACTAGACAGCTTTGGCCACAGCACTTTCACTTGTCGGATGGCTCTGAAGGAGGATATTGGAAAGTAGGAGACTGTTGTTTATATTAAGTTGTTTGAAAACATTTATCTTCCCTGATAGCTTAACTGCATGCATTCATTTTGCTGTTTGCTGTGTCATTCCCTCTCACTGTGTAGCAAAATACACTGATTGTAGCTAAACTAAAAAGGCTCTGTGCAACACGGGATACTGGGAGAGCACACGCAGGAGGCTGTGCAAAGTGCAGCTGTACAGAAAAATACAGAAAAGACTCCCACATTGGTGGGTGGACAAGATACTAGCTGGGGAAAAGATTCATATGTCTAGTAGTTTGACAAGATATAACTGCACCGATATAACTGAAGGAAGTCTATAACTAGCTCATGTCCAGGTTTCTCCAGGAACATGCTTCTTTGCTTCCAAACTTTGCCCTGGCAGAATTTACGGAGTCTCTATATTTGTGCAGAATTTCTAGTAGCTCTCTCTGAACTCCTGGGGTTCACCCAACTATATCAACAGCTCATGTGCTACAGCAGTCCTGGCACCAGGACGCCAAGTGTCACCACCCAGTGAACACTCCCAGATAAAAATCCCAGCTAGGCACAGGGAAGCTCTAACCAGCTCCAAGCCTGCTTAGCTGTGGAAGTGCAGTGGAGTCACAAACCCTCCCAATAAAGATCCTAAAGACTTGCTAGCATTGCTCCTGTGCTGGAGCAGCCATATCACCTTTGGATGCCGGGTTCACGGGAACAGAACTGAACGTGACCATTGCATGTCAGTAACTGCGCCCAAGAAATGGCTCCAATTTGGAGTAGGCAGCTAGCCTGGGAGAGCTTCAGAGGTCCTCCTGCAGGCTCTGGTGGGAGTTACCTGAGGTACCTGTCTGAATCAGAGCCTCAGTTCAGAGCACAGCCTAAGCTGAAAGATATCTCTGTGGCAGATCCTGGCCCTCTCATGACTGAAGTCTCCTACAGTCCAACGACTGCCAGTCAAGGCTGATTCAATTTATCTAAAAGTTGTTCTCTTCTAACAAAAATCTAGGCTAACCTGCACCAGCCACAAATCAATATGCCTCCACATTGATTTTTCTCTCATGCATTTTTTTACTGACCAGCTACTGGACTTCCCAATGATAAGAATGGCCTTTGAGTCAGGACTGATGGACAGATTTCAATCACCACTTACTGATGTGCTCAGATTTCCCTGGTCTGTCTGCCACATTACTATGAAATGGGTCCAGCCTTGAGTCCCTGCCTAATGAGTTCAAACACAAGAACAAAGGAGGCAATGCTGGATGGAGGCAACACAACATGGCATAGTATGGTACACGACATGGCATGGTATGGTGCACCACTCGTGAGAAACTCCTCCAGGAGCCAAGGAGCTATGCAAGAAAGATGTTCTTTGTGTAATGTCACTTCTGGAGTCAGCTATTACCACCAGGCCAATGTTGCTGATAGAGTTTCTTTAAACACTCCCCTTAAAGCACAGAATTGTACAGAAAATGTCTCGTCATGTTCAATGCTTTCTCTCATCTGCCAGAATTGCGTCATACTTTGAGAGCAATCTCATGCATACCCACCCCCCTTGACCCTGGTACCTGGAGTGTCACCACAAGGAAAAAGGCAGCTGCAAAGCAGAAGCAAGACGCCCACAGTTTCTTCCTCCTCATCTTCATGCTGCACTGCCAGGCCTGCCAGAGCAGTTAGAGCTAGCATCAGGAAGGCCAGCTTGTCTAAAGTCTTCAGCCTTTGCTGCCGGGCTTTCCCACTTCATCCTTACTCCTCTTCATGAGGACCACTGCTGAAAAAGGGTACAGCATCAATAAAGACAGGTCCTCAAGCTCAGTGGTTAGCTTGATGTCTACCCATAGCTTTTTGTAGGTGCCAGGGCCACATTTTGAGCCAAGTATCCAGAAAGCAGCCTGCACAAAACAGCACTCACATGCACAGCCCCAGGCATCTACTCTCCCTCTAGATATTGTAGACTTGGTTATCCTCTCTAAGCAGGGTCACACATCCTCTCATCCTTGCAGTCAGCGTAGAGAGACGCTGATGGGCCTGGCTCAGTCCTGTGTGGGAAGGACAGCCATTTTCCTGAGTATCAGTTGGCAAACTGTGCTGTTTTTCGGCAGACTCACAAACAGGTGAGCGATGAAAGACTTGCCTTCCCTGGGCAAGCCCTGAAAATGCTTCTGGAGGACGCACACAACTGTCTGGCCTTGGTCCTTACTACACTGCAGTCTTCTCAGACTTCTGTTCACCAGTGTATCTAGCCCAGTGCATAGAGAATGTAACCATACAGCACACACACAAACTCTCTCCACAACTAAAAGCATTAAAATTTTAAAAGTTCCCTTTTTGCCTGAAATCTACATCTGTGCTGGTCTGCCTCTCCTCAAATAAATCTTCCACAATGCTTTTTTTAGCTTTCACAGAGTCCTACTGTTTTGCTGCATGCTGGATGCTACTGTGTGAAGAATCCCAACTCCTGATGACAGGAGTAGGTGCAAATNAGGATGGGAGAAAGATAAGACTTCATCTGTCAATGCAGAGGAGTAAAGTTTAAAATTGTGGTTATTCTGAAAGCTCAGAAAGCAGAAACACACACTGAAAAAATTTTTAAATAAATTGCTATTTTAAAACTCATCTCCCTCAGAGATGCACCTCCTGTAATTTAGGCTGGTTTACAATGAAAAGGTGTATGTGATTGTATTGTCTCCATGTGCACATACCTGCCAGCTTTCCCTCCATCCTAATCCCATTCACAAAGTTCCAAAAACCTGACAAAGAGGGATGGGTCCCAAAACTACCTCCTGCCACAGTACTACCTCTGTGACACTGGCAGCTAGAGACCAAAAAAATGATTCTGTTTCTGCTTCCACTGCAACACGAGTTCATCCCTTCCCATCAACCATCAGGAAAGCCTCTTCAGTAAAACCTCACATGAAACCATGCTGTGCGAGTTCTGCTCTGCAAGGGGCAGCTTCTTTTGAAAGTTTTGTGTGGGCACAAAAGTGCACAGCTGCCAGCTAAGCACTTCTTAAATCAGGTAGGATCTTTTATAAAGCCTCTGCATTTTCTGTGCCTCCTGCATTATAGCCAAAATGGGGCACCAGGAGGGGAACGGGCTGAATTCTGCCCACAACAGTGTTGGTGAAAATCTACTCAAAGCACGCCCTGGAGCATCTTTAATACCACACATCTTACCCTGTGCCTGGCAAAAAGACTGATGACCCACTGCATACCTCCCTATCCTCTGCCCCTGTAAAAGTAGTAATCGCCCCATTTTTCGGTATTCTCGAGGGGGAACTGCCCATACCATGGGTGTGCTGCACCACTTGCCCCAGGGTATTGCACTGGGTCGTGGCTCCATTCTTGCATTTGCAGCACCCAGCACCCAGTACTTTTAGCCAGCGGTGCGGTGCAGGTCCGTACTTGGAGTGGGCCACACAAGCCTCTGTCCTGCCTCAACTCCGCCAGCAAAGATGACCTTGCAGCGCTTTCCCACCTGGGTCAAGCCGAGC
>WEKW01016592.1:8597-21076 GCA_013389905.1 Sula dactylatra | reverse complement strand
GCAGGTAGCTTAGCTACAGTGTATATAAAGTAACCTACTTCTAGTTAGTGCAAGCAGGTGCTGCAGTTGTTGCCTGACATGGTAGCAGCTATGCAACACTGACAGCGCATGCTATTGAATGCTACTAACACCAAGCGTAATTCTGTAATAAACACCAAATAACTTCAAGCATTTGTCTGGAATTTTTTAGTTTGTTTCTTTTGGTCTTTAGATGTGCATAGTCTTTTCTCTCAGATGCTAATAGAGGTAAAAATAAATTTCCCATTCTAGGGATATTGGATTCTAGTGCATTGAGGTGTCTTTTGCACTGGAGTATTCTCATCCCAGAACATTTCAATACACTTGATGTATTCAGTAGAGCCTTGAATTCTTATCTGCACAGTCAGGAAAAATGCTTTGAGGATGCTAGAAGATCTGCTTATTTTTTTCTTGGAATTCTGTTCAGACAGCTGAAAATCTGAAATTTTTTTTTCTTCACACATTGTAACCAGGCCAAGCTGAAGTCATAGGTCAGAAGAGATTGTAACTAACTGGTTATGTTACACATCTTCACTGAACTGGAAGGGAAGGCATGGTTTTATTGGGGACCTATTCACATTAAATGTCTTAACTTGTTGCTGCTATAGGTTTTTCATATCTTTTCCATGCATATATTGAACCAAGAAGGGTATTTGCTCCCCTTTGTGAAAGATAGGAGGCACCTGCAGTACAGAACTGCAAAGGATGTGTATACATGTACAAGAAAACTGCTGCATCTGACTTGGCTATTGTAAACTGTGTTCTTAGCATAGAGTGCTTGTCTGATATGAAATATTTTCTTGGAGATTATCATAAAGAGAACAAATAAATACTAGTATTTATTGCATAATAGGAACAGTCTTTCTAATACTAAACAGGAAAAGCTGCTGCTGTAATTAAACTATAGTGAAGATTATTTTTAATGCTTGACATTAATTCAATGAATTCTTTAAAACAACTCATGGGGAGTGGAATTAATATAGGAAAGCTATGTGATTTTTTTAATGTTTTTGCTGCTTTCCCAGCAGTAGGGAATACAGTTTTATGGTGACGCAGGAACATTTAAAATTGACTTGAACTTCAAATACTTGGGAGATTTGTTACTTGCTGCTTTTGCCCCCCCCTTCTTTTTTTGGCTTTTTTTGGCTTTTGTTTTGTTTTGTTTTTTACCATAGTTGAAGCTCCAGCATAGAATAAAAAGTGTATGTTTCTACCCCCATGAATTATTCCTAACTGAAATTATGCTAAATATGGAGTACTGATCAGACAGGATATTCAAAGTCTTCAGGACAAGCTAACATACTTGCCATTACCACTCAGGAAAGCTCAGAGAGATAGACAAATGCAATCCTTAAAATAAACATCATCAATGAAGAGGGAACAGAATTTTGCCTCTGCATATGGTGTTACTAAGTTCCCATATCTTTCATAAACAAAATTTAGAGGGCACTTGGAATAAGTCAGAGCATTATTTATAGAAACTGGGGTGAATTCAGAGAAAATAACTATCTCAAGGTAAGATGATGAACAGTGCCCACTGGGACAGTGCATTTTGGGATGTGACCTCTAAGTTTACCAATGAAGGAATAACCAGACAGGTACTCTTAACAGAAAAATATCTTGTCTCATGTAAAACAAATGTGTGACCAAACAAATCATGCAAATCCTAAGAAAAAAATATGCTGGAGACTACAGTCCAGTTTAAAAAAAAAAAGCAAACAGAAATGTTTGGTTTTCTTTTCAAATGTTGATGTTTATTGTCATTCGGATTGCAAGGAAGCTCTAAAATTCTCTTCAAAAGGCACCTCAGTTCTGTGGTGGTCAGCCATACTCAGAATTACTGAGCTGTCAGAGCTGGGAAAACAACAGGCTGCCCAGCCAGGTTGCAACTGTAGCGACCAAGCCTTCAATTTTAAAAATGTGTCTGAGGCAATATCTTTTGTGATGGGAGCGGGAGCTTGCCAAAATGTCTGAGCTGTAGAGAGAAGGGTCGTACAGTAGGAAGTGTTAGATGACTTTAACGCACAGGCATTGGTACTAACTACATGCGGTAAGGGGATACACCAAACTGATCTGCCCTAAGGGTTCATCTGTACTGTACAAGAAAATTTACTGTTGTTACTGATTGTGTGTAGTGATGTGACTCTTGTGTACAATTTTATTACTGAAGAGCTGTGCCTAAATGGAAAACTGTATTGGTATAACTGTCCCTTGTAAAATCAGTGTAATTGGAATATTCAGTGGAGTATGGAAAGTTATTAAAGCATGTGAAATAATTTCCTCTTCCTGTTTTCATTACAGGCTGATGTTCTTGCCTTGGTCTAGCTCTGTGTGTGTGTCTGTCTAAGCTTCCATGTTATTGTCTCTGCAACTCAGCTGACAAAACAGTGTGCAAGTCCTTCCTGATCTAATCAGTACAAAACTACCTCAGCTAGCACAACAGACTGTTGCTGTCTGTGCTGAGGCAGATTAGGAGCATGGTCTTCAGCTGGAGTTTCTGTGGGAGCAGTAGCTTCCAGCAGGGAAGCTGTGAGGCTTCTAATCACTCCCACCATGCAGAACACTTCTGTCCAAGTGCTAGCAGGCAATACATGCAATGCAGTGGTGACAAGGGGCTTGTGGAGAGATGGGCCCCTACAAGGGCACAAAATGCTTTAAAGTTCCTGTGGCTTCTAGAGCAACGGGGTGAGGGAACAACGTTAAGTGATGGTGTGGAGTCATCCGTTATGGGCTCACAGGAATGCTTCACAAATGCTGGTGGACTTGCCTATGTGGAAATTCAAAATAGGCAGGAGAGACACCTGCTGTTGTTTTCTTGCCCTGTGCACATGAATGGAGAGAGAATATCTTTACTAACACCTTGAGCCACATGCCTCAGATGTCCCAGATACGGCATGGCAGATGCAATAATATGAAAAATGCTCCTCAGCCTAGCTCATGCCCTTTTCTGAACATCAGTGCCTTCTGCACATTACTGACATTGTGCGATAAGGTGTGTGCTTTGCACTTTCTATTCCAAGTCTGGTTTTAGTTGCAGTTTACCTGTGACTTTTGGGTTGGCAGCAGGTTTCCCTGGTGTATCTTCTGCTTAAGGCAGATTGATTTGGAAAAGTTGGGTAAGACAATGTTTGGCTGAGTTTTGGAAGCCTGGTATTGTGGCAATATGGCATTTTACTTCTAGTACACAGGTGTCAAATATCCTTCAAAATTCAGTTTTTCTTGTAAATAACCAGCTGTCCCTTTAAGGCTGTACTACCAAGCTTTTGGTACAATATATTCTAACAGCAAAGGAAAAAAAATGCATTTGACTGTAAAAATTACATTATTTTTGTTCTATAACAGGTCCTTTCCAGAATCTCTGGCAGCCTAGACTGGTCTGTATAATTCTGGTCATGAATAACATCGCCGTGTTAAAGTACTCTGTGTACATTTACATGAGTATGCTCTGTATGGGTGCCTACTTAATGCAGGCGAACAGTGGATGAAATCTGAAGCAGAGCACAGAAATGACTAAAGCAGACAATAATTTCTTCTTCTCCACATATGTTATCTAATGCGTAAGTGTTCAAACAGGGATGATCTGGACCTGGCAGAAGTCACAGTGTAACGGACATGGTCATTTCCTCTATTCATCACTTCTCTGCTCTTAACATCCTTTTATCTTAATGCACCACTTGGCTTAAGAACATAGATCCTTCAGACAAAAGACTTTCTGAAAATTAGGAGCCTATTCGTGGACCAGAAGTGATGCTGTTGTCCCTGTTAGAGAGAGAGATATGTTTACAAGTTCTGGGCCTCCCTGGGCCTGCTCTGAAAAGAATACCTTACCATCTGCTGCTAGGGTAGGCCCTGAATTTGCAGAAAAGGGAAAAAAAAAAAAAAAAGGCAAAAAAAAAAAAAAGCATTACAGTAAGTACAGAGGCACACAAGTGTCTGCATGTGAACATTCAGGACAAGACTGCCAAAATCAAGAGTGCAGGCACTTATTTAGGTTTTTATAATGACTTGCAATGAACAGCTAAGAGAAGCTTCACCAAATTTGTTTAGGAACCCCACCTCAGGATGTCTATATGTCTACATCAGCTGTCCCACCTAAGCTCCTTGAGGCTAGGACTCTGTGCTCCATTACATGTGTCACCCACCACTGTTCCTCAAGAAGCCATGGGATATAAGCCTACCTAAGATTTCAGCCTTGGGGAATTAAAATCTTTACTGTTACCGTTTTTCTGCTGCTGGACGGCAGGGAAAGCGGACGTTAATCACTAGATGGCAGTCCGAAATCCACCTTGAGTTGACTGACCACAGCTATGTGCAGGCAAGCAGAGGCATAACTAGGACAACTCTTTCTCCATGCAACACCACTAATTTCACACCTGCTAATTCAACACAGAAGAGCAACTGCTTGGTAAGTCAATACTGAGCACCACAGAGGGCCCAAGCTCAAGTATTCTGGGAGGGGCTTAATGGTTATCTTCACTAAAAATTGTTGGTGTTAATTGGAGAGCAATTTTTCATTAACTGAAAAGATGTCTCCTCTGACACTGGACACCTTGTACCAGAGCCGGACTCTGTTGAGTCCTGGTGTCCTAAAATAACTGCGTGACTAAACTCCTCTGCTCAGAGTGTGGGTTTTGTATCTAGTTTACATCTTCTGGAGGTGTGCCTCAAGTCAGAGTCCTACACTCATGCACCTTCATAAGCTGGAAAGTTTTTGTCCCCTAAAGCCAGCCTTGTTATGGTGAGTTTCTCTGGTTTCTCTGATTCCTCTGTAATGAAGTGCTAGCCATTGCTGCTGTTTCTGTGAATACAGGTTGAAGAAGAGGACCTGCTCCTGCTTCTTGGAAGTCAGGGGAGGACTTGGGACTAATTGAGGAAATTGAGTGTGCTGTTGCAGGTCCAAAAGTGGTTGCATCACTAATTGGGAAGCAGGACCAAGAACTGTAGTGAAGAAAGGCAAAGACAGACCTCTATTCTTCATCCATTGGTTTGTCGAAACTGAGTCTTGTGGGTCGTCACCGCAGTGCAGGGATTTTAAGTGAATGAAGAAATGCCATGTGTGACTTTAGCCAAGCCAGCTTGAGTACCCAGGGCTGCTCAGGCCAGCTGCTTCCTATGTGTGTATGCACTGAGTTGCCAGGACATGCTACCATTACCTCCTCCCACAGGTATAACACTAGCTCTGGTGCCTCTGCCCTTATCTGAAACAGTCGGGTGACAGGTATAATGCTGCTATATCAGTACTGCTCATGAGCAGTGACCTTGCCACTGCAGAAGAGGTCTGCTGTGCTTGGGCTTCTCATTCTTTTGGGTTTGGGTTGCTTTGTATAGGTGTATGTGGTTAATTACTTCAGTGGTTTCCTGATGTATCCTGTCTGTTGCCCCAATCATCTCTCCAACAGACCAAAGAAGAGCTGAATAAATGCTTGTGCTACCAAGAAGCTTTGGAAGGAGGAAAAGAAGAGGAAAAGGGAGCTGTGTTTGTATTGTTGATGTGCATCCCCTGTCCTCCCCCTTCTGCCAAAGCCTGTCACCAGGACAAGAAGGTGACAGGTATATAATCTTCTTCCCTTTTCAGAGCCATGGTGCTTACACATATCTGTCCCTGCTCTAGCTTCCAGCCACACCATGAATGTGAGTTCCTGGTTTCACTAGAGGACAGTGAGAACACACTCTCCCTGTACATCATAGCATATGGTGCTGACTGGCTCTTCTGGCTGCTTCTTGCTCTGCTGCAAAATGAGCTAAAATGACCATTTGCGGGTACCCACAGCCCAGGTACATGGCTGGTGTGGAGGGCTCCCAAGCACATAACCCTTTGCAGCACTGTGCCAGCACTCTGCTACCAGCTGAGTGGTAACCATCTTTTTAGGTTGTTTTAGAGGTCTAGCCTGCAAAAACCCTGAGCTCAGCTGCAGGCTACAATAAAAGGAGAGAGTGTTCAGTATTTCAAATGGGAAATGAAAACCAGAAACATCTGTTTCAAAATTTTCAAATGTCAATGTTGATCATTCTTGAACTGAAAAATTAAAAACTTGTGAATATTGAGAAAATTGAGAATAGAAAATTGCTTGGCTTCTGACATTCAGAGGGACAATGTATGAGAGAAATTTGTTTTAGATAAGATCTAATTTTTTGTTAGAAGTGAATGCCTGGACAAAACCCCAAAAGCTGGATGAGTTCTGCTTGTCATCAGCAGTGTCCTAGGCATAGCTAGGTCCCTCTCGGAAATTTTCTCTTGTGTCATTGCGGAAAGAAGGGGAAGATGAGGGATGACTGGGTCCAGGGTAATCCAAAATCACTACTCATGCATCACTAACAACAGCTAAAAATATTACAGCAAATGATTTCAGGAAAGGCGCCTGCTGCTGAACCAGACAGAGCCACCTAGCACACCCAGCACTTCTGTGCATTTGCAGTAAGAGCACTGCCTTCCCTCCAGGTTAGTCTGTATTGACTTTCTCATTTCTTTTTTTAATTGCCAATACATTGGTGGGTCTGTGCTTGTCTGACCCATGCAGGCTAGAATTTTTAGGGACAGAAAAGGAAGGGAAAGATGAGACGTAACCCATTTTACTGCAGGATTGCTACTCAGCAGCCATGGCCAGGACATGACCCTCACTCCCTGGGCTCTTTATCCCATGCTGCCAGCTTTCAGCTCCCACTTTATCACTCGGGCTTTTTACAGCAGAAACTACATGTCCTCATATGTTTGAAAACACTTGGTGTACACAGATATGCCCCTGCCTCCAGCAAATGCTAGCAGTCTCTTTGTCACTGTAGGAGTTTCACCTGCTTTCTGTTCCTCAGCTAAGTGCCTGCACAGCAGATACAAGCAGTGCAGGGCAATGCTTTCCCATGCTTTGCAATGCTGCACTTAGCCTGGATAGTGCTGGAGTTGATGAGATTTTTGTAGTGACTGCTAGAGGGCCCCTTTTCTCACAACAGTGCTCATGGAGAAGGACCTAACCATGAAGACTCCCTGTGATCCCAACAAGTCTTGGGCCAGTTGTGGAGACTGGGGTACATAACTCCATTGTATCACCTCATCATAGCATCCCACCCATCACAGGATCCCAGCAGATGAGTTGAGAGGTCTAGGCATAAGGTAGCAGTCAGCTTAAATTTTACTGAAATAGAGGGGCATAGATCCAAAGATTATCCACTATGCTTTGCAAAGAACAGTTCATCTCCTGTATCAGATGGCAGCATCCACTGCAAGAATCAGCACAGAGCAGCACTCAAAAAGGTCAAATAGGGTCACTGAATGATCTGAATTCATAGGGAACCTGCCTAAGTGTAGGTATTGTTTTGAAAGAGGGTGGGGATAGCCCAGAAGAAAAGGGCAGAAAAACCCAGAGGGTAATAAAAACCTAGCTTATACCCTGAACCAGTATTTTAGCAGGGCCCTGAGAAACGTGCATACAATATATCTGAGCAGCAGAGGAAAGAGTGTTTATGGTGATGAGCACATATTGTTTTATTTGCTTCCTCCTGATCACACAAACAGGGCTTTGTAAGTAAACAGGGTACATGATATCTCTTCCTTGCTGGAATAGTGCTTGGGATGCTGTGTTTCTGATTCATTCACACAGAATGGAGTAAAACCAGCAACATTTGTGTTTATCAAGAAGAGGAATATCAGTTGGTTCAGCAGTAACCTCCGAAGGAACAGTAATAATAATTTCAAAGGATAAACTCTTTTTTCTTTGTTCTCTTCTCACAAAGAGCAGAGATGGAATTTGGGAAATTTTTAAAAGCTGTTTATATTTCCTAATGAACTATGACTTTAGGTACTGTAAGAACAGCATTTCTACTGGAACCATGCCATTGCAAGGGCATGTGGTCAGTTAGGACTATTTTTGTAAGAGGTCAGTATGATTTGATGAATTTTCAGTGTTCATTTTGGCTCAAATTCTTCAAAAGCTTTGGCCAGAAAAGTAGGAGAGAAAGTAGGTAGCTGGGGCATTTTTAGCTTTATATCAACATCTGGTGTCTTAACCAACATCAAAAACTGACTGCTGAGAAGGATGAAAGCTCTCAGTAGTGAAGGATAGATTTGGGATAACCTCTGAATGCTGACTCCAAAGTGGAGTGGTCTGGAAAGGTGAGGAGATTAACAAGACAGTTCCCAGTTTTGCCAAAGTCCGGATGTATTTGCTGATAGAAGGAAAAGAGCAGCAATATATTAGAATTCTGTGCAGTGCCTGCATGCATATATCTGATGGTATACGAGTACCAACCACCTTAACCTCTTCATGGCATCTGTCTGGCTTCCAGAAAGGTTCTGGGAATGTGCAAAACCTGTTACAGATGGCCTGTGGAGAAGGCATTAGTCTCAGGGTATGTGCAGGTGAATATGGGGATGCCACTGCCCAGGAAAGATGGCAGATGTGACATCTACACCCGGACTGCATGTCTAAAAAATGGTACAGCTTCTGCAACTGCTGGTTGCCAGTGAAGTATAGGCATAGCAGTGTAGCACTTGCATTGCACAACATAGCAGTGTCCAGCATTCAAAAGGAGGAGTTCTAATAAAAGTTTAAACTGATGATGAGCATTTTATAGCATATTTAGTTGTGCTTAGCTCAGTTTGGCTCCAAGGCCAAATACAGTTCCCACAGGAGGGATGTCTCTGCTAAAAATTCAAGCCCCGCTCTCTTCCAGTGGGATGCTTGTACTCCATTGCAAAAGCTCTTATGGAGAACCACTAAGCACAGCCATCTGTTCCTGATGACTCCAAGCTTGCTTGTGCTGTTCCTCAGTGCTTGGGACCCTTCATACTGGATTGTGAGACACCGTCACTAGGCTTGGGAACATAGAAGGATTCAGTTCACAAGAAGTATTTATCTGGAAATAACCATTTCCTGTCTAGCATCCAGCCATGGGATTCCCACAGCCTTTGTTTTATGGTCCGTTATCATGGCAGAACAGGTGTCCTGGGTGCAGATGCCAAAACAAAACAGAAAAAGGTAAGTATACAAAATTCTTTCAGGTCTTTCCTTATAAATTAGAAAGCAGCAAGACTTGTCTTTCTCAGTTTTATTTTAAAAGTTTTCTTTACAGATCACACTGAACACAGCCAGTAAGCAGCTCTATATCACGCTTAACAACTACGGAGCAAGAGGAGGCTGAAAAGCAGTAGTTAGAAAAGAAAGCGTAGTGGGAGGGCCTGATGTGTATTGGTGTACGAATCTAACATTGGAGCATGTACACAACTGCAGTTCCATATTTATCTTACGATGACCAGACTGATCCAAGCAACTGATTTATGTAAGTTTTATACCACTGGAACAGGCTGCCCAGAGAGGTGGTGGAGTCACCATCCCTGAAGGTGTTCAAAAAATGTGTCGACATGGCACTTTGGGGCATGGTTTAGGAGACATAGTGGTGTTGGGTTGATGGTTGGACTTGATCTCAGAGGTCTTTTCCAACCTTAATGATTCTATGACAGCAAATTTTACATCCAAAGTGTGAAGCTGAACCATCAAACTGACAAGGAGCTAGAGTTGTGTGTAGTGGGGTGCCCAACTTTGGTAATGACAAGTCCAAGCAAAGTGAAGCAGAGATCTCTTCCTCAAATGGATGAAGCCTGGTAGGGATAGCACTGAAACAAGTAAAAACACTATTTCTGTGGGCTTTCAGTAGCCCACAAAGGGGTGAAAGATTTCAAGATGAATGGACTAAGTGGCTCCTAAGGTAAAAGCTTTACTACTCAGGAGCTCTGCTTAAGGTTGTCACTATTCAGTTTAGTATCTAGACTTGTCCTGCTCTGCCCCAGACACTGAACCCTTTTACAGCGGTAGGGAAAGGCCACACAAGCATCTCTTCCCTATTTCAGAGAATTTGATTACTTCCAGGCATAAATATTATCATATTACGATTTCGCATTGGGAAAATTCATGAATTTTTCTGTTTCTCACTGTGGCTTATGCAATGGCCTAATTAGCTATGAGATCTGGGTCACTAATCCCTTGCCTGGCTCTGACCTTGAATGACCTTGGGTAAGTAAATTTTAATTTCTCAGCTTGTGTTTACCCATCAGGAAAATACTAATGTTGAAGGTTTCTTCCTCATGGCTTTACAGGAAGCCTCACCTATGGATTACTCTGCTGCACGGAAGAGAAAGGATGAGGAACCCAATTACGGCAGACTCTTCCCTTAGGGACAGAGGTATCCAACCACACTAGAACTTTATAAACTGCACTAAAGTCTTTCTTTCTCATTCTGCCTGTGGAATAACAGCATGTGGGTTTGTGAAACAATATTGTTCAAAACAAGGACAGCACAGGTTATTAATTATCAAGTTAATGCTAAGAAAATAAGAATATTTTCTACTGGTGGCCATGACCTTGTAAAGGACCGCCAAATTCTACTATGCACTTCTTTCCACACTCAGCCAGAGCTGCCACATTCTCATCTCCAGGAGCCTGGGCATCTTACATTTGCTGTATTTGCTGTATTTTCAGAGGAGGTAATCGGCAAAATTCCCACTGATGGGCACAACGCAGGTGTGTTTTACATACTATTGCACATGCAGTATCATTTAGCACCAATGCTTTTATCTCTGCTGTCTCATTGGGTATAGATACTGGCCTTAAGGCAAGAAAACAGTATATAATAACAGGATTACAGTTTTCATCTTGGACTCAAGCCTACAAAGATGGAGAAGAGGCCACAGAACTCTGCTTGGCTGCCACAGGCACCAGGGGTGTTTCAGAAAAGTTGTATCCTGAGGTGCTCACCAGCATGTGCTGGACCATGTGCATGCACTCAAGGGATATCCATGTGAATAACACTTCATAGAGGCAGGAAAGGTTATTAAACCATTTTGCAACTGAAGCGTGGAGAGATATGATTAGCCCAAGGTCTTCCATGACCAAAGACTGAATCTTCCGAGTCCCAGTGAAATGCCGGGTTTGCAGTCTGTATTTTACCAGATGCATGGGGAGACGCTCCTGGAAACAGGATAAAACTGAGCACAGGCCAACACACCATCGTAGTTCTCAGCATGAGGCAGAGTTATGTACACAGGAAACTACAGACTTGCACAGAGACAACATACTGCCAGCCAGCTGAGTTACCAGCTTGCAAAATAGCTTACTCTTCAAGGGACTGAAAGGTAGCATCAGCCAAGAGCATCTGATGGTCTCTATTTTGCATCTGGATGAGACAATTGCCATTTGCATTTAAAAATGCAAATGGTGCTAGAATAAAGTGCTAGGACACACAGATGCACTGCCCCACTCTGTGCACTGTTGCTGTGAAATGCTGGCAAGATAGGCACAGCTTTGCCTCCAGAACTATCTTGGAGATACCACTTTCATAGATTGGTACTCAGTTTCATGACAGTTGCAGATTTCTCTTCAGTTTGTTGTCATCTGTGCTGTGTTTCTTGCAAACTCCTTGCATGGTCACTGACTTTGCCCATGCTTTCAGAAGCAGTGAAGCCATTGGCTCCCATCAGTCAAAATGACCCTGAGCTTCTCTTACAGCTTATCCAATGCACAGGTATTGCTTGCTTCCAATGAAAATGCCCACAACCCACCGGTCTTTTAGACAGACTGGATCCAGGTTACCCTCTCAGAAGGCACTGTGTTTATGAAACTGAATGTGGCCAAGGGAAAGATGGAAGTGGAGCAGGTGGCCAGAGCACAGGGGACAGAAGTGTGCACATGCATGTAAGGGGGGAAGCAGAGGCTATATAATACAATTGGCATGGGAAGGTGGTGGCACAAGGAATGACGTTGGCACTTCCTCCTTTCAACACGTACTGTTTACTCCTGCCTTTCACTGCAGCTTGATGCTTAGGCTGCTCTGGTGTGTGGGCCCTCATAGCCTTTGAAACAGACTAATGAGGAGGTAATTCACCAACGCGAATGTGCAAGAATTGCATGGCTGGGGCAGACATATGGGGGCTGTGGTATAAGATGGCGGAGAAGACGGAGGTGTTAGACTGGCAGAGACAGAGTACGGAGGAATGCCATGAGCAGGTGTGAAGATGAAAACTTAGAGGAAAATGAAGGCAGGTGGGAGCAGCATGGACAGAGAAGGTGTGAGGAAGATGGTGCTGTTCAGGACAAAATCTGGGGGAAGGCCAGGAAGTCATGGTAAGAAAGGCAGCGCAGAATCAAAGCGCTTTACGTATGTACCCCATACATCTGAGCCAGGAGAGGAACACAGCCATGCTGCAGGTTTTTCACTCAAGACTAGCCTGCTTTCACTGACAGGGCTGGAAGCAACCCCAACACGACGTAAAGTTCTCGTGGCGTGGAGCAACCGAGGCACTTGTCTGAAGTGTGATGACACACGGCACGTGGCGCCTCCTCCTCCTCGCTGAGCCGGAGCCCGACTGGAGGGCACTTCTGGCAGCAGCGCTCTGCAGGCCTGACAAAGGGGGAAGGGGAAAAATGAGAAGGAACCAGCGCTGCGCCTGCCCCGCGGCGCGCTGCGAGCCCCCCCCC
>WEKW01016590.1:79338-110089 GCA_013389905.1 Sula dactylatra | reverse complement strand
TGACTCTTTCAGTTCTAACAAACCCATACCACAAATGTAAAATGTTACCTGCTCTTCTCCAAGGGAGGCAGCCAAATTACCAATACACCGTGCAGAAGTCACTGTACTGAAATACCTCCTTAATCTGCAGTACCGCAACACTGATAACGAATTATATAATTTGTGGTTTTGATATTAGATGGAAGATAATAAAAAGTAAATTGCAGCACACAAAAGGAAAAAAGATATCTTCCCAAGGAGTAGATGATGTTTAAATCCAATACAGTAATAAAGGGTACTTGTATAGCAAGCACGCAAATCCCTAGTAAATATAACAAATGAATCCTGACACAAGTCCATTTAATATACTCTCTCACATCTCTCTTTATGCATCCTCCTTTCACTAAAACTCCATTATGCCGATCCACTTTAACATTACCTTTTACTGAAACTACTGCCCTCAGCTCTGCCTTCCAGATAATTCTTAGGAACTGGGCATTTTGTTCAGCTGCCTCCTTGCTACTAAGGAATAAAAAGAAAACATTTTAAAAAGGTGATTCTAGAAATTCTAAGGTTAAGCATAATCAAAACTGTACCCTTTAGTGTTTGAGAATGCTGCCTGAGGATGTCATGAAGGAAAATACAGACATGCCTCGTAGACAAAAGATGTGTGAGAAAATACATTAACCTGTTTTGGAAAATGAAGGGGTAAAGTTCCTAAAATAAATGGCCACTCTTCCTCTGTAAAAGAGTGTATAAGTATTATATAGAAGCTACATTACAAAGAAGTCCACTGAATTAGAAGCTGCTACCTTGCAAAAACCATGCTCTTTACCCACACTGACATCCTTTGCCCTAGCACCGTATGCTCGCAGAGAATGTGAAGAAGCAACTGAATGCAAATGAGATGGATAGAACAAAATGACCTTAAGTTCAAATCCTATAAAATACCTCTAGCTACGTTTTTACAAGCTCTTCTTAGAGATATGTTTAATTAAAATAAAAGCATGATATATGACAATGTGAAAAGCTACTCTGATAACCAGAGTAGCTAAGAAATAACGACATAAAAGCTCCCCTTAAGAGAGTTATTTTAGAAAGGCACACAGATTACTGCATCTGCAGCTTGTGGCCAATTTATCATATGCCTACTAATTTTTCCAATGCTTCAAGCGTGTTTCAGGAAGAGTTTATGGAAAAAGAAAGATAGAGCTTTTTTCCATTCTCTGCTTCGCTGGGAGACAGAAGAAGGTATTATTCATTATATCGTTTTGTTCTGAGGAAAATTTAAAAAGGAGAATCAGTACTTGAGCCTGCTGGACTGTAGCTGATGTTTAATATGCTTTTAGTTAGAAAATACACATTTCTTATTTGCTTGCTTTGAGTTTGCCAGGCTTGACACGAAAAACTATTTGTTTTCTAAAGGTGGTGTTTGCAAAGAGGTAGTATACACCACACCAGACATACTAGTATCTGCTCCTTATCCAAAGGCTGTGACAAATACAAAGCACATGGGAAAACGGAAAGACCCTCAGCCTCCTTGTGGTGAGACCAAAGTACTTCAGTGACCAGATCCTAAACATTTCAAGACACTTTTCTGTCATCTTTTTTATTGAGGGGACCATGGAAGAAGATCAATTTTATTATCTATGTAAACCCTTACATTGTGTCTACAAAAACAGCATCTAACTCAGCTGAAAAACGAATTATTTTCACCTAAACTCTTCAACTTAGTAACATACTGCTTTGGGTTGGTAAGCAAGCTCCTCTTTGGTTGGTAGGATGGAAATGGAGCAGAGCCACAGCCAATGTAAACCAGCAGATTTTCCTCCAGCAGAGTTTGCAGGCCACGGGACTCCTCTTCATCTTCTCTCCCTGCAGTGTATTTTCAAGTCCTACCTTGGTCTGTCCTTTCCATATTTTGCATTCAGTGGAGAGGAGAGTTTATTCTTTGCTGCTCCCTATGCCATCTGATTATTCAAGTCTCCTTATCTTCAGCATACCTTCAGGAAAACAGACTGCAAATAACAGTCCCTTCACACACACACACCGCAAGAAGGATTGCTTTATGAGACTATTATGGATTGCCAACTATTAGACATAGCTTTCCAAACAGGGGTGGCCCCTGACCCTCACAGCCTTGGCCACACAACAACCTTGCAGGGCTGTCACCACCTCCTGGCAGTAACTAATGTGGTGAAGTCACAGCTGGAGTTCACAGGTTTAACCAGCCCCCTTTGCACAACATAATGATGTCCCACAGTAACTGTAGTGATGCATTTTTTAGAGCAATGCCTTTTAAAACTATGAAAGATCATTGCAAAGGCATAGGTCTGAATAACTCCCACTGAAACTTAACAAATACAGAGGTACTAATTAACAGCACACACAACGCAGCCTACTGCCAACGTCAGCATTAAGAATCTTGCCTTTGCAGTTTGTCAAAATTTCCAACTTGCTTTATGACAATTCTGACCTCCATAAATTTGCCACAAGCACGGCACCTAGTTATGAGACAGGTAAGCAAATGCTTTTCTGCAGTGATTACTGCTGTGGTGAAAACGGACACAGGGTGAGGTCCGTTTTCTCAACAGCAACTGTGCTGCTCACTGTTGCTGTCCCATCAAAGATTACTGCCCCTACTGGGATGCCACCAGGGTGGTTCAGGTAAGCTCTCCCAGACCCATGTCCACTGAAATAAGCCAAGTTAGCACTGCCATTATTTATACTGGTTAAGCTAACAGTGCTGAATCGGGCAATAGAAAAATTCCATGAACAGCTTAACCAGTGGACCTAATGGGAATCTGGAAACAGACCCTGAGGTGAAGACTAAGCAAGGATCATAAAATTGCTACAGAATTAGGTTTGGGTTTTTTTCTTTCTTTTACAGAAATCTTAGGCAATCAGCAGTAGTTATAAAGCTGGTGGCTGTCTGAACACAGAAGCACCATTCTTGAACTGGCAAGCCAAGGTTCCCACTCTTCCTCAAGGCCACAAAGCAATAAAAATATTTAGAGGAGGACTCCTTAGAAAAACAAGCCTTCAGGACAGGAGATATGGATGAACTCTGACTAGCAGCATGTTACTACAGTCTTAGGCCAGAACATGACCTCAACACATTTTTCTGTCTAAAAATAGCACTGAAAGGTAAAGAAACAGGCAGGTGTAAAGGGAACATAAAAATACTACCAAGTAACCTCACATTCATTATAAAGAGCTGGGTACACAATCACAGAATAGAGAATCATCTCAGTTACAGGTGAGTTTGGAAGGAACCTCTGGAGATCATCTAGTTCAACCTTGCTTCTCAAAGTAGGGTCAACTGGAACAGGTTGCTCAGTTTCCAAAATGCTAAATTTTCTGTATTTCAATTTGTGCCCGTTGCACTGGGCACCACTGAGAAAAGCCTGGCTCCCTTGTCATTATTCCCCCACATCAGTATTTATACAGACTGATAAAATCCCCCTCTGAGCCTTCTGTTCTCCAGGCTGAACAGTCCCAGCTCTCTCAGCCTCTCAAGTCAGACGCTCTTTGTGGACCTTTGCTGGACTCTCTCCAGTAAGTCCATGTCTGTCTTGTATGGGGTCACCCAGAACTGAAACCAGCACTCCTGATGTATCACACCAGTCCTTGCATCACCTGCAAGCGTGCTGAGGGCACACTCTATCCCACCGTCCAGCCCATTAATGGAGATGTTAAACAGTACTGGATCCAGTAATAATGCCTGAGGTACCACCACAGGCTGACCACTGTCAGATGACTTTTATGCTGCTGGTCACAATGGTTTGAGAGCCTGGCAGTTCAGCCAGTTTTCAAGCACCTCACTTGTCCAGTTCTCTAGCCCATACTTCATTGGTTTGTCTATGAGGATGTTATGGGAGACAATGTTCTGTTACCGGTAGGAGTGTCACTTAATTTTCCTATGCTAGGATCTTTGAACTCGGGGTAAGGTTTCATAAGGCACAATAAGAGCAAGGGCAAGCCCTCAGAGCCAATGCTGAACACAGATGTGCATTTTTAAATAGAAGCAGATATTTCAGTTTCTCCCACCAACTAAAGGCCAAGATATCTTTGCTGTGGTCTAATTATACATGTTTCATGCACGTTTGGATGTCCACGTAGGCATCCAACTTTATAAGTTACAAGAAAGCAAAAGAGAGTTGATGCTCAAAAATTTATCACTATGTTCTGTCAGTGACCCTGCTATTCTATCGGAACCCCCTTCTCTAAAAGCCAGATAAATTTCAGGCACAATTGTTCAGTTTGTTTGGCCTTAGGAACATACTCTCTTCAAACCTCAAGCACAACTCGGCATAGTACACAAGCACAGTATATGTATGGCACTTGTGCTACTAACCTTGCTCAAGGCTGTACTTAAACAAACATGCTGTAGTTCAGAGATATTGACACATATTTCCAGGCAACACTCCAGGCCAGATTTTTCATTTTATTTAGATTTTTCTCCTCATGATTTGAAAAGTTGTTCTTCCACCACTTCTGGTGGAGACAAGCCTCAACTTTAATCCCCAACTATGCCAGTGCCTCTACCAAAAAGACTTTGGAAAGTCACTCACCTCCTGCAAAATTATTAATAAAGTTTATATCCTGCCAATATAAATATACATTTATACATAAACGAAAATGATATAATGGTGAGGTCACATCAATTAAGTCAAAACAAGAATGTCTTCAAAGGCACCAAGTATTCTTAAGGAAGTAAAGGCTTCTAATACAGGTTTTCTAATACTGTTGGTCTTAAAGCCTGACAAATTGCATGTAATTAGCCTTATTAAAACCTATAATACAATAAAGCTGTTAGATGAAGAAACTCACTATGTTAACTGTCTTTACCACTCTTAAGTTATAACCCATACTTTTGCAGAAGATTTCCTGGTCTGATACAACAATTTGACTATGTACTGTCCTCATACTGCAGCAAGACAAGAATCTGTCCATAGAGGCAGTCTGTCATCAGTTTTATATCATCCCCTTTCTGCTGCAAGGCAAAATAAATGTATTGGACAGGATGCAAAGACTACTCCAGCAGAATAAAGTTAGTTTTTAAGCACCTTCCATGTTCAGTGATATGCGAGAGGAGCCAAGAACATATCGAATAAAATTTGGAGCATTAGTGTGCACTGAACAATGTGTGTGTACATAATTAGAACTTAAGACACAAAAAGATTTTTCATGAGGAAAGGAATGCTGTCTCTCCCTCCCACATTGTGACAAATGAGGATCATTAGCTAGCAAGAAAGAGAAACCTCTGTTGTTACAATTACTTTCTTTGCTCCCGTGGTTATGACATCTTCACACAGAACATCTCAGATATAGCCGTCAGTTTTCCATTCCCTGATATCTAAATGTAACACTATTTCAAAGATCACCTGTGAGTTTATTTATAACCAGCCCGTGGCTTTTTAGTGTTATTGATAACATTCGAGTAAAAAGAGGTGAATAACAAAGCCTGGTTACAAATCCCAGTTGCACACCACCTTTCCTGTCTTTTTGTTTTACATTTACCCTCCAAGTCTTCCCTTACAAGCAGAAGCAAGCACTCTTTCAGCCAAAGGAGAAGGAAGATGAAGCTTTAAGACAGCTTGGAATGCAGGCAACGGGCATCAGACATTCTCTTCTGTTTGAGTGGGTTCAAAACCTGCCTTTCCCCGTCAGAAGAGGGCGTCGTTAACATCAAACTAGTGGCTATGCTGGGGAGGGCAGTCTCTTTCTAGCTTCCCTACTGAAGTTGTGCCATTGACAGAAAGAAAAATAAACTCTCCCGAAAGTCAGAATCAGAAAGAAGCCGGACTAGAGAGCAGCAGTTAAAAGAGTTGCCCAGAGGAAGGAAAACCTGGTTTGCCAAGTCTCATTGTAAAGCTATTTCTATACTTTATCCAGTGACAAACATGCCAAAGTAAAATGTGAAAGTGATCTCTTGGAGCAGAGCGTAGAAGCTGGTGGTTTCATAGGCACTGGATTTAGCCCTCATCTCCCCACCACCACTATAATGGTTTTATTCAACTGACTTTCAAGATTAATTGCTTCTGATTCATGCCTGCGTGAAGTCAGAGTAAACCACTTAATTAGATTAACTGATCTAATAAAGCAGGGAGCTGCACAAAGATCTTAAAGCTCCAGCTTTCTTCCCCCAGGGACATCCTTCACACACATACCCAAAGGGACTTTTTACCATAACAACAAACAAATTCTCCCAAAAATGCACCCAAATTGCCTCAGCAATAACCTCTCTAGAGGTCTTAAAATCCTTTAGCTTCAATATTCAGGCTTAAAAAGTAAAAAACCCAGGCAGTTACATGTATTAAAACATCAGATGTGTTTCATTGTAGGTGAAGTATGTAGTCCATTCCTTTAAATTAAAACAAAAGACATTTCCTTCCCCTCCTTTGCCTGTTCCGTGTCCCTTTAAAGAGCAGGATAGGGCATGCTGCTTTTTCCTTAAGAAACACACCAGATTTCCTGTCTTAAACACACTCTATAATTAACAACCAACAAATAATGAGTACCCAGGATATATAAGTCTATTAGAGTGCTGGCAGTGCTAAAGACTCATGCTGTTTCACTGTGGGCTCCACTTGAAGAGGTGATTTATGGAAGACATTTTTTCATTAAGTAATAGCAAATGGTTTCCACCCTCACAGTACCCAGCAATCTTCTGGGAACAGAACAGCAATATTGAGTCCTCTTCTGGAGAGGAACATTTCAAGGACTTTGGCTGGAACATAAAATGACCCCCTTTTACTCTAGGTCAAGAAAAAAAAAAGGGCAAATACAACCAGAGGTTAAACATAAGACACTTGATTGCATAAAATCTGTCAGTTAGAGAAATAATACAGTTGCTTTCAAAACTACCAAGGGCTCTAACTATACCCTTGCAGAAATAAAGAGGGCCAGATTGTCACCAGGTGTCTCAAATTATCAGTACTATTGCTACTTCTTCTATAGTCATTATTACCCCTAAACAGCTAAGCTCTTATTTCCCTTAATTACTCTAAATACTTGTACTTCAAGTGAATCATATAGAAAGCTCCACAATAAAGCGACAAAGCTTTGAGTACTGCCTGTGTGCCAGCTAATACCACAATAATATTGGTACCTAATCATTTCAGTTACCTACTTCTTTCTCCCCTAGGAGTCACCGTACAGAAGAACAAAATATAATTACATTGGCACTCCTGCTATTGCACATCTACTTTCTCTGCAGTTATCCAGTGCTATTTACTACAAGACTGTGCCTGCTAATAGGGATTTCTCCAGTGTATGAACATACAAGAATCAAAACATCATAATACCTTGCCCTCCTAGACAACTAATTTAAGGTGTTCAAATATTGCAATAACATTAAATAAACATTATGACATTCATGGAAATAGTTCTTGACATATCATGGATACAGACGTTGAATTATCAGTGACAGCACACCAAACCACTGGCAGAGGTAGGAAAAGTACATCGAAGTCTTGGGTCCCAAAGATCCAACACTGATTTTCTCAGATGTTTCCTCCCCCTCATATTAATTAAAAAATATTGCCTACACTGAAAAATCTGAGTTCAGCAGTCCAAATAAGTATGTACAGCTACTAACACAGCTTAATTTTCTGAGTTGCCAAGAACAAATGTTGTTGTGACCTGGTCCCACAAAACAGGAATACCAGGCAAAAAATCACCTCCACATATTGAATTAATTTAAAACCCCTTTGTGATATAATACAGGTTTTTCTTGTGAATCAGTACAGTCTTGCAATAAAGTATGACAACAGGACAGAAAAATCTTAAGTTCCAATGTAATCCAAGGAGTGCGCTGAACACTGGAAAAGTAGATCATTTCAAACACCCACCAGAGCACTGAAATAACCTTCCTCCCTATAATAACACTGTACCATGGCAAAGGGGGGAATGAAAACAGTGTGCAACACAGGAAAGTACAGTTACATAGTTGTTCTCTGACCAAGGACATGCACTTCTACAGTACTCACTGGAAACACAGACAAAGATACAGATTCATCCCACTCCTGAAAGCACCATAAATTGGAAAGCACTGTGTAGTGATCTGTATTGTACTCACACAATCTTCACTCAACATACATAACATTTGGCTATGTGCTTACTTTTCCATTTAAACTGACTTTCTAATAGCCTGAACATGAGAGGAAAGCAAGTACAGAACCCAATAATTTGTTCAGTCATCATCACTTTACTTGACTACTTCTCTTAATTTCTTTCCTTCAGTACTTCATATAATGGAGGAGATTTTGCAAAAACTACAACTCTACTCTGGAAAAAAAGCTGTTTTCTCAGAGTTCAAAAGAGCATGAATGCTTAGTTATAATAAAAGAAGGGCTCTGCTTTCTGAGCTTGGTGAAGAGGGTGAGATTGGAGGCGTTCCATATCTACATTCACTTTGAGAGATGACAAGCAGTTCCCCAGGGGCTCTCTGAAACACATGGCAGGCAGGGCTCCTCATGTGGGTCATGCCTGGGGACTGCCTGGGACATACGACAAATACGATGAATACATACATTTTGTGGATGTTCTGATCCTAAGAGCTCTTTGACGAGTTCTACACACAGACCATCACCTCCTGCCTTCTGGATACGATAACATAACCCTTGGAGCAGAGAAATACTCTGCCTGTCACTGCTATAGCTAGGGTTTGCTGTTGAAATCCAACAGACGTAAATCATACAAAACACTTAATGGTCATTATAAATCTTACATGGCAAAACACGCTTTCCATAATGCATCTGTGAAAACACTCCCAAACTCTTCAGCGAGAATCTTAAACTCTCTCTCTTAAAAACACAAAAACTGCTCTGTGTGCTCTCTAGGAAAAAAAGGATTGTATCTGTTGTTGTCTTCTGTTCATTTTCCCACTTGAAAGGAGCCATATTTTCAAAAATCCAATGGATTTTTTTGAATCCTACAGGAGCCAGAAGATGTACTAGCTACTGTTTTCACTCACATGAAAGCCCTGGGGCCTTTAATGTCACCTATGTAACATGCTAGGATGTGCCATGCACACAAGTCACTTCCCATGACAATAATCAGATAAAATCACCACAGCAATTTTAACATGAGCATTAAAGCGCGCACACACACAATTTACACATAACAATGTTTCAAAAATAACAATGTTTCATAAATAACTCCTCATTTATTAACTAAAACTTTTGTTTAATGCCACCATACTTTTCTGTCACCTCTGCACTCATGACGTTTTCTAGAAATTTAATTTGTCACAACCTGTACTTTTCTGTGCATAGCAAGGGATACATTTTAGCTAACAAGCAATGAATAAATCTTCCACCTGCCCAAATTCCTGTTCTCCTTAACACTGCAAAATGCTCATGTTAAGAGGCATTTGATAGTTTGCTGAAGAAAAAAGATATTTTTTTCAAGATATAAAAAACTGCCCCGTAAAATAATCAGTTAGCAAAAGCAAATCTTTCACTTTTAATATATGCATTAATACCCTGCCCTTCACAGTAATTTCTATTATCTAAAACAGTCTGTGCTGCTCAGAAAACCTCACAAAAAGTAAAAGAATAGTTAGTACAACCACACACATTTATTTCATGGGAACCCATGCAGTACTCTTAATATTCCTTAAACTAGACAACTGGAGATACAAGCAAGAGTTCAGAGTCTTCACTTCTTGTCTTACTCAGAACTGAATTCTGTTAATCTTAATTACCTTAATTGATGAAGTTAAAGCTAAAGTATAGACTAGAGTGAAAACTCAGATGTTTCAGCAGTCCTATATTGTCATGCTGCCCTTGGGTTTTAAAAAGGAAGGAAGGATTTGGAGAATTCACTTTTAGCCTAAGTTTTCAAATACCCAAGAAGCCTGGATCTCATCCTACCAGAACAGTCTGCAATACTCATTTTACTTAGATAAACGGGGAGATCCCTGCTGCAAAAGGCAACGCCTTTCAAGGTGAAGACTTCAATTTATACTGTTACTACAGTACAAGTGCTATTTGTTTTATTTAGTATAAATTCTGTAATTAGTGGCAGAGTTATATAAGTGATATTTGTTAGTTTAATAATTAAAATTTGCAGCTTAACTGAAGTCTGGTGGAAAGCGTATTTCCATAGAGTTCCAATAAACTGTCTTCCCAACATTTGCAACTTAAGAATTTTCCTAATAATTAGCAATATTGCAAAGGGTAGAAGAGATCACAAAATATCATTTTGCAACTGCCACATAATTCTTCAGCACTATCGCTCCATTCCACCCAACTTGATTCTGCCTAATGTGAAGGATGAAAACAGCAAACCCACCCATTGTCACAGGCTTTGTTCAGCATCTCTATAATTTTAAGTACTATTATGTGACACAAGTACATGTAGGGAAGAAGTTGGATTTGTTTCCGCTTATGCTGACACATAAACATTTAAGGTCTTTTTCTCACTGTAATTCCAGGGACAAAGAAAACTACCAGTTTGATTGGGATGTATCTTTTGCCAGTGTTACTTGATGAGAAATCACTAAACCATATTTGAATATTCACATAGGATGGAGCAGTCCTTCCAAGCAGGATGACTGCAGGTCATTTCATAGCAAGGCACTTTCCTTGGTGGTAGAAGATGTGCTTTAAAACTTGCTCAAAGACAGGTCTCATGTGCATGTCCCACTCTCTACATTAGTGCCCTGAGGCCTTGACTTTTGCTTAAAAGGAAGAACTAGTCTGCAAAATTCTGCTAAAATCAAATCAAATTCTCAAGTAGTTTCAAATGCCTGACTAACTGGTAACTAACAAGACACTGTGGTGACCTATTGACATTTGTTGACACAACTGTACACAAGAAACAGTTGGAGCCAATCCAAGGAAGTCGTGTATCATTGATCAGGTATCAGCTTTGTAACAGGAATACCACTCAGCTTACAAAGAAGTTTTTCCATAAACCTGTTGACAATGTGACATGACTATGATTGGCATATATTTAACAGAAAATTGAGTTTCATATCAAATTATAATAGAATATAATTGTAATTTTATTATTTAGCAACTACATGAATGACCTGTTCTGCTGCACAAATATACAATCTGTGTAATCTATTTAGTCTTCAGGTATAATATCTGAATAAATAATTTACAACTACTACCTAATGCTACACAATCAAGGACTCTGGTCAAGCAGAAGACACATTAAGTTTAGTACTTCCCAGTACCTCAGGTGTTTTTTTTAGCTGTCTAGATACTAAGAATCCATCAGGTAAATAGTACTTAGGACTGTTTGAATGTGTAGGATTTGTCAATACAGGAATCCATCTTACCTCGGAGCAACACTGGGCTTAGGTACTCTCATTCCAGGGAAAAGACAGAGCGTGATAAAAAGTGCCAGAAGGAACACGGTGAAGAAAATTATACATTCTATCAGGGACCCAAGTAACATTGGAAATCACCACCATTGGTCTCTCTTTTTCAGTATTCATCTGAGTATTATTGACCTGAGAAAGATCAGTATGAGCAAGGAGTTCAGACGTGGCATCAAATGAAAGTTGTCGGTAGCGCACTGACTGTCCTAGCTGACTAATGCAAACACTACATGTGAGCTACAGAAAATCAAGAGACTAGTCACAGGAAAAGGCTGAAGATAAGAGGCTTTTACCATATCAACACACCTGGCTAACAAAAATCACAAAAAAGGTTTTATTACTGTAACAGAGTTAACTTTATATTCAGCAGGAGCTACACCATTGAATCACCTGTACCACATTGCCAGCATGCTTAGCAAGATAACAGAACTAAGTAATGACAGTGTCAGACATTTAGCTGGAGGTACAGGAATGGGTTAGTAAACTTGCAAACATTTGAATGGACCCTGAACAAGAGACAGCAAAACAAATGGTGTTAGTACGCATAGTAAAACATGATCTGCAGCCTATGAACTCCTGGATTAAAAACTCAAACTATTACAGTGAGAAAACCAAATAAACATTAATAAAATAGTTTGCTTTATCACATTAAAATCCACTGCAGCTTGCTCATTAACTACCAGTGGTCTAGCTATTTAATAGTGTTGCCTCGCCTATTTGTCATACATAACAGCATTTGTTTTGTTTCATTTCCTCTTCACTGCTTTTAGGAAGGGACACAAAAAAGTACTTAATAGTTTATGTCATTCTCTAAAAATTGTCTATAGCTTAAGAACTAAAATCATGGTATTAAATCTGTGCTGGATGGCAGAACATTATTCTCAATACGCACAAAGTTTAAAACTATATTGGATGAAAGCTGTTGGTATAAAAAAATACAAACTAATGTCTCAAAGAAATAAGTCTTACTCTTGATCATCTCTATCAAGTTTTCTTTGTTATTTTAAGTAAAATAAAGATATGACTCCTAAAGGAATTAGATGCTTTGGGGATCTTTCAAAATACGTGATTTTGAAGGAAAATCTCTACAAACCAGGTAAACAGAGTGCAAATCCCATTGACATCCCACAATCAAGATAATTCCCCTTCCAAAAATACCCCAGAAGTCCCTCATAAAGAAAAATCATGGACTGCCTTAATTCAGTGCTTAGCAATAAAGGAAAAGTTTTATGAAAATGAAACTGCTGAGATACTAAAAAGGATTAAATAAAATTCTTGGTAATAAAAAGTTACTTGATTAATTTTTTTTTTATTTCAGCATTGCAAGGTAAAAGTCTTTCCTCTTCCAAAAAGTTTTGATTTCATATAAACAGTAGATTGTTAAATTGCCCTTTAGCTTCATTTCTTTGTATCACTGTGTTAACTTCCAGTGAAATCTCATTAGAGATGGACTTTCCAGCAGTACAATATGGTTCAAACATTCAGCCATGCGGCGTATTTAATACAAGAGCCACCCCATTAAGCCAGATGATTAAAACATGTATGCATCCACTAGATTTTATGGCAAATCTGCTTTAAGACCTGCAACAAAACCAGCAACAAAACGAAACTTGGAACAGTTATAGAACATGCTTTAATGACTCCCCAGAAAATAACCTTGTCCATACAACTGGCTGAGGCTGGGCAGCCTGAGAGGATACCTGCTGGCAAGGCTCTGACACGGGGTAACGGTGAAACAAAAGACAGTGATGCCTCTTCTGGAAACAGGCATATTCCCTACACATTCATTATTTTGAAATTTAGGGAAGAAATGGATATAAAATTACTTCATTACTAATGAAAAGGAGAAGGAAAAAAAAAAACAAAAAACAAAAAGAAAGACGAAGGATTTCAAACGCCCAAAATTCTAGTCCGGTTTCAAACACACAGAAATTGAACAAAAAAGTTACAGAAAAGTAGCACATACTATTGTAATGCAAAATACTACAGTAATTTATGCTAGGAACTGGTGAGGTCAAGTACCACATCAGATAGGAGGGCCTGTTCACTAAAAACTTCCTTCACTGGTGGAAAAAGTCTTTTCCACACATTTACAGATCATACTGCACGCCAATAGCCACAAAATGCTGCCAGTCACCTTGTCCATCTAATACCTTCAAAAAAATTTTTTTTTAAAAAAGGCTGGTTTCTCATAGAAATAAAAATTGCTCATGGAGATGGAAAGTCTACCCAGAAGCAGACAGGCAATTAACTGATACGTAAAAGTTGACATTCTGCCCCAGTATCTACTAAGGATGACCACCTCTTCCTTGCAGAGTCCTGCTGGCCTGGGAAGAGCCTGTGAGGAGCACAGTAAGTTTCCCTCCAGGTTTAAATCTTTACCCAACACCCCCTCACCCAGCAGCAGGGCTGCTACATTCCTCTTGACTACGCGATAACACAGACTCGAGACGATAGCATTAAGATGACATGGCACAAAAGAGCCAGAAAATTATATGACTTGGGGTGGGGATGGAGGAGGCTTTTACCAAACACCTTGCCCAGAAGCAGGAGTGACAGTCATCCTGTAGCTGTCCTGACAACAGCCTGTTTTCTTAAACAAGCACAAACCCATGTGCTACTATTAAGGTGAAAAGATCCTGTTCTAAATGCTTTGTAATCCATAGTCTTGAGACATCCAAATACCGTTATCCATGAGAAAATTTTATAATTTATTTTAGTAATAATAAAAAAAGCTACTATCTGTTGTTCAGAAGAGAGGATTATATAAAATATTATAATCACATTTTATATTCAGGACATAACAAATAGAATTCAGACCTTCAGCTGGCTGGGTAAGCAGCAAGCTGTAGTGACTCCATTAAATAAAACCCATTAAGTACATCCTCAAACAAAAACAATCCTGGAAACACTGCTCCCTTGAATAAGCATAAGGTAATACTTTGTGTTTGCGTGCAGAAGTGATATTTTCCTATTGGCAACAATACTACTGTAGAATTTTAATTTTTGGTTTTTTTAAAAGCATTTTCAAAGGGGGTGTTTTTTTAAAAAGTTATTTTCTAAAAGCCAAAGGGAGTATCTGTTCATATTTAAAATATAACTAAGCCAAAAAAAATGCGGCAAAATATGAAGACTAAAGGATGGTAAGAACCCATTCTACTTCCAATTACTTTTTGTGATACAGAATTAAAATTCAGCAGGTGATACAATTTACACTTTAGAATCAAGGAGCTCCTTTTAACACGAGGATAATCTTCTGCATTCAGCAGAAGATTGAAACAAAATAAGTTTTCTGGATCAACTGCAAAGACTGACAATATAAATACATGCATCAATGGATAAATCAAAGACAAAAATCCCCTATAAAAAGGCATATGTATTCGTATGCATTTTTTATTTTGCAGCGAACAAGAAATCTGATTATTAACCAACTATAACATTGTGTAACATATCTGATATCCTGTGATCAAATGTCTCTGAACATGGTGAAAATTAAGTGATCCCAGGGAAAAACTTTTACCTTTCTCCCACTCTAGTGGGTCACTCCAAAATTTCCTTATGTATTTTTAAAAGAAAAAATTAAATACCATTTGCCATGATATTGTATCATACTGAAAATGAATTGTATACGCTGAAAACTTAAGTGGCATACAAACAGGAAAAAATAAATCTTACTTTCATTCCACTAAGGTAAGGTTGATACAGATAGTTTTGAACCTTGCTTTGCAATGCTTTTACAAACTTAAAAACCATTACTGCTTTGAGGAAATAACTAGTACTGCACATGGGAGAAATGCAATGTGCACGTGGGCTTAGACTCTGCAGCGCAGCTGTTTGGGTTTGAAAAGATACTGAAAGTAACTAGAAGGAAAAGAACTGTTTTATTACAAGTTGCTGTAAACTTCAGAGCAAACATAACATTGAATAAATGCAAAAGGACAAGAAAGAATGTGGGCCACTGATCCTTTAAGACAGGATACAAAAGGAGACATGCTACTTGTAGCATGTAATTTCAACATGAACATTAATGTATGTTTTGAGAAAAAAAAAAAAGAGGAATCCCAAATAGCTCCATAATGACAGATTTTTATCACTACATACTAAAATAGGATATTTCTTAAAACATAAAAAGTATTTATGCAGGCCTTAAATAGTAAGGTTTGCACATAGTGTCTTTGGGGAGAACAGGGCAAATCAATCATGTTATAAGACTATACTGCCTAAATCTTAATACTCCAATAGCTTGGGAAGTGCTATAAGCACCCTGCCTGATGCAGTTCATTGTTGTTCTGGACTGAGTTATATATGAACGGAAAAAGGTTACATAGATGAATTTACTAGTATCAGTCACACTGCAGATGAAAACACCAACACCCAGTCAGGCTCATTAGCCTACAGAGCTCTAATATAATTTCTTAATTCTTAATATAATTTGTAGGAAGCGAATGCAGTCCTTCAATTTTATTTTTTTTGTTTTATGACTATTCAAGATTAGTTTATGATAGAAAGACTGGAGCTTAAAGGTGTGAAATCAGAAGATATACTGCTCACACTGCAAATTAAATCAGCCCTAGTATACTGCTTCTGAGTTTTAGCAGAAAATCTTTTTCAGAGCAAAGTTTGTGAGCAATTTAATTAATTTCAAAACATTAACATCATATATGGTTCATTATAAGCATCCAACCCAGGAACAACTAAAAATATTGCACAAAATAATCACAGTATGTTCATATCCTCATAAAAATATTTTATCATCAAATCAAAACGGCTGAAAAGTTGAAGTTAAGATGATTGAGCATAGGAATCAGGAAGAAGCATCCTTTCTCTTAAAGATTTAACCTTTTTTATGTTGCCTTGGACAAACTATGTGCCACCTATGACTCAGTTTAATTCTTCTCTAATAACAATCACATATATCAATCACAAATACTCTATGTTATACATATATGCCACAAATACAGAGTAACAATTGTCAACATACTTCAAGAAACACAAAAGTACCATCAGCTTATGTAAAAAATTAACGCTATAGTAGCAGGGCAATAAAGTAAATTATTATTTTTAATTAAAACAGAAAATATTCAGTTTTGAGATGAAAAGTGTTCATTGTAAAGATATAAAAGTTGAGGATAGGTGCAAAAGTACCTGGAATTCTGAGACCTCCCGAATACTGTTTTTCTTTGATTCACTCTTAAATTTACGTATACCTATGCTAACCCTTCTCAATTTCGGTGAAGAAAGAATTATGCTTCAAGTTTTCCTCCCTTGAAATAAAAGGCTTGCAGAACTGAATTACAACCCCCTGAAAACAGAGATTTAACAGAACCATCAAAAGGACCACAGCTGCATTATTGGATACCACCCTAATTAATATTACATAATCCATACAACACATGTGATCAATTTAGAGGTCCCAGGCGGTTCTTAAGTGAATGAATGCAATTTGTATGCTCTGATCTGTCACTTCCACTTAGAGCAGAAGTGTCTACATTTCATATTACATTGTAATGCATGCTGTAAGCCTGTATCAGAACTCCAATTACTCATATAATGATCAAGTTCCACAGACATAATTAGGAAATGGGGAAGACAGGACCCGTAAAATCACAAGATGATGGCAGAGGAAAAGTAGGGAGAAAGGTAGGAAAAAAGTTACAAAAGGGTCAAGTGTAACCTGCTTGGAAAGGCTACAGTTATTGGCCGTGGGTTGGCACTACGAGCAGGAATTTGTCAAATTCTGCTTTACTTTAGGGTTATTCTGCATGAAATGGAAAAATGTAGTAGCTTAAACTGTATACTTTAAAGGAAAATTAGGTGCTGCATCTGGGAAAACTTCAACAGAATGCTTTCTGTATGTTTTATTTCCTACGCCTATTCTATTACAGTGGTTAAAAGGAAGTGCAATTTCAGTCCACCACTTAGCAGTTCACTTTTAAAAAGAAGAAATAAGTATAAATTCCGTGCTGATTGGCTTTGATCAGGAAATGAACCTGCCTTACTAAAGCATAAGCAGGAGTGGCAGTTTTCACAGTAAATTTTATAAATTCCGAAATATGAACTGCTGAACTATAGTCCCATTTAGAAAGACTAAAAGGTTATGCTTAGTTAAGCTTGAAACCTGTCTCCATAGCAGAAATTGGAAAACTGAAATGTAACAGATCCGAGATCTTCCTAATAAGATAAGCTTCTCATTTAAAAAATCAGATACAACAGGAACGGCTTCATTTCAGCAAACTTTTTAATTAAACAACAAGATAAGTGTTGAAGCACTTTAAAAACCTGTTCAGAAATTTCTCACAAAAGATTATATGGAATGAAAGAAGATTTGGAAATGTCTAAATTTCACAGAAAAGAAAGCTTACAAGCCATTTTTGCTAGTGAATCAAATCCAAACACTACCACTAAGGAAATCTCTAAGACAATTACATTTTGTCCCCAGCCAAACTTCACATTCAAGTAACATTGCTTTAAAATAAAGCCACTTACAGCACAGGTCTGGGAAGGAAGGTTGTGGACTGGCAACCCTAGCTCTGATACATGCACAAAAATCTTGTGCACAGCTATTAACTTTTTTTACAAAGTATAATATTTACTTTATAAGATGCTGAAACAATGTGATTTAAAAATCATCTAGTATTGCCTACAGAATAGTAAATCTTATCCAGAACTAAAATGAATCAGATGTAACATTTTAGAGTAAATATATATGAAAAAAGATACTATAATTACACTCACTAAATATGGCTCCAGATAATTATTATGCCGGCTTTCACTGAAAGAAAAAAATAAAAATAAAAGAAGGGAAGAAAACCATTTTAGGAAGGGGAGGGGAAAAGCCAGGGCAGTGACGTTAGCAATGTTCCATTATGTCCTTATTTAATTCTGTGGCAAAGATCCCACTGACTTCAATGAGAGTATGATTTGGCAGGAAAGAGACAAGCAGAATTAAATAGTTTCAAAAAAATTTTAATTCACTGTTTTCCTTTCTCAACTTTGACAAGCCCATTTCCTTCCCCCCCCCCCTTTTTTATTTTTGTTGTTGCAGTTCCTGTACTTCAGTAGAGAAAGTGGTTCTTCAGCAGCCTCTGAAATGCTGGATTTTGTGCAGAGAAAATGCACCAAGGCCTATCATGCATGGAAGATCATAATAATCAAAGTAAAAATGTATTTAGTGACAGTGTGGTTAATGTGAGTGAAGCGTAAAACTGGAAATGGAAATCTGCACAGTCTGACCGGTTAATAACAACCATCAGTCACAATGTTTATGCCGAATGAAATTGGAAAGAAAGACAGAAAGAAGAGAGAAAGAAAGGGAAAAAAAAGCAAGTGAAAACTGTATTATGGAAGTATCAAACCTGCTGTGAAGTAAATACCTGAAATGATTACTAATCAGTCTAATATTTTTAAAAACAGATCTTTCAGAGAGAAGGCATAGCATCGCACTATTACACATAAAATGAATTCCAACATCTCAAATACAGACAGTTTTAGGATGTTGCATTAATCTAGAAAATGGACATTAACTACTATGGCAATGTAGATGGCAATAGGCAGCAATTACAAAGAGAAAATTGTCAGAGAAACACTTCTCTTGTCTACTACCTGGAATTACTTATTAGAAAAACCTGTCTCAAGGATGCACAAGATTTCCACAACACCGTTGCAGGTTTTTAATCCTTTGTGTTATTCCATGTAATGAGTTACTTCACCACCGGGCCATCACAGGGTGCCACAAGCAGCCGCTCCCACGGCCCCAGCCCACAGGGGCTGCACATCCCCACAGCCAGGCCCGTGCAGCGCAGGCGCCTCGCTCCATTGTGCTCAGCTCTATTCCACAGCTAATCTTTTTACAATGAACTTAATCCAGTTAATGGCAAAGAATGGCAAAACGTCAGAGTAATTGGATAACAGCCTGAGATTCTGTAATTATTTCATTACAGCAGCAGACACTGTTTAAAGCGGGGGACGCCCACCAGCACTGACAGGCCGCAGCAGCCCTTGGCCGCTCCCTGCCTGTGCTCCTGAGGGTGACCAGCATAATGACACTAGCGGCCTTACAGAAATTAAAACCATATTTAGGACAGATATTATTTGCGTTATGTTTTTGTTAACTACAAGCCAAGTAGCTTACCTTACCCGCTTTGGGATACTACACAATATCCCAATGGACTTGCCTTTCCCGCACATTTTCAACAATCTCTTCAGCTTTGGTTCCTCAGCAGCCCTGGGACTCCACAGTTTACCTTCCCTCCTTTTTGTCCCTTTGCTCTCAGCTGTGTCCCCTCAACAAAGAGGAGGAAAATGCCCTGGCCGCAGTGCCGGATGGGCTGGGAGCCAGCACCCTGCCGGGGTCCTGCACCTGAGGTGCTGCTACGTGGCCGCTTGGCCTTCTGAGGAGACGAGTACAGGAGAGCAAAGATGGCCTGGGCACAGTTTACATGAGGTCCCACCTCAGACTCAGATACTTTTCCCATGGCTCCTTGATCTTCTTACCAGTTCTGTCAGAAGTTCAGTTCTGGGGCAGATGGATGGAGCAGTATTTAGGAACGTAAACCAACACTTCCATTGAGAAGAGCGTTGTTTCAAATGTGTAATAAAGCAGACTGCAATATTTCCATGGCTAGCACCTAATGCTGACCAAAATATTTATAGACTAAGAGCCCTCTCAGATCTCTACCAACACAACTCTTTATGCCACATGCACAAGTACCCAGAGATGATAAAGCCAGATGAGTGGTGTCTGATCCTCACTCGTGTGGACCAACAGTGACACCTGGGGGAGAGAGAGGCAGGATGAGCAGAGCTTACTCCATTTGCTCAGGTATCGGGAGCAGTTGAGCAGATCATCTGTAACCAGCCACCCACCATACACATCTGCCCTTTCACCCCTTATTTTATAAAAGTAACTGACTGCTTAAATTTTCAGCTCTGGCTCTCCATTATTGCCAGTGGATCTGAACGTCTTGTGTTCAATTGCAGAGTGGCATTGGCTTGCCATGAGGAGCCAGTGAGGTCACCCACAACATTTCACACACAAAATCAGAAAAGCACATAGACATTTATATACTTACGATTGGTGATGAAAATTTTAAACTTTTCTTATTACAGGTGTATGAATTCTTTTCATAAAAACATTTATATTGCCTTAAAAGGAAATAAGGAGCCATGAGAGGAATTATAGTATCATTTTGGACTAAAATAATATTTTACAAAGAAAGAATGAGATTTTAAAAAAGATTTTTTAAGGATGTGTTAACTACAGAGTAAAAAAATTCAAACTTAATGGTATACTCAACAGAGGAATAAATAACCTTCCACTTTTTCTTCTTCCTTCCTCCCCATCCGCACCAGCTTCTTGACTCCCACACTTGCCTTCTTGCCTCCCTTCTGAACAACCTGCCTCCCTGACCACAGTGTCACTATTTATTTATTCATTCTTATCTTCAGGGCAAAGGGCTGGAGAGGGTTCCTGCCTGCACTGAATTATGCCCCCCCACACTGTGATGGGGGAAGCGAAGCAGCTTGCAGATGGGAATCTCAACAGCATCCTCTCCCCACAGTGCTGTTGTGGTTGGTGAAAGCCACACACCCCAGTGGGGCAGTGGCAGCTTCTGTAGCCTTGCACACATTAGAAAAAAAGAGAGTGAATGAGCAGTTCTGTTTAGTCACTGGAGTTGCTTCACTCTGTGGGTGGCCCCAACAGTAAGGTCTAATTCTCTGAAAATAAACTGTAGAACTTGAACAACTATTTCAGCATTCCAATGAATTGCAGAGATACCTGTGATAACACATTGTCATCTCAAATGTTTATCTTGTGTTACTATAAATCTGATTAACAAAAATCATAGCTAATCGCTCAGTACAAGTTAACTTGACAACAGTAGTTTCCTCCTCTCTGACTTCATTTGTTCATAGCTCAAAGCTATGTTGTTTCAGGGGTTTTGCATAAAGCATTTAATTTTTTTTCTATTTTCAAGTGAATACCAAATGGCTCTCAGGAACAATTACTTTTTTCAGCTCAAACCGTTCTGGAGAATATTTCTGTACAAGCACTTGAGAGAAGTGGCTCATTACAATCCTGTAACTTTTTTTTTTTTCCTCCAACACCTATTTTCTCTCCCTTATATGACTATTCTGCTATTCCCTCTCTGCAGAAATACACTGTTCCAGAACTCCAGACCACTGACTCTTTCTAGATGAACTCATGAGATCAACACTTCATGGCAGGTTCATGGTGCTGTTCAAGTTGCATGACATGACATCAGAAGGGATTCAAACAGAGCGCCCTTCCACGAGCAACAACCACAGCTACCAGACAGTGCTGCCGCTCCTTCCCTTCACAGCCACATGAGCTGGACACAGAGGGGAGGTGAGCCTGACCACAGGTGCCTATGGCACACAGGGCTTGGGGAAAGGATAGCCCATGGCATAGGACTGAATATGAGCAAGAGAAGTGTGAGGAAAAGCTACTGAGAGATTGATGCTTACATACAATACTGTTGTAGCAGCAAGGTGCAAAAGACTTTATCCTCAGGAGGAACAGTTTTCCTGTTTTAAGGCTGCCTCTTCTATATACTTACGTTTAGGAAGCAGAAACCAATACAGGTAGTTGAAAAGTTTCCCAGACAGAACTGGTGATTTTATTTTGCATGAAGCAGTAATAGTAAGGAATCTCAAATCACTAAGAAGAAAACTGACTGTTTCTCAAGCATGACTCAATTATTTGATTTACTGAACATGTTTCATGTAATCAGTGTAGAGAAAATAGAAGACAATTCGATTTGAACTAATGTATTGATATACCTGTAGAAGTCAGAAATTTGAGATCTCATTTCATCTTAGGAGAAGAGTACATCTCAGAAATGGTGACCGTGTGGCTACTCATAGCAGCAACAGTCACAGGCAAAAACACCACCTAACATACACAGACAAGTTAGCAGACATAATTTTCCTGCTCTCTACATCTCTTCTTGACATCAACACTTCTCACATAGCTGCAGTCATGCTAATGGTACACAGTCATCTCAACTAACCTAGCCAAACGCAAAGCTGAATCCTTCCTGATAGAAACAATCATAATATTTTGCCTGTACATCAGGATATTTCCCTTTTGAATGCAAATAAAGAAAACAGTCAAGAAATCAGAAGAAGATAGGAAGTATTTATGCCACGATAAGGACTGGAAGAATACATATGAATGAAATGCTGAAGCTGAGTGGAACAACATCTGTCAGATAACAATCTTACAAGCTTCCTTACTAAATAAGGAAAGGACTGAACAACACTGTATAATAATCAGGACTGGAAATTCCAAGTACTATTACAATGTATCCATTCCCTGTAAGTTCAGAGTACAGTTTTAAGAAACAGCTTATTAAAAAATACTTCCCTTTAATCATATATACACAAGAGCACATAAAGTACAAGAAATGTAGTGCAAACTTAGTGAATCAATCTCCCAGACCATAAAATGGCATACTTTTTTTGCAGTTATACACAAAATTTACAGCTCTTACAACAGCCAGATGACTTTTTAGTCATTCACACTCAGGATATATTAGGACTGCACTAACTCACTAGGCTGATGTGTTGTAACTGTTAGGGAGTCCCAAAAAGCTATTGGTCAGGGAACAATTGAAAGCTCTGAAAATTTTAATCATTAATAATAGTTGATCGAAAGGTAATTGCATTATTAAATCTAGGAAGAGTCATGGGGTCAATAGGAAACAAACACTAATTATGAAATACTGAATCACTAAATTCATAACTAGTGAAAAACAAAACATTCTGCGGTAATGGATCACTCCATATACTACAGGAATACACGAAATTCAATGGTCTTTTGAAAAAATACATTTTTAAGGTAGAGTGACATATAAAAAGTAAATTTTAAAAAAGTATAACGACTCCCTGTTCCTACAGTTGATGAAGAAATAGGGTTTGCCCTTAAAACAGTCACCCTGTTGTCAACAGTGTTGTCAGGGCAGAGTACTGCAATTTTTTAATAGAAGACAAGCGATTTAAAGTCTTGGCCAGGTAGACCATGGGAGCCACAAATCCACTGGAAGAAGATTCATTGGCAGACTTGTGGTCTCCTGGGTGGCCTGCATCTACTTTATCGACATCAGTGGACACTGCAGATCAAGAAACTATTATAGAGTAGGGAAGGAGAGAGAGCATATACATGCACGTGTTTGCAGGGGTGCACAGAAAGACAGGTCTAATCTTAAGCCTTACATTTCTTTAACTGAATGGGATGAATTTTCAAATGTTTCCATGCACTTCAAAATTTAATTGGTTGTGAAATATGCTGAAGAGTTTAAAAGTGTTCTTTGATATAAATAAAATCATTTATTGTGAAAGATGTCAGTGGTACCATATTTTATTTTTATACAAAATGTTGGAAATGGTCTCCAACAAATTTTCCTGAAGATGGATCACTATTCTAAAAGGATGAAGTGGACAAGGGGAAAAATAAATACAAGTAGAGGCCAGAGCCTGATATAGCTGAATTTAAAAAGAGAGACCTCATTTTTCTTTCCATCCTGAACATTACAGCTGTAACAGCTTTATTACTACAGCTTTATATATGTTTACATTTTTTGCTGATTGTTGGCATTACAGCCACATCTGGTATCATTTTTCTTAACTTGCCTTATTACCATTTGTAACATGTTTCCCCCCACTCCCTGAGCCTCTCAAGGATCAATCTTGCCTTGCCATTCCACCCTGTCTTGCCCTCCTACCTTCCCCTTTAAGTGTCATAATTTCTAAGACCTTCTTTCAAGAGGTAATGACAACATGAACAAATATTTTTCACTCCTTTCTTTTCCTTCTTCTTCTTTTTTTTTTTTTNTTTTTTTTTTTTTTTTTTTTTTTTTTTTTCTTCAATAAGGAAGAAAGCATATATAAGGGCAGATTTGACAGCCTGACTGTTTGGCTGGGCTAGCTATACTCTATAACCCTAATTCCAACTCCCACTCTGATCTGCTAGCCAAACAACATATTTAATTATATCATGCTGGTAGTACCAGGCCCAGATAACTGTTTTGCTGGCAGCATTTTCCTAAACTGACCCTATGGCCAATATCTCAGCTTCCACAGCTTAAAATAAATTTCAGGCTGCAGAGTACAAATTTATCACCTGAGAGACACCCCTCTCCTTCATTCAGCACTGAGTTATGGGGAAGCTGCCATTCTCTGAATCACGTCCACATCAAAGAAAAACTACAGGTCCTCCTTTCCTTTTTCCATGTTTTTAGTTTCAAATAATTAACAATCTGTGACATTTGCACATTTTCACACTAATTGAGAACATACAAAGTAAATTTTTATCTTAAGTGTAGTTTTAAAACCCAGTGGAATCTTCCACTCTGGCTATTAATGAAAAATGAAGTTCTGGATTTTTTTTAGGGTTGGAGGAGTCAAATTTGTCATTATAATAGAATATCACTTCCTTACTGGCTAAAAAAAAAAAAAATTGTTTAAACTGTCTCAGTTAATCAGAAAATACTTTTTTCACACTAGCATTTACACAGAAAAATGAAATGAAATCTTACAGAGAAAAATGAAAATTATGTAGCTGCCAAAAGAATTGTCAGGGACAGAGCATGGGGAATGTTCCTGTCAAGAAGGTAGCAAAACTAAATTTGGAAAATTTTATTCTTCTACTGTCCTTGTAGACATCTAATAGCTATTTATTCTGTTAAGAAAAAGATATCTAGTTAAAGCAACTGTGTAGGAAAAAAACCAAACCCCAAGCTAATGTTCTCTAGCAAGACTACAGAAAATGGGATACTTCTGGGATGGTTGTGGTACTGTCTGAAGAGAACTGTCATTTTGGGGTGGACTTGCAACTGCTGGAGAGAGTTGGATTTGGTAGCTAATGGGTGAAAACAGACCATCAACACATGAAATCAGTAATCCTGTCCAAAACTAAGTACTTCTATCACAGTGGAAGTGTGGAGCCTCGGTAAAGGGGAAAGACTCCTCTGTGTGACGAGTACCAAGCAGAAAGACCCCGTTCCAAAGACATTCTCTTATAAAGATGTTCCCTGTCAAAGTAACAGTTACTGGGCCCGCAGAGTTTTTGAAGGACTGGACTTCAATGCCAACCTCCCCCATGAGCTGCCCATTACAGAAAAATTACTGAATGGAGAGCAGGGCCATAAACTATGAAAAAAAATTAACAACTGAAAGGTTGTTTTGTTAATAAGTTTTGCTCTGTTCTATCACAGTGATTAAAGGTCAAATAATATTAAAATTTCTAGGGGCACTGAAAAACGCAGGTGTGGTTCCTTATACAGATTTGCTAAAAGTAGGTACGTTTGAGGAAGCCTTGAAAGGTGCAGAGACTATTCTGCCTGGGAAGCTGCAGCATGTCCTTGTGTTCGCATCACAGTCAATGCCTGCATTTTGGTTTTTTTTCCTTCAAAGTGTAGTAATTCCAATGCAGGAAATTACAAATGGTGAGATCTTTTCAGCACAGATTTGTTGACGTTTAATCCCATTTGGAGTATACTACATAAAGTTTTTATGTTGACACTCTATTTACTCCTGCCACTTAGAGGCACTCATGGTCTTCGAAAAGATGTGTCAGAACAGGCAGGTGTTTTTTATTTCATTTTGACATGGAGGTTTTAAGAAAACGAAATTATGAGAATGACTTTGTCTCTGGTGGTATGTATGGTTTCTAGAGTTGAACATGTGCTGCCAAATCATAACAGATTTCAAAGACTGATGCTTTTTCTTCTTTACATACAAAATAATTACACCTATTTGGTAAGAACTCAGCTCCAAGCATTTTCTTTTCTCTCCACAATTATGGCTCTCTGTTACCTAGAAAGAAACATTATTTTTGGCAGTATATATTGAAAAAGAAGGTGTAAAAAGCATAGTGGTCACTTCATTTTCCAGTGCCAAGGTTTACAAAAAAGTATGTTTTAAGAAAATGGCAACTGTGCACCTATGAAGAAGTTTTGCACTGGAACAGGCCTTTCAGCTTTCCCTTCTGGATCAACAAATGTTTGTAGACTTTTACAACATCTTCAGGTCCCTGTTTTCTTCCCTGTACCTGCATACCTTCTACCCTAGCAGTACTGAAATGCACGCCAGCTCAGGCTATCAGTCTTGTACGGCACTGAAGTCACTTTAACTCTGGCTGTGCTCATTTTCAACTGAGGCGTTTCACCAGAAAATTGAACATTCAAAGACTTGTTGTATATATTTTGGTTTTGAGTATAGTATGTTTATAGATAGATGTCATTTTATAGAGAGATATTAAAGACATGCTATATATAAAACACGTTGTACAGTACCCTTGCTAAAATGATTAAGAAAAAACCCAAGAGGCTAGAAGCTCTGCATGATTATCTATTTTCACATAGCCTCCAAAAATTTTCAATGCAGAAAATGTAGAACTAACAAAAATAATTTATTTTTGATTAAGATTTTTCTAACTGCCTTTTTATCCAAAATGAATTTTCTCTTTTCTAATTCTATAATAAGATTTCCACAGAAATGACAAATGATTGACAGCTCTAGAAAGTAGTTATTTCAAATTAAGATAAAAATATGCGTATAGTTGATCAAGGTAATGTGTGTCCATTTCTCCTTTCTATCCTGTACTTATGGGCCAGTAAACCCAGAGACCAATCAGTTCTCAAGAAAGCAATTAATTATTTTTTAAATAGCACATACGATCACCAATACTGGAAACTCAAATACATAATTTTCTGCCTCTGTTGATACTGGTAGCAAAGCCGGCCATACTATACAGGGAAACTCTGTAGTCCAGAAGCTGAAACTGGATGCCAAGACCAAGACACATACATTTTCAAGAAACATGTTCCATTTTTCAGGATTCAAGTTTATAAGCTTTCCCTTGACAGAAAGGAGACAGTATTAATTTTTTTTAAAATTGTGATAATTGACTGTGCTTTAGAGGGGCATTGGACTTCCTGATCTCCAGAGGTCCCTTCCAGCCTAAATGATTCTATAGTTCTAATTAAGATTGTTAGACATTTTTGTCCTCTTTCTAGCTTTCTAAATTTCAACACACAAAACTGATGTAAATTCTAACCTAAAACAAATAAGGTTTGATATTTGTGACAGTTTAAAGAAAAAGGTAAGACAAGGTTTCTAGACAGATAAAATATTATTCATTATACCAATTAGCATAGTCAGGAAAACTCTGAAAATGTGTCTGACCTGAAGAAGGGTCTGCATTCCCCAAAGCCTACCTACTTCTTCCACGTCTACCAGATAATCTAAAAATAACACACTTGGAGTGCCTTAAAAAAATCCACATATGGCATTTATTTCCAACATCACACCTAAAGAAGCACAGCTGTACATGGCTCTGTTGAGCAGCTCTGGGTCAGTACAATCTCAAAACACCAAAGACCAGATGCCTCAAAACACCAGTGTCTGAGCCGCTAGCCCCATTGCCGGGAGTCAGCCCAGACTCGCCTGATCTTGCATTCAAATACTAAACGTGCAAGCTTTGCTTAGTTTGAAACATCAGATCTCATCTTAAATTGATATGGTTTCATAAGGCAGAAATTAAGAAACAAATCAAGTGAAATTTTTGAAACAACTGCGGAAACAGGAAGACAGGCTTCCCCCCCCCCCCCAGAGAACACACTACATTTGGAAAATTTAAAAAAGAAAATCCAGGTGTATTTAAAGTGAATTGCAGTGAGTATGCAAATCAGCAAAAGAGAAAAAGAATAAAGAGGAGGAGGGCAGTTAGGACAGTTTTCTCTATAAGGTATTTAATGTCCCCTACCTTGGCACAGGCATTAACAGTAATGGAGGAACTACAGTACTACAGTTAAATGCAATCATTCAACTCGCAACTGGTAAAAATGTGCACAGTTCTGACCTATTCAAACTTTTTTCCTGCTGCTTTGCAGTGGATGCATGGTGGTACTTTTTGTTTTACTTTTAACCTTTTAATGAAAATAAAAAGTAAGAGTTACCCAAATAAAAAGCAAAGACACTTTTCAGAAAGTCCAGTTATCATGAAATCTAGAAATCCATTGTGGCTTACACTAACTGTGCCAACCCTATAAAAGGCAACAGGTGTTGTAAATAAAAAAAGCTTGGCTTCAGTTCCACATGCCTTGATTATTTATTCTTTTTTTCTGAATTAGTGTCCGGACTTGGATAGATAAAGGACTGGGACAGCAGACAATATAGCTCGCTAGTGGTAATGACAGCTGTTATCCATATGCTGACAGAACGAGGACTTTGTTTCTAGCAACTAGGACCAAAAAATATGTTTTTCTGTGAGTAACCTAAGGAAGAATAGGTAAGAATTACTGTTCCACTGAACAGGAAGTTTCTTACAGTCCCCATGGCAAAAGGAGGTCAAGCTGTTAAATGAGATACTGTAAACATTTTCATCAGGAATATAAAAGGATTTTTTTTATTTTTTTGGGGGGGGCGAGGAGGGGAGAATCTTTCCTCTTAGGGATTAAATGTTTTAAATATCTTAATATTTGTGGACCCAAGGGAATATGAATATTGTACTGACACAGTCCCAACCAATCATGCAATCTAAAGAGCATGCCAAGTCTGGAAGGCATGTTCTCCGACAATGATATCATAAAGGTTCCTGCAATGGGAAACACATGGTACCAATTCCCCACATTCCCTAACCTGTACGCATGAAGCTTCATTCAACTCTGATCACTTCAGTGACAAAAATCAAAAGACATTAGGACCTGAAGTTAAGCAAATAACCAACTCATGGTGCCTGAATTTCATGCACTAATCCTATATTGGGATATACATTTTTTTCAAAAATCCAGGTGTATTCATAAGTGATAAATAGCATTAGTCTGAAATTCAGCGTAACATTTTCAGTTCACTCCTGATGCAAAAATGTAAGGCGTGATCTGGAGCTCTTTATTACCAAGTGTGTCTTGGAAGGGATGACATTAAAGCAAACTCCTTTTTCCGATATAAACATACATATGTTCATTGAAATACTGAAAAATCTGGCAAAAAAATTCTATAAAAGCTAAATTACCAGATGTAAGTGCTATTGTAGCTGCTACAGCTCTGTGGAAGCACTTAATCATGCTGAGAAGTGATGCCTCTTCTCTGTGAGCTGAAGTGCTATCTCCTTTGTCTTCCTGTGTGTTGTACACTCTCAGGAGCTATTTATCGTGTCTTCTGCTACTCACACTTGCTGTGGTTCGTATGCTTTCACATTCATCTTTCACAGAGTTCACGGGAATTGTGCTGTCAGTAGGGAGTCATACTAGATGGGGATGGAGACATATTTGAAACGGCACAGAATGAATCCCCAACACCAAACTTTCTGTGCCAAGGGTTTGCTACATCATGTTTTGGAAAAGTTTATTCAACGCAAGCCATCCATGTCTATGAGACGTAGAATTAGGGATCATGGGGGAGAAAAATGTTTGCTGGCAAAAATTTGGTATGAAAACAGCTTCCATGAATGTAGTCAGAGAATAAAATTCTCTCTCCTCGTTCTACTGAGAGAAATCACACATCTCTCAGAACACTTTTAAAGCCATTTTTGTCTCTGAAATTTACAAAATACCTTCAGTTCAGACAGGATTTTTTTTTCTATTTTGACAAGATCTCTCTTACGTCCCCAGGCATCTTATCCAAGTTAAGAAGAAAATTCTCAAAACAACTTATTTAGAGAAAGAAAACAGGGAATGCATCTTAGTTCACTAACACATAGATTTTACTTATTGATTTTCATGAAGAAATTTCTGCTTTATTTCAATGGAAGTCACAGTGTCATTATTTCCACTTTATACATGAGATGAACAGAAACACAAGCAGATAAAGTGACTTATTCAGGAGAATAAGTCTAGGGAAAATAGACTAGGGATAAAACCCAAGCTGTCAGAGTATTGGTTCAGCGTGCTGTCCCCAGGGAACATACCAACATCTTACAGATTAGAAGAAAGGAATAAACAGCAATGGAAAAAAAAGGAGCAAGCCTAAACTTTCCATGCTGATATTTCAAGCCTTTCTTTAACAAAGAAAAAAAAAATCTGGAAGTTTTACTTGAAATTTAACTGCATTTAGTTAGAGCACATAAATTACTCTCATACAAAGTATCATACTGTCTCATTCTAAATAAAAGCTCACTTGATTATTAAAAACTTGTAAACAAAATGAAAGTCAAAACCAGAAAAATCACACAGCCAATGTATCTCAGAATAGTCACTATAATTTAAAAAACATGTCATACAATTTCAGCTCCCCATACGTCACCTTCTAAAGAAGGTCCAGACGCGCTGAGAACACAGCCACTATTTCCAACTGCTGAACATGCTTTGTAGATACACACACTTTTATGTCACAAAATAATGATCTCTTCTTCAGTGACTATTATGATCCTGAATAGCAAATTTATTTTCAATGCCAGAAAGACACAGC